>VWZG01009245.1:34072-58752 GCA_013396735.1 Grallaria varia | reverse complement strand
AATCCAATTAATATAATGATAGCAACTTTCAAAATCAGCTTAAAATGTATATGAGAAACCAGCAGAAAATTTAAATCATCGTAATGGTTCGGATAACTTTGCTAGGAAAGTTTTCTAGGAATGCTTGTTTAACTTTTGTTTAAAATTTATTTTAATTCATTTGACAGCAGCTTCTGAAATACAGGGACTAAGAACAGTTGAAATAAAAAAGGTAAGTTATAGCATGAAGTAGTATATATCAAGAACAAGTTTTCTGGATGTCAGAAAGGACAAAGCTAGGCCTATTGTTTTGAGAGATACTGTTATGGCAGTAGAAATTAATTTATCTGCCTTTTCAGATCAGGCCTCTTGATCTCCACTGCTTATATTTTTATTTAAAATCAGTACGACCTCTACTGTTATGTTTTATGAGCTGTGTTGAAAGCAAAAGAAGGAAGGATTAGGAAGAGATAATGGGCCTAATTTTATTACCTGACTGAGTTAAATCCAGACTCTGTTTTAGTAAAGTCTGGGGAACTGTACCAAAGTTGGAAGGCTGTTTTTTCGTATTTGATATTTTTCTTCACATGTATTTTTAATGACATGACAGCTGCCAGGTTTTCTACTGTGAAATTCAGTCACCTTCATTATGCATGTGGGCTTAGTCACAGACTGCTTCTTATTGTCCAAAATATTTGTATTTATTTGACTTTGCCTGGCATCTAGTTCACTTGATTACATTAATTATATTTAGCCATTCTCTTTTACAGTGGAATCTGTAAATACCAGTTTACAATATCAGTTTTTGCAGTGAAGTATTCGGGTGTAGAGCAGTAGTAAACAGCTGGTTTTGTTCTTCAGCGCTAGGGGGAGCATAAAGCTTAATTCTAGTTTTTAGGAGGTTCATAATAAGAGATTGATACAGACAATACTAAGGACAGCAGTCCCATCTCTTTTGTTTTCCTTGCTCAGACTTTCTGTGCCGACATTAAGGGACTGATGCTGAACTCTGTACTTACTTGACGAAATGTGAAACTATATCATCTAGTTTCCACGTACTACTGAGAAACAAAAACATCTTTTGTGGTCTCTTGTGCTTTCTTGAAGTGATTCAAAGTGCATTAGCTTAAAAAATGGCTTGAGACACAGGAATTCTGATTTTCATTAAACAGGGTGTTTAGTGATTTTTTTGAGGTAAACATAAAATTGTCTGTGTTTTTCTTTCCAGAAAAATCTAATGCTTTTTTCATTACTGTAACAGAGCCCTGCAGATTCACTAGGAGTGAGCATTGCTGGTGGTGTAGGAAGTCCTCTTGGAGATGTTCCTATATTTATTGCCATGATGCATCCAAATGGAGTTGCAGCTCAGACTCAGAAACTAAGAGTAAGTTAATTGTTTAGAAGGCTGTAAAGATTGAATGGGTAATGCACAGTCATTACTCTAGACAGGCAATAAATTAGGAGGTCGGTGATACAGTTGTAAGTGCTTCTGGCTGTGTCAAGGATTCTTGCTATTTGAATTGATGAAACAGCAACTTGAAGTGGTAACGTGGGAAAATGTAATTGCTGAAATGTACTAACTTAAGAAAGGAAGTCCTAAGGGAATCTTGGATCTTAGAAGTAGTCAGATTGTGAAAATTAAAAGCACAGAGAGTGGTTCAGAAGGATGCGTTCTGTGAGTGCCACTGCTGAGTGTGGTGGTTGTTCCTGCAGCTGTAGGTATGCAATACGTTTTATCTCTCATAATACAGAGAAAGTACTTTTTAGGTTCTGAGTTGAAGTGGGAGGTCCTTTCTGATACTGTATTTAAATGTGTACTGTATCCAGTCTGTATCAGAGGTGGCTGAATTTGACTCAGGTTTCTTGGAAAATGCACAGTGTTATTCCAAGATGAATTCAAACACAGAATGTCTGATGATAATTTGCTACTTTAGTCTGTCTACCTTCATGTGACATGCAAAATGAATCTGTTTTTATATGTTGTGCATTTCTAGAGTATTAGGATCAATTCTGTAAAGCATCATTACTTTTTTACACTGAATACAGTAAATTGATGAGATTTGGTCATTCTGATGTTGAATTTCCTACCTTTGTAATGGGTTACTATGGAGTTGAAATGTTATTTACTTACAGGAGGACATGCACTGTGAATATATAGTTGCTAATTTCTTTCTTCCTGGCATATATTACTGATAAAATCTGGCTAAATGTAAATACACAGATCTGCTATTGTTGAAAAAAGTGACAGATAAATTTATGTAGATAAGTTAGATTTTCTACATTTTCTTATGCAGGTTGGGGACAGGATTGTTAGCATCTGTGGAACATCTACTGAGGGCATGACTCATTCCCAAGCTGTTAATATCTTAAAAAATGCTTCAGGCACTATTGAGTTGCAGGTAAAAAATCTTCAGTGACATTTTGAATATTTTCTGAATACTCTTGTGCCAGCTGCTACAATGAATTATTTTGGTGTCAGCATTCTTTTTTTACTGGTTTATGAACTCTGTTCCTAGGTTGTAGCTGGAGGAGAAGTGAGTGTCATAACTGTTCAGCAGCAGGATCCACCGACATCCAGTCTTTCATTTGCGGGACTAACTTCAACCAGCATTTTTCAGGATGATTTAGGGTCAGTAATTATAGAGTATACAGCCTCTGTACCCTGTCATTTTAGATGGAACTCTGCATAAAAGATGTAGAAATTCTAGCAAATAATGTATGAATTTGTTTGACATAATCATAATTAACAGATTTGGCATACATGGCGCCTGCAGGCCATCCATCCTCTTCTGCTTTTTTCATTATATGATTTGCTGTGATGCATATTTTTTTTAAGCTTCTGTAGAGTTACAATGGGATGTGATTTGATTTCTTCTACATCCTTCATTGTTTCACAGAGACTTGGTAGCTAGGATTAATTGATACATCCAAAAAAGTCCCTTTTCACTGTAGTACCTGTGTTTCCATAATGTGCTTTTTAATGCTTGGCTATTGGGAATATTAGATGTTTCTGATATAGAAGGTATACTGCTTCTAATACACTGCAAGGCACATTATGTAAACTATTTTGTCTCAACCTCTGTCATAAATCTGAGTCATTTTTCTTTTAGGAACAGGCAAAGAGAGGGCAGGCTTTTGTAGCCACACATATCTACTTTAAAAGGTAGAATTCCAAAATTTCTTACAATTAAAGTATATGTGGGAAAACATACCTACAAATAATGTGTATAAACACATACATACGAATATGTGTTCATCTGTTAGAGGAGGAGAGAATCAATTAAACATTACAGCATAAACTACTGGGCCTAATTTTAGATGTTACGGAATTTTTTAAGTAGATGTTTGGGAAACTTGAGGTACCGGCACTGCATCTCTACTTCACTAGTAAGCGTTGTTTGTTACATGTAACAGCCATAGCTGTGTCCTGGGCTGTGTATTTGAAATAGCTACTTTTACATAATAACTTAGGCATTAGACAATTCGTTATAACAGAAGTGTTTGTAATTATTGTGGCGAGAGAAATCTACTGGCTAGCTTACACAAAATAATTTTCTTTGTCAGATATTATACATGTTAAATCCAAAGTTCAGACAAAATCGCAATACTCTTCCCTTTTCTTAGACCTCCTCAGTACAAGACCATTACTCTGGACAGAGGACCAGACGGCCTTGGCTTTAGCATTGTGGGTGGCTACGGCAGTCCCCATGGAGACTTGCCCATTTATGTGAAGACGGTGTTTGCAAAGGTAGGTGTAGATTTGTTCAGTCAATCCATTTATTAGTTGACTGTGGCCAAATCATGGCCTGAGTTTTCAGCCCAAGGATTGTTACAGTTTTTCCTTTTTAGTGTAAGTGCTAGTCAAAATGTGCTTGCAGAGTTTGAAGGCTGTAGTCTTCAAAAGATTTAGAATTTCCAAATGCATATGACAGTATTTTCCACTTCTCAAAGCTGGAATTGTGCACATACTTAGAAAAACAGCTCCCTTGCCTTAAAATTAAGAGTGTGTTTTCTTCAGGTAGTAGAGGAAACTGTTTTATTGAACTCAGGCTGGACCTTTGGAAAAGTTAGTGTACTAACCTGGATTTGATAATTTGGATTGCCCTAGGAAACAGCCTTGAGTCAGAGAAAACAGGAATCAAGAACCCCAAATTTTTATGGTATATCGAAGGGTACAGGTGGGGTTTAGTGACTGATTTCTTACATAAGTTGCTGAAAATTTCTTCAGGTCTTGAAAATGTTACTTCTGTGGTAGGTTTAAATGTCATACTATCTGTACAAACAGGGTTAAAGGAACAAAATAATCTAGTGCATCTGATTTGTAGATGTGAAACTTAGGGCAAAGCATACCAGAACACTAGCAGTCTGTATTACAATTGACTGTACTTGAATAATTGAAAATCAAAAATGTTTCAAGGGGTTTTGTACCCTATACCAATCTTAGACTATAAGGAATCTGTGTCAGGAAGAGAAAGAAATGCATGAGTCTGCAGTTACATGTTATATCTTTTCAGGGTGCAGCAGCAGAAGATGGACGCCTGAAGAGGGGGGATCAAATCATTGCTGTGAATGGGCAGAGTTTAGAAGGGGTGACTCATGAGGAAGCAGTTGCTATTCTGAAAAGGACAAAAGGAACAGTCACTTTGACTGTATTGTCATGAACTCTCTGCCTGAAGGGCTAGGGTCAAGCAGATTGTATTATATACTTTCCACATAGTAGGGAGAATGGAAATGTTTGTGTTGTCTTCTTGCTCTTCCAGATCCACAGGGCTGTGTTACAACACTGAAGAAAAGTTACATTTAACCATATTTCTGTATACAATAGAAGTACTTCTCTTACTGTAAAGCCACTGGGATGAAGTTATGTCACTTGAAGAAAGAGATGGATATTTTTCCTCTTAGTAAGTCACCAGGGGGAAAAAAAAAAAAAAAAAAGAGAATGTTGGTGTTAATAACCACACAACAAAACTGAAATGTTTTGCTAGGAGACTTTGGATACTTGAAGAATGTTGGAAAAATTATAAATTGACCAAGTCAACAAAAGGTTAGTAGGAGTCAGAGAACAGGAATGAGGTTCTTGAAGAAGGAAAGTATTAATAAAACAGAGATTTGAGGGGTAGAAGGTAAAGTATGTAATATGAAGGCAGATGGTTAATAGACTTACATGGTTATTTGTAACTAGATGATCTTTAAGGCCTCTTCCAACCTGAACCATTTTATGATCAAGTAGAAGGAGCTGGGGGGGTATGTGGGTGGACTAGTTTGCTTGTCTCTTTATGTTTTTAAATTTCCGAAGTCATGGTGTATCCAAAAAAACCCAACTGTGTTTCATTTTGTCTTAGGTTTGAGGGTTTTGGTTTTCATTTTTGTTTGTTTCCCTTTTGTNATACAATTTCTGGTACAGGGAGTTCAGTCTACCATGAGATCAGAAGTTCAAAGTGCTTCAGTCCAGCAACCACTGACATGTATGAAGTCTCAGGGCAAGAGGTTTGAAGACAGACAACAAATTTAATAGGTTGCTATCACAAAGGAGGTACCTTTAAAGCCATTCAAACTGATAAATGGCTTGCCCGTCCTTCATTTAACAGAAAATGTTCAGCCTTATTCTGTAACTTCTCATTTTAAATTACATTATTCGCTTTCTGTGCCAAATGACACCCTTTTTAAAAGCAGTAGAATTGCAGTTGCATGATTTAAATTCAGATACTCATTAAAAATGGAGAATCGTTTCAACCTTTCTCTTTTCTCAGAATGAACTTTAAAATGTCCTTTGTCTTCAAAAAATAAACCTGGGAGATTTTCAAGGCAGATCAGTTTTTGTAAACAAAGTTATTAGAAGCTAAATAAAAGCTCTATAATGAAATTTGCCTGAACTGGAAAGGATTTATGCCTGTAATTAATTATGAAGGCTGCAATGTGGCTCTACAGGGGGAAAAAAAAAAAAAAAAAAGAGAATGTTGGTGTTAATAACCACACAACAAAACTGAAATGTTTTGCTAGGAGACTTTGGATACTTGAAGAATGTTGGAAAAATTATAAATTGACCAAGTCAACAAAAGGTTAGTAGGAGTCAGAGAACAGGAATGAGGTTCTTGAAGAAGGAAAGTATTAATAAAACAGAGATTTGAGGGGTAGAAGGTAAAGTATGTAATATGAAGGCAGATGGTTAATAGACTTACATGGTTATTTGTAACTAGATGATCTTTAAGGCCTCTTCCAACCTGAACCATTTTATGATCAAGTAGAAGGAGCTGGGGGGGTATGTGGGTGGACTAGTTTGCTTGTCTCTTTATGTTTTTAAATTTCCGAAGTCATGGTGTATCCAAAAAAACCCAACTGTGTTTCATTTTGTCTTAGGTTTGAGGGTTTTGGTTTTCATTTTTGTTTGTTTCCCTTTTGTTAGTTTGGGTGTTTGGATTTTGTTTATGTGGGTTTTTGGTTTTTTTGAGGCAGGGGTTTGTGTGTTGGTTTCAAAAGGAGAGGACATGCTCAGGGCCAAAAAATCCATTGCTAGTGGAAAGTATTCCTCATGAATGAAAATGCCCAACAACTACAGTATTAGAAGAACTAGACTTTTATAATAGTAATATTTTTTAGTCTATATGGTGTGAAAACAACCTTCCTAATATGAAATGTCTGTAAGCAAAGGCTGTTCTCTTTCAACATGGAAGACTAACCAGAAGCTCCGTGCAGACATTTCTTCAAGCTGCTTGAATCAGAGCCATGAACAAACTCCTCAGAGCAGGTTTATTTAGCTGCTGACAGATGTCTGGATATTTGTTAGGCCAGTGTAGAAGAAGTTGATGTTCTGGTGTTGCTGCCATTATCAGTAGCAGCAAAGGTAGAGTGCTCCTTGAATGAAGGAGCCATAAAACCAGGAGTTACAGGTTGAGGATGAGTAAAGGCCTGAAAATTCCTCCTGAGGGAGGTGAGTGGTAAAACAGCTATGAAGGTCTGCATCGGTCATAAGCAGAAGAGGAGATTTGATGGCCACAACTATTTTTTTGGGGATATTAATTTTAGAGGCACAAATAGAAGACAATGTCTAGTATACAGTGCATCCATGGAGCTGTTCTTTGTTCAGCAGTGTGGTCAGTAAACATATCACTTTTTCCTCACTAAAACTTTATCTAAATTTGCAATCTTAGCTGATTGCAGCCTGCTGCTTTTGCCTGCCTTGCTCCCAAGAATCTGGCAGACAAAGCATGCTTTTCCCATGATTATTTTCCTGCAGAAAAATTTTGTGAAGTCTTTTGAGGGAGAAGGATAACCTAGCTAACTAGTGTGCTAATTAGAAGAAAGATCCTTTGTGTTAATTAGCCAAAAAAAATTAAAAAAAAAAAAATCATAGAACGAAGGCCACTATGTCAGTTGTCATGTAAATGAAATCCAAACTGAAAATGCAGGCGATGGTCAGGCCATTATTATGGAAGAATACAAAAGACTAGCATTGGGAGTGACTGTCGAATAGTATTAACAAATTGATAGCTGGGTGTAAGTGAATTAACAAAAAACCAACCTTTTTGTCTTTTTAACTATTCTAGAAGTTAAACTGTGGTAGGCTAAGATGGAAGAAACCAGATGGTACTGTTACTGGATGCTGCTGTTATTGAATTGCTCCGCTATACTTACCCCTTGCATAGTGTGGGAAATGCCTGCATTAGAATATGTAAAGTCACTTTAAATAGTATCTATATTTGTAACAGAAGTAGTGTACAGCTATTTTGTTACTGCTTTTGTGTCTCAATGTGGGATTTAAATTAATAAATTCCAAACTGTCATGATAAGTGTGTAAAGTTTCTGGTTGCTTTACAATGACATGGTTGCATTATTCATTCTGTTGTGAAAGGTGAATTGAAAATAATTTAGTATCTAAAAAAAGGTGTACTACTGTTTATGTGAACCTTAAATCATATGCTAAAAATTGATCTTCTTGTTAATTCTTAGCAAATCTTTGAAACTATGAAGCTGCCTTGCCTTTTCTTTTTTGTAACAGGGGGCATTAATCATTGTTCAGTCTGTTTAAAAGGCATTCCTTCAGGCATGGCACTTGCCATGAAGGATCAAAACATGAGCCATGGAGCTTGCGACTCAGAGAACAGGATCTCCCCAAGGCCCCGTGCCAGAAAAGCTGTTGCTTGACCACTGCTTAGTGGCTGCCATGTACGAGTCTGGTAAGAGTAATAAACTTTGCAGGCTTAGGATGTTTGGTTTTCTTTATCATTTGGTGTTCAACGCAATTTTTCCATCATAGGGGTTAGTCCTGTAAGGTACTAGGTACTGTGACCCAGTTCTGCCTAGTTTTATGGTTGTGGTTACATTTTTTCCATGGGTCTGGGTTAATTTGTCAGGTTTGGAACTGAAGGGTCTGACGTCTCAAATGCCCAAATCCACTGTCTGTTCAGATATCCAGCCCTTTCTTTTAACTTTGCTTACCTCTCAGCTATTCAATGCTGAGGGGCAATCAAAGTGCTGCTAATGAAAAGGTCTTTAACCTTACAGTGGTATTAATGAAAGAGACTTGTTATCTTTTATAAGCATAGGTCTGGACAAAGGGTAGCTGGCTCTTGGGAATGCACTGTTTAATTTCCTGACAGTGAGCTGGTATCATTGACATGGCTGCTTTTCTCTTCATTCCTCTGATGTATTTTATTTCTGAGTTAGCTTTATGGAAGCAATGGTCTTGGTAATTGCCAGCTGGGAGAGTGGGTGAAATTTGGCAGCTATTGACGATCCCCTTCCCTTTACTTTATCAAAAAAAGAAACTGTATATTCTGAAGTTCTAGACAGAAAAAAAGTTTTTGTTGTTAGGTGTCAAGAAGATGTTTTGTTTACTGACACAGACTTGCAAGCAATGTGGAGGAACTTGGTACTTTTAATAGTGTTTGCAAAGAAATCCTTACCTTATATTGGGAGTGAAATTGGAAAGGGACTGGTATTAGATTTCTACACCCTCTTTCTCTTGCTCTTTAAAAGCAAATTCTTTGAAGCATCTAAAATATTCATGTGTAGAGGGCACTTCCATCTTAGGCACCACTGGAAACCACTAAGATTAGATTACAATTTTCACTTCTTTACAGTAGTGAAGAATAGTGTTGTCCTTAGCATATTCAACACCTGCAGTGTGGATTTTTTTTTTTTCTGAATTGGCAATCATATGTCTTCCTCAATGCATGTCTAGATCTTGATTATAATGCTTTTTAGTTCAGTGTTGCAGGGTAATGGATTGGCTAGTGAAGTTGTGCCACCAATATTCATGGTAATGGTAACAGTGACAGGTTACACAGATCTATTTCAAATTCTTGAGAAGAATATACCTAATGGAAGATGATGCCTAAGTAGATGTAGTTTCCTATCTTTTTACTATGTTTTCATTCTCCTTTTTTGCTCCCAGGGAAAATGATTGTTAGAAATGGGTAGAAAAAAATGAAGATTTGCTTCTCTTATTTCAGTAGAAAGGTGAGTAATTTCTGGTAAGCTACTAATCCTGAAAGCTGAATTGAAGATAACAGAATTATCAAACTAAATTATTAATTTTTAACTCAAAATTTTTTTGTGAAGTTGCAGCAGCAAGTTGTTTTTAGAAAGTAAACTAAGCAGGTTTTCACTTTCATCAAACCACTTTCTGGCCATTTTTTTCGGTCTTCGGATAAGTATTTTGCATAATTGTTTTTAATTACTTCAAGGGAGTGTTTGAATCACATATGAAAAAAAACCCATATTTGTTTTCTTAGCTGCAAGTACTACACGGGATTTTTTAAGTGCTAGCAGTCCATAGGTTTATCCGTAGACAGACAACTGAAAGGTTTTTTGAGGAAGATGGGAGGCTTTGAATTTGTTAGCACTTCTTAATATTTTCTGGTATTTCAGCCTGTGGCAGTTTATTAGTTGGTATTACACATTGTTAAGTGAATTCAGTTTAATTAAGAGTACACTTTGATTGACAAAGACATTATAGCCAAAAGGGAGTGAATGTGCTTTGAGTATTTCTTTGGGATATGGGGTACCTTTTTGAGACTCAGCACTGGTGAACAACAGAGTGTCACACTGGTGTGTTTTCATAACGTTTAGTTTATACTCCTCACAGAGGAGTGTGTGGTACAGGGACTCAGAGGACTGAGACCACAGAGTACATTTTCATGATGCATTACCACGTTTCCACTACTGCACACCAGTTAGAGATAAAGGAGTTTCTTGTTGAACACCTCACACAGTGAGGCACATTAGGTTCTTGCAGGCTGAAAGTTTCAAGTACTTTCTCATCATAATGATGCCAAAGCCACCCTGTCCAGCGCTTCTGGGTTTTACATTATTGGGAATTTTACAAAAAGCAGTGGGAACAGCAGATTGGATAGTTAGCAGGAAATTAATTGTTCTCTGTTTTGGGAGAATATTTATCTGAAATTGTCAAAAACATATACAGTTTGTTTTGGCTTGAAAAAATTTAGTCAGTGTTAAATGTGATCATGTCTTTTGGGAGTAGAAAGGCCAGTACTGCAGGCAAATTATTTATATATATATCAATACAATACTAATGATGAAGGCAGCAGATTTTCACTGAAATTCCTGGTTTTGATAGAAACCACTAAGGACAGATGATAACAAAGATTGTCATATGGGAAAAGCATTAACCTTTGTTACTGTCACTAAATCCGGAAGGGTAAAAGTAACTGTTCATGTTTTGTCAAGGTTTCTTTAGTGAGTCCACGCTAACTCTTTTTCTCAGATTTTATATTTTTCCCAAGTGTAAGATTCCTGTGAAGCGCTAATAAGGTGCTATTTTTCTGCAGCTCTTGGAATGAAAAAAAATATAAATTCAATCATTGTTTTGGACACATATTTTTACTTGCTTTTGATGAATATATAAAAATATTAGGTAGTGGAGGAAAATGTCACTCTTAGTGTCTGGGCTGGAAACCTCATTTTGGTGGTTGAGGATTTAAGTAGGGCAAATGACACAGTGTAGTAAATCAGTGAATTTCATGGTGATCTTAAGCATTGGACAATAGTAGCTGCAACCTGCAACTTCTTTTTGTGTGCGCCTTGATGATACCCTGCTTGAATTACCATGTCCTGGAAAAGTTCCTGTAAAGAGAAGAACTGGGCTCCATCATTTCTCTTGCATGTCATGCTTTAATTTAAAACTTACGTCCAGCAGCAATTTGGAAGAATTACTGTAGGTTTCTGTCCGTGTGAGAAATTCTGAGTTTTAGGTCCCAGGCAGCTCAGATGCTGTTCTGACAGACTTGCTGTCTGACAGAGGTGGTGGTTAGGAGCCCACTTCTCGGTGTAGCAGGCTCCAGAGTCACTCCTTGATGGAATTGATGCATACTTGGCACTTTTAAAGATCTAGCATTGAATATCTTGGCTTTAATTTAAAGATTATACAGAGGACCTGATTTGTTCTATCTTTATCTCCAGTTCTGTTGGATACTTCCATTTTTAAGCATATGCATAAGGAGAAGTAATCCACTCAAATTTATTGTTAATATAGACTCAGATGTTGTCTAACCAAATATGTATGTTGATTACTTAACAAAAATGTTAGTGGACACAGTCTCTTGGAGAAGCTTTTACAGCCTCTTTCAGAACACTGAATGATAGCAGTGATTGCCTTCATGTTAAAATTGTGTGTCTAAAAAAGCCTTTACAATAAGGATAAATCTGGGCAGAAGAATGAATTGTTTGAGACAAAGTGGGATTCTCCTGATCTGAGCTGATTTTCCTAATACAGCTAAGCACTCTCAGTCTAAGCCTTATCTCTCTAGAAACAAATTGGCTTTTGTTTGTTTCAAATGGCAGCTGACCTTCAGAATTCTGTATACTCGGTCTATTTTCCTCTGGAAAAAGGCCTTTTTCCTATTGTGGTTCCCAAGCTGGAAGAAAAGAATATAACTGGACCTTTGCTTTAAGTGCAGATTTATGAAATACTAACATTTGGGAGAAATAACTTAAGAGTTTTCTGTTTGCTGTCATATGTTCTCTTCACTCTTAAGAAGTCATCATCTCTTCAAATATCTTAATTTTGCCAGCAGCCAAACCATTCTTGTGTGCGCTTCTCCCATTTCTTTTGATTGGTATGTGCATGTTGGGTTGGTGGGGGCGAATTATAATATGCAAGGGGAGGCTGTCAAAGCCTGTGTGCGTGCCTGGGCGTGTGTATTATTTTATGTGGATTTGAGAATAGTACTGTATAAGTGCTAACTATTGGACTGCAGGTATTTCTTTCCAGGTATGATTTTTTTTTTTCCTGGAAGAAGTTAAAATAGGCACTTTCATCTTTTTTTGTGTGTAGGTTCTCATAGGATTGTTGAAAGACAGTAAATATTTGATCTATGTTAATATCAGAAAAAATGGTAGCAGAGGCATGATCTGTTTCTTCTCCATTAGACTGTTTATTGTGATTCCCAGTAAACCTTCTTCAAATGGGAGTGTACATCTTTTTTGTGTTTAAGATTGGAGCACATTCTGGTTTGTGCTTTTGGGACAATGAAATCTTATTTTAAGTTAGGAAATACTTGAATCTGGGATGCTGATGCCATGTTTGGGGTTAAGATCACCTCATGAAGTATGAATACACTCCAGATTCCTCGCTGCTAGAAGGTCTGTGTTTAGGTCCATGTGAAAGAATATTCATATGATTGTTCCTTTTATATATAGGAACCATACTCAGTTTTACTTAGTTGATAGTTTGAACTCATATTCATATGTATGAGTGACACACACACTTGAGCTTACACCTTGAATCTCACAGCCAAGCCAAAAATCTCTGATCAAGCCCAAAAGCAGCAACCCTTAATTGAATTGGTTTACTTCTCGATGTCAAGGAGAAGATGAACTAGGCAAAAATCTTGGGGAGCCAGCAGCAGAGAGACAGATGTGGTTTCTCTGCATTGAAAGGCGGCTGGGTCCGCTCTAGTGTGAGCTTCCAATTCAAAAGTGAATTGAAATAACAGGAGAGGATAAGTTAAATTAACATGTAACAAGAGGGGAAGTGCTCACCTATTTAGGTACAAATAGGCTGGTGTTGGCTTCGTGAGTGTTTTACAAAACCAGAAAAAAACTGTTTATCCAATTAGCTACTATTTTCAGCTTTCACAAACAGTCTGGGAGCTTTGGGTGCCGAAGCTTTGTGGAAGAGGCTGTTTGTCTCTACTGCCCAGCCCTACTTGCACACCTTGAAGTCAGACAAGCCATGGAAGAAGGACCTAAATTGGTCCATAGAAGCTGACTTTTGCGTAGCTGCATTTCTACGCATTAATAATTTTCAGTAATAGCCACTAGATAGCACTAGAGGATTAAGGTAAATCTCAAACAGCATGGGTTGTAGAGATTTAAAGGAACTTAAGCACTCCAAAACTAACAACCACTGGAGCCTGTCATTGGTGTTCAGCTCAGATCAACAACCTAATGGAAATTATTCATCAGGAGAATGTTATTTTAACTTCTAGTGTATTTAAAGTGTCTGCACAGATATATTCCAGAGGAAAAAAAAAACAACAAACCACACAGCAGTAGCTTTAACAGTTACCCTATTCTGACCCTCTTTTTTAGTGCTTTTGAACTTAATGGACAGCCACGAGTTTCAGCAAAATGTGCATTAACTCAAAAATGTTTAATACTTGCCATCACAAAATGAATGCTCTAAAATAAAAATAAGCCTCTAAAAATATCCATAGGGATATATGCTTTCCAAAAATATGCTTTCAAAAAAACCATATCCTGAACAGAATTAATTTGCAGAGAGAGTAAAAAGTCGTCTATGCCTGTCACGGTCTATAAGTTTATCCCTTGCAAAATTGTCATTTTTAGTAAGGTCATGAAGAAATCTTTACTGGCCACCTCTATGAGAGGCCAAGAACTGATCCTTTTAATCTCTACTATGAAAAGCAATAAGGGTACTGCTTTTACTTGCTTACTGATAGCCTTTCAAGAAGTCCCATGGAAAGTTTTTTTCTAATGGATTAAGAAAGGCACAAAGGTTTTGGGAGAAAGACATGAGTTTCTGCCTGTACATGCAGTGCATTTTTATATGTTTTGCAGTCCTCTCACAAACTATATACTTAATGCACTTAAGTACTTTTCTGCACATCCTTGAAGAGTTGTGGCAGTCCTGAGGAATATGCACATGTATGCATGGTGCTGTGCAAGACAAGAAACTTGGTATCTCCTCTGGAAACTGCATTCCTCAATTCAGTTTCAAAGGACTTTGTAGGTGATCACAAATTCTTCTGTTACTTATTAACAAGGTTTTTATACCCAAATGTCATATCTTACATTGATAACATGTCTTAAGAGTTTTTGATAAGGATCTAAGTTGAAGTCTGATAGTCTTGAACTCCCAAAGTAATGTCTCCTAAATGCTTCTCTTCAAGGACAGATTCTTAATAAGCTTAGGGCATCTGACTCTTGTGGCTTGCTTCTGAAGTACGTTAAACAGACTGATACCAAAATATGCAGCTGTACTGCAGCTTATTTGCTATAGGTATGCTTCGTCTTAGGTACAGGGACTTCAAAGACCTCAGTCTTGGCTGTAGTTGATAGAGGCTTGCAGGAATTCCCAGTGGACTGGGCTGATACATGTGTGTGAACTCTTCCAGCCACTGAGCTGTTTCTGGCAGAAGTGACAGCCTGTTATCAGGAGATCCATGGGCTGTCTTAGAGGCTTGCTTGCACTTACAGCACACTCCGAATATCATTGCCTACCAGCTTTCTATAAAGTCACCATTTTTCATTTGTATGCGAGAGGCACATGCTTAAATAAGGTAAGAGATTTAACGAACTGAAGGTTGATCATCTGTTTCTCCACAATTTAAATGAAGATTTTGCAGCAATCCTGTGCCTCCCATGCCAGTCCCTCAACTGCAGCTTGGAGGGCTGGACTTTCTGGTGACTAGAGTCTGTTAAGTGAACACAGAGCTGAGTAATGTTTGTCAATCATACTTCCAGGCTGCTATTAGCAGTTGCTAGGCCAATGAAGTGGTTACCTACAGGACTAGGAAGTGAACTAGTGTTATAATGCTTATAGAGCAAGATCAGCAACTTGCACTGTACCACAAATCCTTCCAGCCCCTTTTTGGCCTCACTTATTTATTACATGTATAAAATCATAGTAAACATTCTCAAATGTGACAGATTTTGTGGCTTGGTTTGCTCCAAGTGCCAGTAGCAGGGAAGTTGCTTTTGTAAGTGCTATGAAAACAAGTTCCAGCACAACTGATCTCATCGTAAAGTCTGCACATACGGAATAGCGAAACAGCCCAGTTAAATTTTAATCTGAGTTGCATAAAACATTGTTCTTAAAGTGGCACATATTGACATTGTTCTCACAACCCATTAAAAGTGAAAAGGCCAAGAGACATGTAAAACCTGTGTGAGCCTGTGCATGTGTAAATAAGCAAGTTCTAGGTAGGTTATGGTAGAATCACAGAAACCATTCTGCAGCACCCTGCCTATTACACTGCTTTGTTTTTTCCTTGTGGGGTGGGGGGATGGTGCCTTGCAGATTATGAGTTACAAAATTCAATGGCTCTCTTGAGGGGAGAGTCCTTGTTTTAGAGACCTGCTGTCAATGCACTGAGAATATTTTTCATGCAGCCTTAGAGGAGAAATGATGCTGTGCCCAGAAGCCAGTGTGTGACCTGAGTGAGGAAGATCCCTAAATATAGGCAAGGGGCTGCAACACATACTTGGGCAAAAGACAACCTGCATTTAGCTTATTGGAGGTAGTGAAATTCAGTTAAATTGCCAAAATACAATTCTAGCCAGTTATTTTTGAAATTATGGGCTGTTGGATGCTCTTCTTTGTGGAGGAACTGGAGTTGCCACAAGAGGAGTCGGAAGTAAAGACACACATGGCTCCATAAGCCAAACAACTACTCCTGAAAGAAGGATTGCATCAGTCCAAAACTGGTAAAATGGGGAGACAAAACTGATGCTTCAGTTCTTTTTTTTTTTCTTTCTGGTAATATTTCTCATCTGTAGTGAAACCTGAAGCAATTTTTTTTCCAAATAACCTCTGATCTCTAATATATAAAGTATTTACAATGTTTCTTTCCTAATTAACTTTATTTTAAAATTATGTGGAGTTTTTGTAGGCAGTTAACAGTTTTTCTTGACTTAGAAAGTCACACTTTAGGGTATTTTAAGATCTAAGAGAAAGTAAATTATAGTGTGCCAAATTAAGACATCATTTACATATTTGTGATGCCTTTTAATCTACATCAGAGACCTTTCATATTTACTCTTGTGTACCTCAGATGATAAAATGGCTCGAGGTATTTGGTTACTGCTTTGGTTTTAAAAACTATTTCATTTGCATTTGGTATGTCTTAATTTATATGCAGGACTGCTTCTTGAATTAACATGGGGAAATTATTACTTGTTTCACTTTTTGCATGGGAATTAACTCTTAATCGAAATCCCAGGAACACTGCTGTGTTTAGTCAAGCGGATTGCAATGGCCAGCTGCTGGGGAAACTAGTAAGGCCAGGTGAGAATGATATACATGCAAGCACCTGAAACAACAGAATAGAAAACTTCAAGAAGCTGGAGGGCCAAACTTAATTTCCTTAACCTATTTGGTGCTGAGTGTTTGGGAAGACACACAGCCTCCTTGTTAATTGTATCTGATCCTCAACACAGCCTTAGCCATGTCTTCAATGCAGTGAAGTCTCAAAATCATGGGTAGTTCAGCCCTCGTCTGTAAGAAAGGGTTAGAGCAGGGGAGAATGGTCAGAAACAGGGAGATGGTCCTCCAATTCATCACAGAAGCTGTGCCTGTTTATTAAAGCTTGAATTAGTCTCAAGCCTTGGCCCAGAAAAGCTAACCACACAATAAAATCGTATGGTTTATTGAACAAAATCAATTGTTTGAACCAACACTTTACACATTTTAATGATTAAACCCAACTTCCTCTCCACTGCTGATGTGGTCTTACACTTGCTTGCACCAAATTTGTGTGGGTAATTGTTTGCTTGTATACACTGCCAGACATTATTTAATTAAGAAAATGTGCTTGGCAGAAGGAGATGGAAGCTGGAAAAGACAGAATCCATGTCAACAACCCCTGTAGTTCCCAAAAAATCAGAGTGAAAGTGTGTACAAGACAGATGGTGAAACACTGCTTTAGGCACTGCTGTGTGTGGTTGCTGACAACCCACAAAGCGAGCATGAACAAAAGTATCTGAATGGAAACTTTAGTAGCCACCCATCTCTATGCTATCCTGTCTCAGGAGAGGTGCAGAAAAACTTGGCATTGCCTTTCTAGTTCTCTGGAGTTATGGTGCTAGTGCTTACAGTGCATGAGTAAGGTCCAGGTCAAGAGAGGTCAAGAAAATTTCTGCCTAGGTGTTTCTGCTGATAACAAGGAGTTTGCAGAAATTGTGCTCTATCACTCAAGAATCATTGAGGACATTACTAAGCATCTCTTTTTTGGTTTTCATTAAACAGCAGACTCTCTGCTACACGTCTTACAGACACACCAAGGAGTCAGACTGGTGTGTTTTAATCCCTAAAACTCAGTTAAGATTAATCAGGGAGATCACCAAAATGAAATAAAAAAAAGGAGGTGTCTTTTGCAAAATTGAGTTACCCCAGAAAACTGCCTTCAGGTTATGCTGTGACATTCAGGTGAGAGATGAGGGAAGCTGAAAGCAAGCAGCAGAGAGTCTGAAAGGCAACGTTTAAAGCTAAGCGCAGTTCTAGATGTAGTGCATGCATTATATGCTTTATTGATAGTCTCGTAAGCTAGGTGATCTGGGAAAACACATCTGAATTTCATCTGGAATATCTTCCCTCTCTATCTGTATAATTATTGTTTTCTTACTTGCTTTTTCCAAAACCTGTAATTACTACTTTAGCATGTAACTGGAGTTAAGACAACTATAGTAACAGCTGTCTTTGCATTAGCAATCAAGTCAAGTAGGGCAGATCTGAATCAGATATGTAAAGCATAAATTTTCCTTGTAGCCAAACCAACTAAAAGTAACACACACCTTATCACCTGCTCAATGAGTTTCCAGCAGTTGTGCTGTAAACATACTCTGAAACTACTGTTATGGAAAAATAACTTGTATGTGTTTCAAATGCTTTAAAGGGCTGATCAGTCCAGTGGTGGCATCAGGACTCCCTGGCCTTCAAGTGGCCAGATCAAATGCCCATTTTTCATCCAAACATATATTTTTCAGGTGAAATAGAGTTGTGATGTGAATTTAACTGCACAATTTGACCCATTAAAGGTATAAATTCCTTTTCATTGCCAAGGGTACATGTTTGCACATTATTAAAGCTATTCTCTGTCTTTCCTTATTACATAATTACTGCTTACTGCCTACAAATGTTGCATTTTTACATACTATGACAAATCAAAAATTATACTTGAAACCCTAGAATCTGTATTGTATATACTTTTTGCTTTAGGTAATTAAATGGACCAGATAATAGCATCTGCTTGCCAGGGAAAATGTGTGAGCCACTTGTTTCTGTTCAAAAGGAATTACAGCTCGGATTGGAGAAACAGAACTGGTCTGGCCCATAAAGCTGGTGCACACTTGTCGTCAGCAGAGATCCCATCCCGTGGTGCTCTGTTACATGGTGCAGCAGAGCAAAGGCATGTCAAATGCCAGCACACTGCAGGACTGTGTGGGGCTGGGTCAGGCACACCTGGGGAGATGAGAAGACACATGCACTGTGTCATGGGGTTGTCACCTTGTAGGGTAGCTCATTCAGCGAGGAGTTGAGAGGCGAGGCTTTGGACTTGTAAGAGCTCCCCACAGTGACTGCTGATATTCTGGAATTGGCCAGAGACCTGTAAGTAGAGTTGAAAACAAAGCTTGGTTTGGTTACAGGTGATCTGAGTGCCCCTGAGAGATTTCTTGGAGAGATATACATATATGTAATAGCTATGTGTATGTGTGGGCATATATATATATTTAGACTCTTTAAAGTCAGGATTTTATTCAAAGTAGCTCTTTCTTAACTTAGAAGATGTCTGGCTCACAAGGTTCTGAATATTTTGTTGTCTGAACATCCACTGAGATTACCAAATGTCTCTGTACAAAATGAAGGAAGAATCAGATACTCACAAGTAGACTGCTTACAAACAGTTCTCAGATTAATTAGCCATGTACACAAGTCGTTTGATTTGCTTTCTTAGGTCTTATGTGTCACTGCAGCCGTCATTCAGTTAAGACTATGTAGTGGGTTGACCTTGGCCGGATTCCAGCAACTAGGCAGAAGGGAGAGTGGTTACAGATAAGGACTAGGAGAGGATTCATCCACTTACCACCTTTACAGGCAAAAAGAGACTCAAAGTGAGGTAATACCTAAAATTTGTTACTAACAGGATAAAAGCTAAGCTAAAGAGTGATAAATAAAGCAGTCTTAAAACACACACCACACACACTTTTCCCCCCACCCCTCCTTCTGTCCCTCGGGGGTTGCGGTCCGTTGCGGTTGCTGCCGCTTGCAGTGTGACTTCCCCCACCTCTCAGGGTCACTCCTCCATGGGGTGCAGTAAAAGTTGAGTCTCTGCACCCCAAAGGGCCTCTGTGGGTTGCAGAGGGACATTCTGTTTCACCACGGTCTTCACCACAGTCTACATAGGACCACAGCTGAGTCCATCCCCTGCTCCATGGAGTCCCTCCCACAGGAGAGAGTCTTCAATAAACTTCTCCAGTGTGAGTCCACCCTTTGGGCAGCAGTTCTTCCACATCTGCTGTCCTGAGGGTCACTCCTCCATAGTGGTACAGTGCTTTCATGGACGAGATGTACTGATGTGGGCCCCCTCAGTGGGCCACAGCTCTCACTTGGGTAAAACCTGCTCCAGTGTGGGTCTGCCTCTCCATGGGTCCACAGGTCTCCTGCAGGACTCTGCTCCATCCTGACCCTCCCACAGGGTCACAGCCTCCTTTCAGGCATCCACCAGCTCCAGCACGGGCTCCTCCAAGGGCTGCAGGGGGATCTCTGCACCGCAATGGTCCTCCATGGGCTGCAGGGGTTTTAGCTCTGAGTCCTTCCCCTGCTCCATGAGGTGCCTCTTCCCCCTCCTGCTGCAGTGACCTTGTTGTCTGTCTGTTATCCCATGTTCTCGCTCTCTGGAATTTTTTCTGTGCAACAGCCTCCAATTCTTAAATATGTTATCACAGAGGCGTTACTGTGATCTCTAATTGGCTCGGCCCTGGCCAGGAGCCAGATGTCCCTCCTGGGGTCAAGTGTCATTGACTCCCATGGGACAGAGGAAGCTTCTAGCAGCTTCTAACAGAAACCACCTTGCAGCCCCTCCCACTACCAAAAATTCAGCTACAGAAACCCAGGGCAACACTATGAAACAGTCCTTCCAGGATCCAAAATCTTGAACATTTTCCTCAGGGTAGGCACTGTCATCCAGGAAGATGTTACTTCCCAGCACAGTAAGGAAAAAGACTGACCCCCAGCTGTTTACCAATAGCACTACTGAAGCACTGGAGGTACCAGCTCACAACTGCCTTCATGACAAAGCAGATGATGTCCTGCTCCGCGCGAAGTACTGAAAACTTTTTGGGCTGTACCTTGTTGAGTGTGAGACTGCTTATGTTGCTTACTAATTGCATCCCTTAATTTAAAAGAGAGAATTATGCAGCTGTATAAAGTGTTTAGTGGATATAAACTATATAATCTATTGAAAGGTACTCAGTAGAAGAAGGGCATGCAGTTTTCCCTCCTTAATAGTAAATTAATAGTAAGTAGGACTGGAAAGGCTGTAATGCCAGGGCCAATGTGCTTTAATAAAACTGTTCAAGTGGGACAATGTAGAATTTTGTAACAGTATACTGAATCTGATAGAGAGTTGACCGGTGGAGTTGTATTTGGTCTTGAAAATAACACAAGAGAAATGTTAAAATACTTAAGGAAAACTGAAGCATGTTTTAAAAATTGGTAGTCATATCTGGGCTTATCAAAGACTGGGTCAGCTGATAACAAACTGAAATGGGATTTGGTTTTGATGTAGCTGGCATAGAAAATGGATCACAGTTATAGGCTAAAAATTCCTTGTAGCTGTTCTTGAGTTTGAATCCTGTTGCCTTAAGCTTCAAGTAAATGCACAGATTTGAGTGATGTGGAGAACTCTAATCTTTCTTTTTATCCGGAAATTTATCATATGTCACTTTTTACTAGTGTGGTCAAACTGTCAGCCCAAGGCCCAGCTCCAGTTTGTCAGGACCAGATGGCTGGGAGGGAGGTGATAGGAAAAGAGTGCCAGGTCATCATCCCAAATATGTCAGCCAAACATTTCTTTCTGTTGGCTCACAGCCCTAGGCTTAAACTGGGTTTATCTATGCAGCCTGAAGAGATGCCCCAAACCTGTCAAGATCTTTCAGAAAGACTGAAAAATACCCCTTGTTCTAGGTCCTTCAGCTCCAGTATTTCCAAAAGCACCTTTAACTCTGCACATACTTGAACGGGAAGTCCCAGACTCAGTAGAATAAACACTGACCATGCTGAACCTGATCGCAACACTTTGGCTGGTTTAAAGGAAGGCAGAATTTCTCCTGAGAAGTCTGTGCTTAGTGTCAGAAATGGCAGAGCCTCAGCAAGAAGAAAATAAAACTTCTCTGACTGAGACACCCCAAAGCACACTGTGTGCGAATTGTTCCAGTACCTTCCCTGAAGATGTAGCAGGTAAGCAGCAGTTATCAGATAAGGTGCCTTTACAATTCCATGTGATAGTTTCTTAATTATAGTTGTTGAGAACTATTTAATTTAGTATCTGTGATGGGTTAATACTTAACACTCACAGCTCTTACGAAAAGGTCATGCTGTTCAGCCTTTTTTCATATCCAGATCTTTGTCTGCTAGCTGCATCTTAAACAGTGAGTTTGGTTAACTGTGTCCTGGTATCTCTTCCATTAGAAGGGTGATAATTGCACATTCCAGGAAAAACAGAAATGGCAAGTCAGTGGAACACACTGGGATAGGCCCGTGAAGTTTTGTTTAAGGAACAAAAAGTAACTCTTTTAAATTGGGTCTTGTATTAACCAAAGATGCAGTTTGGTTCATCAGGATGGATTCACTGATATGCCTGTTGCAGGGTAGAATGACCAATGAAACTGTATAATGAGTTTCCATATGAGGTTCAGCATGAAGAAAAATTAATTGCTGCTAAAATAATAGTCATTTGTGTCCAGGCCTGTAAAGGTGATGAGTTTTTTCTATCCAAGAAGTTTTTTCATGCAGGAGGGAATCTAACAGACCGTATGTGAAAATATTTTGATCTTTGTCCTTGTTTCTTGGTGGTTATATAACTTTCCCCAAGTAATTATTTTCCTGCATTGATGAAAACTTACTGAGTTGTTATTTAATGCTTAGCTACTGCATTGTGGTTTTGAAAAGGAGGTAACAAAATGTTTGTCTCTGTCTCTCACTCATAAAATGGAGTATAGCTTTGTATGCTGAGTCTGTTCTCCTTTTCTCAACTGAAGTTTTTAATGCTTTGGAAATTTCTAGCTTCAGCCCAAACTAAAGAAGTTGCCTTCCTCTGAATCATGGAAAAATATACTTGCCTGTGGCAAAGCAGTGATAAAAAGGGAACCGCGGTACTTAACCACAACATCTCCACTAGGGTGGAATAGTAAATTCAGCCTGATAAAATTTCTTTTCTGCATTTCCTTTGTCCAAAAATGTTTTGCCATGCCTTCCACTTAAAAATCAGGAAGTCTTGTGAACAGGAAATTATTGATGCTTCCTGCTCATTTTCTAAAGGCAGGATGTTGCCTTGTGTATGAATTTACCTGGTTCTAACTACATTTCAAAGCAGCAGTATTGACAGAGACAGGAATCATGGCTCTGATTTCACAAGCAGTCTGCATGTGCACTCCATCTGGTGGTTTCAGTGTGTAAGATTTGAACCTGTGTTTATGTAAGTCTTCCTAGTTAATACTAAAACAGCATAGTCACCACTACCCAAAACATAGCAACTTGCAACTGGGATCATACTGAATGGTGGGCACATTTTCTACATGATACTAGGTTTAGGTTGTTGTTTATGCCCAGGCTGCTTTCCTGGTACAGATTTATTTAAGAAGAGAATAACTTTTGCAGTCTGCTTTCTCAGTACTTGCAAGGGTAATAAGAGGGCTAAATAAAATCCTGAGATTCTGGAAATCTTTGTCCAATTTACGGAATCACTTTGTCTTCACTGAACTCTCTTTACATGTTTAGGTTTATACTGATATGCCTTACTGCATTCATTCCTATTAGATCTTAATTATAGCAGATGATGGATTTTCTTTGCTCCTCTTGTCTTATATAAGTTTCTTGTGAGTCCTGTTATAGGAAAGAACACAAAATGCATGAAAAGGCATAGGGTTGGCATAAAAAAATATAAAAATCAGGAATCAGGAAGTTGAGAGGATCAAATGAGTCAGCAGGAAAAATCTACAGCCATTCCGACCTCTCATCATTTCGACTATGTATTATTCTCACAGATTTGAACTCTCTGAAACAGCTCATTCAAATTTTTAATACAGTCTTCATTGCCAGGTAAGGTAAATAATAGCACTGTATTATGCTAAAAACTTTTGCCTTTATATCTGGGGTGTCTATTTTGCTGTTCCTAAAATCTGAATTCAAACATTGGGCTCATTCTCCTGTCTCAGTAAGAACATTTTGCAGGCCAGCCTGGTTTCTGTCTATTCACATTCTCTTAACAAGGGATTCTTCTGTTGTTCCCAAGATTTTGACTTCCCCTGAGCTGGTGAAGAAAATTGTGTATAGGATTTCTGGAAGCCAACATCTAGATATAAGTCCATTGACAGTCATAAGAAAAGTGATCTTTGTTCTGGAGAGAGATGCCTGCCCCAAATAGGAAGCCCTGGCTTGCTGTTGAGATGGGATGCCCTAGCAGATAAGGATCCAGTTTGGATCACACCCAGCTCCACAGCCCTGTCTCAGAGAACTGTGAGCACTAAGATGGTGTGAAGGTGAGCAGAAAGAAAGTCTGCAGAGAGAAGATTATTAAGACTACAGAGGGAGGAAGGTGGAAACAGGGCCATCTGGTAAGCAGGGATTCAAGAGAAAAAACACCAACATGAGAATTGTAAAATCTAAAGAAAGAAACCAGAGAGCCTTATCTAAGAATTGCCTGATATCACTGAGTCACCAGTAAGACCTGTGGATGGAGCTGATGGCAGAGAGCATATCAGCAGCAGAGAAGGTGGTCTGGTGACATCCAGGAAGTGGCTCTTCTTCCCCACTTCACTGATGCTTTCATCATCAGCAAAGCATATATACATGCCTTATCAAGGTGGCAAGAAGACTTGAATTTCCTTGTCTGAGTACGTCCGTCTTAGAACCATCTATTTCATATTTTTTATTGATGCTTGTCTTGCCTGCAGTCTTTTCATATGGCTAAGGGGCCCCAACTGGACTCACCTAGAAGAAAGTTATTTAACAGGTAAACATAAAATTGAATAAAGTGGGAGTTTGAGTTTGGGACTTTTTGAAGCAATTGTTACTTATTTGCAAAATTTTACTGGATGTGAATGCACTGAATGTCTGAACTGAGTGACTGCTGAAAACATATTGCTTGAAGCAAGCTGGTAATACATGCCTCCAGGGTGGAAATGACAGAAGACACAGTGGGTCAGCAAAAGTATGCTAGGAATTGTTATCTCTGACTATGTTAAAAGGCAGATTTCTGTGATCAGTCAAATGCCGATAA
>VWZG01009245.1:0-34057 GCA_013396735.1 Grallaria varia | reverse complement strand
GATCAGTCAAATGCCGATAACTGCCCTTTTTACTTGAAAATTTTTCCATGGAAATAGGCACCCCCCTCTCTTTTTCCTAATTTTTTTTCTCTTTGATTATTTAGTTCTCCGGATTTGTTTCCTCTCCTTCTTGTGAGTACTTCATTAATTATTAACCAAGCTTTCCCCAGCTTCATGTACTTAAAACAGCTGGTGTGACTTTAACAGTCCTTCATTATGTTTTTGAAACCTGGTGGTTTACAGATATAAATGATAACTTCTAGTTTCTTTCCATGCTGCTTGATTTTTTTCCATCACTTAATTTGTAACAGTTGTCTAATGGTGCATTTATGTTATCTGTGACAAACACATTACATTTACAGACTCAGGAGTTTGAACTGTTGTACGAAAAATGGTTTTATGCTTGGATTTAATGGATAGGAAGTCATAGATTAATTCCAGTATGGTGCTTCTTGGAATTCAGTGTGACCTATTTTTAATGCTGTGTGTCTCACCTTTCCACCTTCTTTCCTGTACACTAAGGAAGAAGAAAACAAGAGCTACTGGTCTTGGGTTTAGATTCTGGAAGTTAAAAGAGTGACTCAGTGAGATAGATTTTAATTTGGACCCACAGTCTCTTCATTTAAATGCTCAGCTCCAGATCCCTCAGTCTTAACTGGAATGTCCTGGCCATTCTGAGAAGCTGTATCCCACCAGTATGGGCAAACACACTGTTGGTTAACATGGTATGTCACTAAACACAGTTCCAGTGATGGTCAGGACTCAGATGTATTGCCTTCAGTGGCACACTTACTCTTTCAAAGCACAACCTCTGTAACCAATATATGACAGATTGGAGAACTTCTCAAAAACCTTCCCCCTAGGCCCTTGCATAGGCATAGCTTTTCTTTCCCAGAGAAAAAGGAGGCATTTAGTGGCAAAGCACTGCTGAAATTCTTGAAAGTGAATTTCTGTTAGATGACCATTTCAGTGACGATGCTTTTCTTCAAGACTTGTGGCATTGTCTTACATCCTGCATTATGCAATGATTGTTGTAGGTTAATTGCTGTGGTGATTGTTCATTTTAGTGTAGGTTGCGCACATTTCTCAAAAAAAGCAACATGGTTTGCCTTTTATATTTGTATTATTGGGCTCTCTACATAATCTGTTTCAAGATTCTATTACATGAACTTCCTTTTTCCTTTCCTGTCATTAATAAGAGTAAGTTGTAGAATCAATAGTAAATTCACCCCAACATTCAATTCAATATCAGCCTCAGCTCCACCAGACATTTTTGGGTAATGAAAGCACACAAATGTTGATTTGTGCCCGTTTCATAAAAAATATATATATGTCCATATACACCTATGCATTTGCCTTACTCTGAACCAATTATTCATGATGTATTTGATTCTTAAAGAAACAAATTACTTATCAGAGATATGGCATGAATCTTTTCTTTAGGGTTGTTTGGGGTTTGGTTTTGTTTTGTTTTCCAGGAATAAAAGGTTCTCATTTGCCTTTAAACTTTTTGGAAACTTGTACCTATTAAGAAATTGCATCTTTCTTCTCTGGCTCAGTCACATATCACAGGTCAGAGCAAGAAAAGGCTTTTTTTCTTCTTCTAGCAAATAGGGCAACAACATTAGTGTTGGATATGCCAGTTAGTAGGTATTCAGAACTTGGAAGTAGTTTTACCATATTCTACTCCCAAATAGTTAGATCACCTGTGTAGCATGGTCATACCTGCATGTGAACATGCATATTTAATGCGAGACAGTACTGTTCTAGGAATGGAATTTATTTCCTGCAGGTACTGCACTTGATGGATTTTGAAATGAACTAAGTGTCAAAGCCAACAAAGACGAAAAGTCATTTCTCAAACAAAACAAGCATTTTTTAAAGAATCAAGCATGTTAGTGGTGACTGTTGTACTTCTGCTTAAGGCCACCACATAAATTGTATGTGAAAATTGCTTCTGGAAGGTTATGGACGGCTACTTGTATCAGTGCTATGAAATATTAATTTCAATGTAGCTTCTATTTAACTGAACATATAATTCCCTTCTCAAAGTTATTTTAGGCTATTCCTTGAGTCTAGGCATACTAATAATGCTCCCTGACTTGATTTGCAAGCGATTGAGGCACAGATCCTGTGTTATCACTGCCAGTAAAACAATGCCAATGATCCCCATTGAGAGCATCAGTTAAACTTTCAGAAAGTTCATGGGACATTGATTTGTTATTCTGTATAAATTACCTTTCATGCTGAGGTTACAGACAGAGCAACATTGATTTGTTCATTTAAAATGAAGTTGTAATGCATAATACATTCCTGTTCCCTTGATTTTTTCATTTGTGTGGAATATTTTCAGCTGAACCCTATGCATTGAACTGCCCTTTTTTAAAAAAATTTCCTCAAATACAAAAATGGCAAGTGAATTCAAATATAACACTGGTGATAAAAAGCTGATAGAGTGTATTACAGCATAAGCATAAGCAAATAAATCTTCCTAAATATAAATTACTGTAGCTATGTTGACTAGCCCACCTGTCCCAGCATGTCCCAGGAACATTATTATTTTTTTGAAATGTATCTATGCTCTTACAAAGAATGTTAAAAATCTGAAGTTGTAAATATACTAGTAAATTATAAAAACAACGATTTATTGTAAATTCATAGTAGAAAGCTGTCATTGCAGATTACAGCAGCGTGTATTTGACCTGTGCCTCTTTCACTCTCTCTATTTGCTGGGCATTTCTCTTATACATCCAATTTATTAAGAGGTGCTGTTAGATACTTGCACATTGAGGTAAGTCTTCTCCCGCCCTACAGCACTCACCTGTCCTCCCATCTCCCATCCATCCCACAAAACAAAATGATATTGCAACGAAAATATTTGGGTGGACAAAGTCTGTGATTTAACACAGTACCCTAACCTGAGGTCTGGGTTGTTCTGTTGAGAAGATGATACTCAAGACTCTGGATTCAGGGTGATGTTTCTCCTTAAGTCAAATATGGCAGTAACTCATTCCAAAATATGCAGTATTTCTGTGAGGCTTTGCACTGTGGAAGAAAAATGTGCCACAGATGCTTGGAATGTCTCTTACTACATTTTTCAGCACAGTTTTGGCTCTCCATGTGTTGTCCACTTCATTTGGAACCCAAACTCAAAGTTCAAGGTAGAAGAGGAATTTAATTCAAATAATTTTTTCTTCTGGCCTAGGCTGCATCTGGTTGATGTATGTTATGAGAGGATGGCCATGGAGTGATCTGAAACCCAGCTGATGAGAGCCTATTTGTTATTCTTCTTCTAATTTCACACAGATGATTTGCGTAAATGTCATACCAAAATTCAGGAGTCAGATAAAAAGCTGTTTTCTCAGAAAATAAATTAAAAATAAGCTGTTTTTCTCAGTTAATTTTTTTCCCCAATGCTGACAGGGAGCATACTGCTTCTTTCCCCTGCCATTTTGCTTGCTGCTAATCTTAAGCTTGAAGGATGCATTTATATGTCCCTGGCTAGGCATGGCCTAAGAGATGTCTTTTTGACCTTTCCTTTTCCCTGGGAAAATGCCCAAATATGACACATTGCAGTATTTTCTTCCTGATCTTGCAGCAGGCCTGAAAAACTGGTTGTGGAAAACAGCACATGCTTAGCTTTGAATTTTTAGTGTTATCGGTCAGGCGATGCTAATTTTGGCAAGACACAATGGTTTGCCTTTCCAACTGAGAGAATCCTTCTTTATGGAAACTGGGAAAAACTTAAATCTTCTTACCTTAAACTGGAATTGTACTTCACCAAAAGTATTTTAAGCTATTTGTCTCCTCAGTTGCTAAGTCATTAGAACCTGTAATTTGTCATTCATCAACTCATGATTAATAAAATTGCATAGGAATTACCAGACTGTACCATGACACAGATCATGGCGTGACTGATCGTTTTACCTGGTATTCCAAACAAATATTCTACTTCAGCATGAGATGTAGTGATGGTGTTGTCAGTAACGATGCTCTGCGATTTATCACTACCTGCTGCTGACAGTGAATGGATGCTTCCTGGAGAATTCTTGCAGGCATCTTCAGGAGGTGTTGACAGGTGCTGCTTTTGGCAAGAAACAGAAGGAATAAAGGAAGCAATGATGAGTACCTCCTATATCTGATGATGATACCCTCAAAAAATTTGAACACTCTTGGCAGAATGCTACATCAATGTGTTCTTATTATATATTCATGCTTAATAGCTTAGGTACAATAAAATGCATATAAAAAGAAAATATTTGTGTGAGGAAAAAGTCCTGGGTTCTGTCTGTTCCCACAAATGAAGTGGAAAATGAGGCTTTCCTCAGTGTGAGGAGACAAGCTGTTGCATAAATTTGACTAGGAATGACCATGATGCACTTTTTTTTTTTATTAGAACTTGTAAAAACTGCACCATAGGCACATTTGGCCTGTGATGGCGCTTTTGTGTCCTAACTGTTAAGTATTAATTCAGTTTGTATTTGCTTTGAGAAGGGTGTTGAATATCTGGAAGAGGGTGAAGGTGGTTGGTGAAACAGCTGGTATGGAACATCCTACCGGCACTACTTAATATGGAGTGATATTTTTGGGTTTTCCATTTTGTTCCTTATCTTTGTGCCAACTGCCTTGCTATTGTTTCCTTAGTGTGTTTTTCTGGGCAAATCCAGACTAGAGTTTCCACAGTATTTTCGTGTAAGAACCTATTCCAGCACACCTTGTATGTATGAATAATGCTCATATGTATTAACGGTCCTGCTGGAAACGTTGTTACTCATGTGAACAGACCTTGAAAAAGCAGACCTGGACTTACTGTGGTGAAACTGTAGATATAGCTAAAAACTCACTGAGAGACCAGATTTGCCACTTAATAACTAAAATGAGGTGGTGGGAGGAGGGACAAATGGTGTGCATGCCCTGTCACTATTAGTCAGTTCTCAAAACTTGTTATAACCATCTTCCTCTAACCATCCTGAAGATAAATTTTCATTTGCTTTAGACCATTTTACTGGAAGAGGCTCCACAGATGTCACTAATTGGAAGTGACAACTCCATTATAAGAGCAGTAATGTGATACTGAAATATCTCCAGAGGAAATCCCCCTTTTTGCTTTACCAAAAGACTTTCTCATCCATGACCTGGCAGTATTTGACCCTTTTTTGCTTTGTCCAGCCAGCATCCATCTACCTAGTATAGAAGTGATGCGTTATCTGAAGCAGATGAATAGTTTCTCCTCTGTTAAACTGAAGAGGATTGGAGACCTGGCTTGTTCAAATTGCTACTAATTTGGAAGATTTGCTCTATTTGCTAGTATATGGGATTACTGGCTAGGAAAGGGCATACATGAAAGCAGCCTTTGATGAGGAACCTGCTTAACTTGTTCTTGTCAGTGGAGACAGCCTGTGTGAAAACCTACTACCCAGTCAATAGCTCCTGGGAAGACACTCCCCATAGTCTCCCAGAAGAGTGGGGACACAACTTCCACGTTTAGCATCAAGAGCTCAGACGCTCTGCAGGGATCTCTCTTTCTCTAGCCCAGCCTCCAGAGACAATGACACAGTCCCTTTGGCATCTATTTTAAAGCACAAAAGCCTTTGTGTAGTACCTTGTGGAAGAAGGCAGAAATCTTTGAGCCAAGAGCTGAGATCACAATGTGGTTTTAAAGTTGCAACAGAAAAAGGCCATCTCTAGGGACAAGAGTATCTTAAATATACTCTTGAGCAGCATAGTGTGGGAATCAGTTGGAATCATCTTTTGGCTGCAAATGTACAGCAGCTTCTAAATGGTCTTAATGCTAGTGCACTATTCCATTAATATTGATTTTAGGCAGCTACTAATTAGTAACACATACATAGAGGAATAAAATAGACACGTTGTGAAAGCCCACACCACTTTGAGAGAGTATTTACAAGCACTTCTACTGTGGTCTAGACTGGACTGTCAATAAAAACAGAATTTGTATACCCATTTTATAATCGGAGTTTTTATGCAATGGCCTGTTTCATTTAGTTAGTCCCTGCTGGGTCCTGCACTTGTGTCACCAGTCAGGTGTCACAACCCCATGCGGTGCTGCAGGCCTGGGATAGAGTGACTTGGGAGCTTTAAGCAGAAAGACTCTTGTGGGTGCTGTTTTACGACTGGATGGATATGAGCTTTTTGTGCCCAAATGGCCAGAAGGTCAATGTCATCCTGGCCAGTATCAAAGATAATGTGGCCAGCAGGACCAGGGAAGTGATTATTCTACTGTACTCAGCACTGATGAGGCTGCATCTGAAGTACTGTGTTCACTTTTGAGCCCCTTGCAACAAGAAAGACATTGAGGTGCTGAAGCAAGTTCAGAGAAGGGCAACATAGGGTCTGAAGCAAAAGTCCTGTGACGAATGGCTGAGGGAACTGGGGCCTGGAGATGAGGACCTTATTGATCTCTACAACTACGTAAAAGATTGTTGTGGGGAAAGAGTGGTTAGGCATTGGAAAAAAAAAATTAGTTGCCCAGGGTGGTGGTGGAGTCACCATCTCTGTTTGTGTTCAAGAAGCATCTGGATGTGGCACTTAGGGATATTATTTCATGGTGCTTGTGGTGGTGCTAGGTTGATGGTTGAACTCGATAACCTTGAAGTTCTTCCAACCTTGTTGATTCTGTGCTTATATGTACTAACATTTCTCTCTTCTGCTTACTTTAATGTAAATTTGTGGGAGATAGAAATGGCTTTAAAAATGGAAAGAATTACTTTAGAAGGAAGATTTCCACTGCAGCAACCTGTCCCAGACCAAAGAAGCAAGAAACTGTTCACAGATTGTATTCTTATTGTATGGGTTTTCCCCTGAGTTTTCTGTTATCCCCTGCCATGTGATAACCATGCGGTCTGCATGGGTGCTGCCATGTTGTCTGGCCCCCCATAGCCAGCCCCACTTTTGTCCTAATCCAATTGGTTGCCTCACCCGTCCTTCCCCAATCCCCAGGTTCCTATTGGGTATCAGTCCTTCCCCTCTCCCATTGGCTAGCCGGTTCCCCAAACCTCTCCCTTCCACCCCAGCCCTTACGCAATCACAGCCCCATTCCCTGGGCACTCCCCAGGGGATATATAAATGGCGGGTATTTTGAATAAACTGCTTTTTGCTCCAGCACACCTCCGGGTCTGAGGTGTGGTTCCTTGCCTCAGCAAGGAGCTTCACGCCAGCCCCAAGGGTCTGTGGGGTGGGGAGCCGCTTCCCCTCAAATTTGTTATAAGTTACTATTTAAATTTCTGGTAATGAATTTTGGAGAACAGTAAAAAACTTTGTTGTACAGGTGCAGAGGAGTACTAAAAAAAAAATCTCATCATGACATAAAATACCACCATCAAGATATAAGGCAAAAAAAAAGGGAATTAGATAGAGAAACAAGTAAGTTTTTCCTTCAGCTGGAGTGGTTGTACCAGTTCCCGTTATTCACAGGATAGTCTTCAAATGTGGAAGTGAAATAAGAAATTTCTAAGTTAGAATCCAGTAAGATTATTTTTTTCTTTCTTATGTCTTTCAGAAGTTATTTCTTAGAGAAGGACAACAATAGGCAAAAAGATTGTCCCTATGGAAGTATTTCTGTAAGGCATCAATATCTGTTTCTTACTACCTGTAACCAAAATAGATGTATTGGACAGATTAGGGATTTATGCTTAAGACAGTGGTTGAACACCCAGAGATATCTGATTTGTCTGATATGTCTTTGGACTTCAGGCTTGTTGGATACATTGCTGTTGAATTTCATACCACTTTTAGTTTCCATGTTGAAAGATATGGATTACTTCTACAGTTCAGCACTGTGAGGAGAGCACTATCAATATTTATGGATATTAAGCATAGGTGTTCGTCTTCGTGCCTCCTGAGTTCCTTTCTCCTGGGTTCGGCTTTATGTGACATGATGGCCTTGCCTTGGCAAACAAAGTTAGGTATTGTTATGGTTCAGTTGTATCAAATCACAGAGAAGATTTGGAATAACTTCACAACAAAGCATTCATGGATTAGATACTGTGATCTCAGAGATCCACTGAAATTATCCTGTAAATGGCTTGTCATGGTGGACGTGCACATAGTTATGACTCAGTCTCCTTCCAAAATGAGTTGAAGAGGTTGTTGTGCTGTGCTTTCCTAAATCAGAATGTCTCCTATGACCTTCACTTGGTCATAAGGTGCAACTCTCTTTGTCCTCCACTTGAGTAGCTTCATCTCTTCTCTGTATGATTCATGTATACACCTTTCAAGAATTTATTGAATGTATTATATGAGGGAGAAATCTGTAATTTTCATTCTTACTTTCAGGAGCACAGGATGTCATTAATGGTAAACACTGTAAAGGGGAGTTCATAGCCACGTGGAGTGAGGCAGTACAGACTCTCGCACTCCCAGTGCTCTGTGCAGGATACAGAAAAGGAGAATCTGTTGGCTTTTGGTGTTTCCCAGGTGATTCCAGTGGCAGCAAGTGACTTCAGTGGAAAAATGCACTGGAAGATGTGCACAATATATCTGTAATACAACTTGCCAGGCCCTCTGGATTCAATATGTGCTAGCATAAGCATGAGAAAATCAAATCTTTTAATGTGAGGAAAGAAAGGGGGAAATAAGCCTACAGATTTTTATACAAAATAAACGATGTATAAAAGCAGATGTTGTGAATACTCTTCAGATCAAAGGGGACAAATTATATCAAGCAGAAAATAATTCATTAGAAGGCAGCATTCTCTGTGTAAGTTCACAGACCTATTTAGTTTTATTTAGTTAGTCCCTGCTTATACATACTAACCTGACAAGAAGACTTTTTATTCCTTTAGACTATACAGACCAAGTAAGAACAATTAAACATTCTGAAAGTTTGTGTCGTATTCTTAATTTAGAGTGTGTGGTGAAGAGAAATGAATGAAATATAGGACCGTCAAGGCTGCCTGCATGTTGGGGCAGATGCAAGTTTTTGTCACTAATTTTTTCCTTATTTTCAATACAGCTGTTTCTGAAAATGGTCACAATAGCTTAACAATACTTAAAATTTTGACTAGATGGACATTTGACTTTGCTCTCCTGTAACTGTTACTCCACTGTATCTTTCTATCCTGCCCTTCTTATTTTCATGGAGTATAAATTTACAAAAGTATTTGGATCTTAGTGATCCAGACCTACTTAAGCATCATTATATTAAAAAATCTTTTGGATAATCATCTGAAAATAATCTTAAGGTGATATATGTATAAATATATATACAAACACATGTCTATGTATATATATCTGTAGACAGACAGACATATGTCTGAGTTTAGAGCAAGCCAAAACAATTTGGAATACCTTTCTCAAGAAAAGATCACGCCTCTTTTAAATTTAGAACAAAATTTTAATTTGAAGGAAAAAAATGTAGAAGGAGAGATAACAGTTCTTAACTACTAAATATGGTTATATATGCATATATGTATATGTGAACCACCAGAACAGAACAGATAACAACTATATAACCAAAAACCTTCGAACAATGAGTCCGTGGAGATACAGGGTGGGGGGGGTCGGCTCGTCTCCCGCAGGCAGCCGGTAGCAGACCGCGTGGTCCTTTTGTTCTCCAGCCGGTCGGCTCTGGCCCCGGGGCGGGAAGGTGGTGAGCAGAGGGGTCAGGGATCTCCCTCGCTGTTGCCTTGGTGTCTCAGGGCGAAAAAATGGCAGTAAGTCCAAATCAGTGAAGATTAGATTGTATATCCCAGTGGAGCCCCGGGCCCAACGGCCTAGGAGCAGGAAAGCAGGGAAGAGAAGCTGGAACTCACAGCAGAAAGAGCAGCAGCCCCGTGCGCCCCTTCCATCTCCTCCACCTCCGCCGAAGAAGTGAAGTGAAGGAGCAAAACCACTCCCCAAACAAAAAAAAACAAAGGAACTGTTCTTAGAGCCATCAAGGTGGAATTTTGGATTGTTATCTAGGTGGAGGCAGTGTCACCCCCCAAAATTCGTGTTAGCCAGAGAGGAAAGAAAAATCCTGAAAAATCTGAAACTATAACAACATACAATATGCATCAGACTGAGGTGTCATTTAAATACAGCATAAAATGCTTGTGAGTCAGGAGTGGATCCGAAATTAATTCCATGGAAATCAATGCAGAAATCTAGATTTCTGCTGGAGTTATTCAAATCCAAAAGCTTTTTCTGTATATTATATTACAACAGCAGTTACTTATGAACTCATTTGATAGCTATGAAAGTTTTGACTAATTCTGACTTGATAATTTTATAAAAGGTTTAAAAAAAACAGTGAGGGTTGGTGAGAGATACTGCAGAAAGATTTATCATCTCTTTTTAGCATAAAAATGGCTTGGTGAAAAAACAAACCATTTTCAGAATAGGTTGTGCTTAGGCAAAAAGAATGTTGAGATATGGGAAAGAGAACGTATAGATTGCAGTGAAAAAAACAGTAGTGTAAGAACAGGGCTCAGTGAATAAATGGGATAAAGACGAATGTTTGAATTTCTCAAATGGATTTGTTCGGTTTGTTTTTATTTTTATTTTTTCCTTTTGTTTGGAGTCCACTTTAGACTTTTTCAAATTTACTACAGAAAACTGACATATATTCCAAAAAACAATCTGTGGTTACGCAAATGGAAAACTTCACTTGTAAACACTGGAAAAGAATACTTCTAAGGAAAGTACACTGCTTCATACTGTGCTCTTATGACAGGCTTTATGAACTGTGCATTGGGTGACTTGTCAGTGGAACCAAGTTTTTGAGGAAAGGAACCAAAATGAAAAATCAAGAGCAAATCATAGGAGGGATGTTTAAATATTATGAATGAAAGACAAGCCAGGTAATTTTTTAAAATTCTTTCCATGAAGTTAGAGCTATTCCATTGGAAGAAGATTTGCAGCTTAAGGGGAATCAAGTTAGGTCCTGATCAGTTTGCTGAGAGAATCCATTTAGTCACTGACATTGCCTTTAAGATAATTACAATACAGTTTTATAGGTAGGGACTGTGAACAATTTAATCAACTTTAACTTTCTTTTTCTCTCATACAAAGAAAAATTATGGTGTATCTGACATATAAAAGAAAGGTGCATTTTGGTCTTTGGGTACTTGTTAACTATTTCTTAGATCTCAAAATAGATGATTTTCTTAGGACTCTAAATAGTTTTTGATACTATCTCTGACTTTCCTGTTCAAATGAGCACTGAAGAAAATACTTTAAAACAACTGTGGTTTGCTGAATATATAGGACTTTAAGACAGCAACTTGTGAGACTTTTTATTAGATCAGCATTGGGGATAGTTTACGCAGTTTGTCTCCACATGAATATAATGAATTCACTTGGGGCTCCAAGGGACATAAGCTCTCTAATGTCTTTGGATCATGGAGCATGGCAAGTGATGCTCTGGTGAAGAAGACACATGCATGGGTCAAGTAAGGGTGCAAATGAATGAAGTGGTTGAAATGCACTACATCTGCCCACAAGTCAAAGAATGGGAACGCAACTAAGTGGGGCAAGGTCCTCACAAAATGGCAAGCAGAAAAATTGTTGGTACATACTGGCTGTTGAGATGCATTCCGCTAGCCCCTGACCAACTGCACTTGCTGATAGCATGCAGGTGGATGGTTTTTACTCAGTTCTCTCTGTTCTGCCATCAGATCAATGGCATGGCCCTCTTGTTTTGTTTGGAACTTTGTGCTCCGAGCTGAGAGACCAGAATGCTTGAATTTTTGCTATTTGTTTTTATAGCTCATTTCTATTTCTCCATAATTTTTTAAGATGTCTGTTAGAAAAAGTATGCTTTTAAGGTTGCCTGGCCTGAATTCTAGAAATATTTAGAAAGGATCGCAACACACTAAAATGTCTCTATAACTTAGGATGTGCTAAAGAGTGTATTTAAATTTATGAGGCTTTAAATTTTTAAATTGCTATTTTTTGGTAGTGCTTTATTGTATTACTGTTTAGAAACAGACAGTTCAATGACTGTATCAGCAGAAAGATCTGTTGCCTCACTTTTTTTAAAATAACAATAGACCATGAAACTTTAGAGCAGCAATATTACAGAGATGAGAGACAAGACGAATGAGCAACTTTCAGGGTTTTATTATGTAATTTCAGAAAAGTTCACATATATACCTATTTTCTCAATACCTTTTCATTTTATGTGCATTTTTTTCATATTAAATGTGCAACGTATACCTTATTGTGCATTTTTCTTCTCAAACTCAGATAACAGAAGGAGCTTCTTGTACTTCTGAAAAATTAAATAGCTTATGTGAGAATATAAAGACCTGTGAAAGCCTGAAGTGTCTTAATTAGAGTATTTGTTGCTGAGTAGAAGAACCTTGTTAGCATGAATCCTAATCTTTTTATGTTCTTTAATCAGAGATAAAAGTTTAGCAAACAGTCCTACTTGTTTTTTGGTTTCTTCCAGTTTTATATTTTGAACCAGGATGAGTTACATATCTTTTTCTGTTTAAATCAACTTTTCTTTAAATTAGTCAGGTATAAGTGAAGCCTAGTTATTCTCAAAAAATTCTGTATTGACATCTGTGCCCGAGTAAGGCAAGCATGCCATGACAAATCTTCTGAAAGTGCAGAAACAAATATAGAATAATAAAATAAGTTCAAGTTGAAATAGTTTGCATGCAGTAAAATGACAAGATTTAATTTTAGTGTGACTTCACTGGGCAAAATGATAACAGATCACATGATTCGTTTTTTTAAAAAAATCAATGTAAGGTGCTCACTGCAAATTCTCTGGCAATCAGGTAGCAAGTCATACAATGAAAATTTGATTTAAACACTGTCTTTCTCATAAGGTGGATTTATTTCAAACTAGGCAAAATGACATCACTGATAATTATGTTGTTAAAAATATTTTTTTTTAGTTAATTAATCAAATATATAGAGAAAAGAGGGAAAACTGATTTCCTGGAGATATTTTACACCAGATGAACCATTTTAACTGCAAGGTGGAGTGCTGCAGGACTCCATCTTAGCTTCCTTTTCCTTGTTATTACATGCCAAAATCCAAACAAATTCTCTACTGTGCACAGATTTCATCCTCTAGGTACCTGCAGCTGTTGGTTGTGACAGTGAGACACTGAGGCTGCTGGCTGCAGTAATTTGTTTGTTGTGTGGCCACAGAGGAAATGGCTGCTCAGGCTTCCCTCTCACTGAGAGCACCCCAGTGATAAGACAGCTGCCAAATAACCTCATGTGCACTTTGGACAGAAAGAAATCTCAGTTTGAAAGTGTTTCTCAGTGTCTTGTTTTTGTTTGTCTTGTTGCTACGACAACAGGGAGTTGTAGTTTTACAGTTCTGTTATGCCTCGAGGTTGTAAATCTTTGGTTGCAAACTGGCATAATGGAATACGACGTCCTGTTTCAGTGAAAATAATTCAGTATTTTCTAGACATAAAACCCCAATAATTTTATTTGTGTTAAGGTTGAAAAAAAAATGCATATGGGAAAGATATGGAGAATGGAGAAATATGCTTGGATTTACATGTCAGGTCTGCTGATTTTATCTCAGACACAGCATTTTGAAAGACATCTCTTGTCAGGAATTAAAAAATAATCAGGTTTTTAAATATTTTAAGCAGAGCCAATAACTAGAGTTCAACTTATTCGTTTTCTGAAATATCAGTCAGCAGATTATGTTTGCAGAAATTATATTTCAAGTTTAGAAGTTCCTCACTAGTCAGTGTACTGTATCGGATGGGGGAGTTGTGGTGGTATAATCCTCTTTGATTTAGAAAAACTCTATTACTTCAGATTTATGGAAATGAGAACTCCATTTAGCTAGAGGCCTGCTCAGTATCAAAGCCTGAATGTTAAAAAAGCGTCCTTTTCAGCTACTGTAGTAACCATATTTACTTACACATGAAACACAAACATGCAACTGAAATACATTGACAGAAGAATGAGCATTTAAGTTCCAGACTACACACTGTAGAATCAAAGAAAAAGGGAAATTTGGCCCGTGAACTAAACTGAATTAACAAGGTCAAAGCTTTCTCAGGATGCAGTCAATAGCTTTGTATGTTAAATAAGCACTTAAAATCAATACAAAGGATACCATCCTGGATATCGTGGGGCACCTCATTTCTTCTGGCCTTCCCTGAAAATAATCTACTGTGTGGGTGAAGAGCTATGAGGGAAAAGAGCTCCAGTTGGAAGTGAGGGGGCTGCACAAAGGGCAAGGCTGTTTTAATACTGGTGTTTCAGTTGTGCTATTGTACAGAGCACAATACTGCTTTGCACAGGGAGACATGGTAACAATCTCAGAAATTACCACCACATTAGTCCCAGTCAGATTCTCTTCTAATATATGCATGCTGATTTCTGTAATTGACAACAGTAATCCCTTATTCTCTTCCTTTGTATAGGCATGCAAATTGTACGGTGATTGTCAGGCTATAGCCAGGATATTTAACATCAGGTTTTAGTGTATCAGCACACCACCACTGAAAGATACCTGCAATTTCATAAGAAAACCATACAAAAAAAAAAGGCGTAGTCCGTAGCCCCTGCTGTGGAAGGTTTGGCCTGTATATTAGAAGCAGTTTCACTCCCGTTAAACAAAGAGTGCATGTCACACATTAGTTAATTTACTCTATAATTTAATTTCTGTAACAGAGCCAAGCCAATAAAAATACACTGCTGGCCTTGAAAATTAAGAAGCTATTCAAGTGACCATTGTTTGATGCAGATGCAGTGATACTGTGGGAAGGCCTGGTGGTTCAAGTTAATATATGTGTAACTGCAGTTTTGTTAGCAAACTACAGTGTTACTGCCAACGTGTAATGGCTAAACATGGAGGTCTGTATTCTGCACTTCATTGTAGCAGCTGTTCCCAAACAGACAGCTAGACTAAGACTGAATGTTGTGTTCAATCTTGTGACTTTTGGTCACTTTTTTACATGTTTTTTGTGGAACTTAGACAACATCTCTTCAAGCTCATTGTTGTTTCACTAACTAAGCTACTTAAACAAAAAACAAAACAAAACAAAACAAACAACAAACAAGAAAACCCTGGGGTTTTGAGTTAACAAGTGGTCTATGGAGTAGGCTGTAAAGTACAGCTGCCTTTTTCCAGCAAACCTCTTGACACAAAAAGAGCAGCACTAAACCTCTGCTGCACTTGCCTTTTGGTTCAGAGCGTTGACGTACCATAAGCACCACACTGTAACAATCCCATGGGGAAATCTTCCCGTCCTGCAGAGGAACAGAGTACAAAAAGCGGCTGCACAGTTTGGAATGTGTTCATGCCATACACATTAGACAGTCAGGTCTCTGCAAGGGGACAATATAAGAATGCTGTATAGTGAAATAGACTGAACTCACAGTGGCTTCTGCCCTTCAGGTTGAAGACATCTCTCCAGGGGAAGTTTTCCAGGGTTTAATTCCCACTTGTGAACACAGGCAATCTGTATGAAAAAGGGTAAAAATCTTCCTATGAATGGGACTAATTTCCATGCCAAATGAAGGCAGAATTATTAGCACATGGTTAATAGCTTTCTCTTTTCATAGATGCTAATGTTGGTTTACTGGGAGAAGTAGAATGGCAGAAGAACATATTTTGTGTTGTTTTTTTTTCCCCATAGACTTCTCCTGACTAAAATCTGGTATTTAATAAATATACAGTGTCTTTTCCAGACTGTTTAGGCTGTGTGGTAAAGTAAAAATTTTTCAATTTTTTCAAATGTTTGTTCTTTATAACCTTTATCTCCCTTTATGAGGGCATCAGGGACTGCTTTAAAAATATAATAGAGATGAAGTTTGAAAATAATGATCCTTCACAGCCACTTAGCATAGCTTAAGCAGGAAGAAGCATTTAAGAATAGCTGGGACTCATATTCAGCACAGGCTGCAGGAGTAGGAAATTTCAACAGGCCCAAAGGCATGGTTTAAATTCCCCCTGAATAGTGAAAACATAATGTAATATAAAATTCTATCTATTTTCTGCCACTGTCAGCCAGATTCAGGAGCTATACTCAAGATGACTGGATGGATTATGCTGTTACAGCTGTGAGCAGACTCTCTGTCTTATTTTCTGTATGATGAGCTAAAGAATGGGGGTTTATGAAGTGTTCTTAGATTGTTTGTAGAATGTAATACGAACTTTAGGACCTTGATCTTAGTTTTTCAACTTACTGCTTTGGGCTGACAGCCAGTGTAGTGACAGCATTTCTACCCTGTGTATGTAGATTGCGAAGTACTAAGTTACGCCCTCTCTCTCTCTAACATCTCACAAACTCTAAGCAAGGCAAACTGTTCCATAACAACTGTTAAACATTAGTCTTTGGCAAAGAAGGGAAATACACAGAACCTCTCCTCAATGACTGAAAAAACATTGAGTCAAAGTGAATCATTCATTCCCCACTGAGTATAAGGTAAGATAAACACCTGTACACTGCACATACTCAAACCAGCTTGAAAGAAACCCCCCTTCTACTGTGACTAGAGCCGGACTGTTACCAGCAGTACAGCAGCAACAGACTGTGGTGAAATGTGCTTCAAAAATCTCTTTTCTTCCTAGCCTTCCTTTCACATTTAAGTCATGACAAAAGATGAAAAACAGAGGGATCTTCTCTGCTTCAGTTGCTATCAGAAGAATAACCTTATTCTCCTGACAGTGGCTAGACCACCTGTTTAATCTTCCAGGATGGTGTATACATTTCTAAAAACAGCTGTCTCCCTACTGATGGTGTGGGAACCTCTCAGATGAGGAAAGTTTTCAGCAAAGACGGAACAATTATTTTAAGCTTTTGGCTATGTTGTGTTATTACTAAACATCTGTGTGATTGGTGGGCATACAGGTGGCAGTACTCATTACTGGCTGCAGCAGTAGGAGGTTAAGAAGAGTCCCGAATTCAGTCCAAGGTCTGAAATGAGTGTTCTCATTTGAGATGCTTTTGCCAACAGCTCGTATGCAAGGATTTTTCATTTTCAGTTCTTCCAGACATTAGATTATGACTAACTTGAGTAAAGAAGGTGTTTTGTTAGCAATAAGGATATTTTTTTGTTCTGTCATCAGCATTGTTTTACTAAACTGTTTCTTCGAAGGAATATTTCTCTTTGGACTAGGAACTGACCAGTCATCAGTTTTACTGCAAAAGAGAGCAAAAAGTTGCAACTGCTGCCTGAGAAACTGCACAGAAGTTATGTCTTGTCTGCAGTATGGCTCTGCAAAGCAGAACTAGGTTTACCCAGGACAAACTTTGCACAGTAGCCAGTAGTCATAAAACCACTAGCATTTCTACTCCATTTAAAGCTGTTTTGTCTGTTGCTCAGTTACACAGAAATTTTCAGTGGCCATCAAAATATGAATTTTGATCATGCCAATAACACATCAGTACATATTCTTCAAGGGTGGCAAGTCAGTGTGTTCCTGGAGAAGGAGGGAGAAAGGCTGAGAGGAAAAAAGAGGAATGTGGGAGCACATGAGGCTTTTTCACATGGTGCTCAGTATTGGGAAGGGTCAGTGATAATTTTTTGTGTTCTGATGTGGAAATGGTTTATGAGCTCTCCTGGGACAGGAAAAAGGGTGTGTGGTGGGTTGACCCTGACTAGATGCCAGGTGCCCACCAAAGTCACTCTATCACTCACCTTCTCAGACTGACAGGGGAAAGAAAATATAACAAAATATTTATGAGTCAAGATAAGGACAGGGAGAGATCACTCCCAAATACTATCACAGGCAAAACAGGCTTTATCTGGGGAAATTAGTTTAATTTATTACCAGTCAAATCAGAGCAGGATAAGGAGAAATAAAAACTAAAGCTAAAACCTCACCCCCCCCCCACCTATCTCTTCCTCACAGGTTTTACTCCAGCTCCTTCTCCCCAGTGGGGCAATGGGACAGGGAATGGGCTCTGTGCTCACTTCATGACATGTCTCCGGTGCTCGTCTGACCTCAGGAGAAGGGACTCCTCACGCTCTCCTCCTGGTCCAACATGGGGTACCTCCCACAGCAGACAGTCCTCCACAAACTTCTCCTATATGTACAGGCTGCAGTTCTTCATGAATTGCTCCAGCATGAGTCCATTCCACAGGATGCAGTCCTTCAGGAACAGACTGCTCTACCGTTGGGTCAGGTCCTGCCAGGAGCCTGCTCCTGCACAGACTTTCCACAGGGTCCCAGCCTCCTATGGGCACATCCATTTGCTTTGGTGTAGAGTCCTCCATGGGCTGCAGGTGGGGATATCTGCTCCAACATCTTCCATGGACTTCAGTGAGACAGCCTGCCTCATTGCGCTCTTCACCATGGGGCTTAGGGGAATCTCAGCTCTGGTGCCTGGAGCACCTCCTCCCCATCCTTCTGCACTGGCCTTGGGGTCTGCAGGGTTGTTTCTCTCAAATATTCTCACTCCTCTCTTTCCTGTCTGCAATTGTGCAGCATTTTTTTTCCTTTCTTAAACACATTCCCCCAAAGGCACTGCTTTTAGGCTCAGCCATGTCCAGCAGTGCGTCTGCCTTCAGACATGGGGAAGTTTCTAACGACTTCTCACAGAAGTCACTCCTGTAGACCCTTGCTATGCAAACCTTGCTACATAAACCAATACAGGATGATAGCTCCCTCTTTTTTCCTTGGCATGTCCTATTTGTCTATTTGTCACATGACTGGGGAAGGAAGTGGAAGGCCACTCCTGCTACAGAATTTCCAGAAAAAGAAACCAAGCTCAGGCAGGATCATCAAGCTGCAGAGGACCTGCACCATCCTCTATACTTGCTGCTTTTGCCAGTGGTGGACAGGAGGAGATTTCTGTCACGGGTAAAATCCTCTGTCCTCCCACCCTTCTGCCAGACTCCACGGAATCAATTATTTGAGTGGCTGGGGCTTCTCAGATGGTGGCTTTCTCTGTCTTCAGCACCTGTCTCTGTTTAAAGCCAGCAGCAAGACCAATGCCAGCTCATTTCTCTTACCCGTCTGTCACCAAGACTAAATAGGCAGCTTCTTAAAAATTGCAGCTATGTTTGAGCAGCCCTTGAGTTTTTTCTTAGATGGCTGCTATGCAACAGTCAGGACACAGGGGGATGTTTGACTTCAAGCACAGTCCTGTGGCTGACCAAGAGAGGTCAGTATGCAATGTGCTCAGGGGCACCTGCTCTGCTGACAGTAAATCCTGAGGAAGCTACTAGGCTTTTTGTTTGACCAGAAATATTGGGTCTGTGTCTGGTGTATGTGGCTTTCCACAGCAAGATGAAGAAATTCTGCAAGAAACGGGGACTGTTCACATGAGCACTGAGGTCTAATATGCAGGATAAAGTGTCCGAATTCAAATGCAGCTCATCATCATCATCATCATCATCAAGTGTGGGTGAGTCCTTCAAGCCTGCGCAGTGGATTTTTTAGGTGAGGCGCAGCGTGCGCAGAACTGGCCCCACCCTTTAGTCCTAAGGTTCATCTGCCAGTGTGTCCATGGGCAGGATGGGCTCACCAGCCTCCTGGCAACCATCCTAGGAGAAGGACAACTCTAACTCCAAACCCGGGCAGATGGAGCTCGCTTAGCCCTGTAAGGCCATCCATCTAAGAGACGGACACTAACTAAACCTACATCCTGAGGACTTCAAATGCAGCTACAACCACAATAAACTACTCACATCTCTTCAACAGCTTTTCTATTGGTTCACTTGGAAGAGTCTCACTGGCAGAGAAGAGCTGTTGAGTTCAGAAGACTTCTAATAAAAATGGAGGCTTGTGTTTGACCTCAGTTCACTCTTCCATCATCTGGGAGTAAATTAGGTTTATTTCATGTTATTCAGAGCATAGTTTAAAAGCCCGAGTTGACTTCAAGTGATTACTTTCAGCTACCCCTGAGCACTCACCTGAGTTTCCAGTTGTCCTAAAGTGACCCTGAACTGGAAATTGAACTATGCTTTACAAATGATCCCTTTGTAAGGAATGGCAACTTTGGTCACACCCATTTAAATCCTGTGCCTGTATCTGGCAACACAGATATTTTCACAGCAAAGTTGGAATGGTGTTAGTACTTAAATCCCCCCCTACAATGCTGGTGAAGACTGAAAGAGCTAGAATATGCATTTCAGAAGTGAACGATGCTTTTCTTTCATTACTCTTACCCTCTAACAGCTGTGTCCTGTTATTCATACTGCAAAAGGATCCTCTGAGCACATACCCTTAAGTATTGGTAACAAAACAGTTTCACTCCACTGTTATCTAAGGAGCAATTGATCATGGCTTTTACCTTATGACCTGACTTTACTAAATTTTGACTGTATAACTTCAATTCATTAGTAAATAGCTACCTGATGTTGTTTTTGAGCTCAAATCCCAGAGAGCATATTTACTTAATAATAGACGATCTATGCAACAACATATGGGCAGGTCATTAAAAGGGGTTCACATTATCTAATTAGGACTAGTTACTGTTTGCCTTTCCGCACAGTGAATTAAGGTTTGGCTTGCAGCTCTGCTTCCTTGCTCCCCTGGGAGCTTCGGTTCAAAACCAGGCTAAAACTTTGACCCAAGATGACCCATTTTCAGCAAATTCTGCCTCTCAGCCTTCAAAAGACTGTCCCTTCCCAAGCAACCTTGGACCTTGGCTGGCTGCCTGAGAAGCACATGGGGATCTTTTTCCCTTCTGCACATCCTGGAGAGCAACCTGCTTGGTGTCTATTTGACCTTGGACGAGCCTGGGTATTTCAGTGCCCTGAGGATCATGAAAGGCTATCCTCTGGTGTTGATATATATACTATACTAGCTGTTCTTGTTTTCTTGTGAAAAGAAAACTAGAGAAAAGAAAGTTTAAGGGAGGTCTTACCATGTTCCAGTATTTAAAGGATATACAAAGAAGATGGAGATTCCCTTTTTATGAGGGGTCACATAGAAAAGGTGAGGGGCAATAGGTACAAGCTACTTCTGAAGTGATTCTAATTAGACACAAGAGAAAATTTTTTCACAGTGAGAACAATCTACCATTGGAATAATCTCCTTAGGGAAGTGGTGGATTTCTTATTGAATACTTTTGAGATTCATTTAAACAGAGTGCTGGGCTGTCTTGTCTGGACTGTGCTTTTGCCAACTAGATTGTCCTTGAGGTCCCCTTCCAAGTTGGTATTCTATCATTCTATGGTTCTGAAAAAGGTTCGTTAAAGTGTTTCTTTCCAGTGGTCTTACCTGAACAAACATGGTTCAGAAACTTCTCATTGTGCCACTGCCCAATAGTGCTTTGATCTTATTTTGCGCATATTGTCAGTATTCCACTGGTTGTGATATTTGTTGTTCCAAGTAGCCATGACACTTGATGGAGTTCTGCTTTGCTGGAATTGGCTAACATCTGCCTGCTACTGAGAAGCAGCAGTTTAATTCCTTATTTTGCTTTGCTTTCGTGCGTAGTTTTTTCTTCATGGTCTTCTCTGAGCCTGCTCTAAGAGGTCAGTGTCAATGTCTTGTACTGAGCACCCCAGAGCTGGATGCAGCACTCCAGGCGGGGTCTCACCAGAGCAGAGTCAAAATCACCTCCCTTGTCCTGCTGGCCACACTGCTTTTGATCCAGCCCAGGACATGGCTGGGTCTCTGCACTGCAAGTGCACATTTCCTGGTCACATTCGGCTCTTTGTCTATCAATATCCCCATGCCCTTTTCTCCTAGGGCTGCTCTCAGTCTGTTCTCCTCCCAGTCTGTACTTTTACTTGGGATTGTGGTGACACAGGTTCAGGACCTCGCACTTGGTCTTGTTGAACTTCATGAGGATTGCACAGGCCCATTCTCAATCCTGTCAGGGTCACTACTACTCTAAATGTCATCCCTTCCATCCAGTAAGTCTACTCCACTGTTCATCTTGGTGTCACCTGGACACTACTGAAGGTACGCCTGATCCCACTTTCTATGCTGTTGATGTAGATATTAAAAGCTGTTTATCCTGATTCAGACCCTTGAAGTCTGTGGCAGTAACCATTTGTTACTATCACATTGATCCACTCTATAAGGACTGTAACTCAATATATGTGGCCCTCCAGCCAATTCTTTGATGATCTAGCAGCCCATTCATCAAACCTACATCGTCTCAATTTAGTAGCAAGAATGTTATGGAGGACTTCTTACCAAAGACCTTACAGAAGCCTCAGCTCTTCATGACAGCCTTAGGTCTTCCCTTCACTGATGCAGTCACTCCACTGTAGGAGACCATTAACTTAGTCATGATTTGCCCTTTGTAAAAATATGTTGGCTGTCTCTAAGCTCCTCCTGATCTTCCGTATGTATTAACATATCTATTTTACTGTATTCAAGTCTTCTTGCATTCTTCCTATATGCTGCTGTGTGCTTGACCATTGACCAAGGAGAACACTCTATAAAAACATATATTTTTTGTAAAGTACTGGCAGGGGCAAAGATTTTTTTGTAACACCCTGCTTGGTATAGAGACGGTGCTTGGAGGTACTTGGTATTTACTGCATATTCTTCTCAATCTTAGTTACTGGTGATTGCCTAGTGATGAAATTTATCATCAAACAACGAGTAAGGAAAAGATCAGCTCTGTTTTTCAGGAACAGTTTTCCAGTTCTGCTAACTTAAAAATTTCAGAAACTTATTTTCCTACCTAGAAACAGCTATGAAAGAACAGCACATGCAGATTCTACACATAATAGTTTCTGAGCATCATGTTGTGATTCAGGACTTGCTTATCTTAGTATTTTATTAATGCAGATAGTGATCGACAGTTCCTTTTCTCTACACAGCACCCTATTTCTGGGAGGGATTCCTAGGTTGTAATTGATATACTGTCATAGTCCTTTAGCCTAAATATTGCATATAGTTAGATGAATCAGGGATAGAAAAGCTCAGAATACAGTATAAAGATAGTAAACTGGTTAGCTTTTGGGCTCGCCTGGCCTGGAGGCTACCAAAGGTCTATATTCTCTGCTGTCTTAATTCAAGCTAGTAGACTCCAGTGAATTGCTCCTCTGTAGCTGGCTTCTGTTTTACCTTCTGAGTCATGCTGAAACAATGCTGTAAAAACATTGTCTGCAGCCTTAATCTTCTAGGTTATTGTTGCAATTCTAAGCTATGAGAGATCTCATTTCTAGACATTCTAGATTTTTTTTTGTTTTATCTTTTTACCATGTTTTGGGGTGGATTAACAAGAGCCTTACTCATAGACAAAACTTGTTTCCAACGCATTTCGTGGTGGCATCATAAAATGCTATGGTATGGAAAATACATTGTAGAAACACACTAAGGGTTCATGCTTGAACTGGTTCAGTAGACATGTGAATCTTGTAAAGTTCTACAGTCTGTGGACAAGTTGGTACAACTTTACTCAAAAAACATTGCAGTTTGCTCATTATTGTGTCTCAGTTCCTCAAAGCAGCACCTTCTGACATGTTGAACACTGGCAATGGAGGCCAGCTCTCAGAGCAGTCATAGATCATCTAAACCATTCCAGATTATCTGTGCATGTATGGTCTGTCATAGTTTGGGCAGAATCCTTTTGCCAATTGACCCAGCCAATTGTGAAATTATCTGGCCCCCTTTCAAAGAATCTGTGAGACGTTCTCCACTTCATCTAGGAAGGAAGAAATTCTAGGCATACCTCTAGGACAGAGCATAGCTCAGACAAACCTATAGTCTGCAACAAAACTACTAATGGCAGATGTATGAGAGTTTTGCTCTAAAGAGCCAACTTTGGAAGCTCATTGCTTTGAGTTAGATAAGGGAAGTACTATGCATGTATCCTGAAGCTATTTAATTTGAATACCTGAACTAAAACAAGCACAGCTCTTTGGGTTGCTAATATTTTGCTTGAAATGACTTGAAATAACCTGGATATGTTTTTAATGCACTTTTTTTCCGTGTCTATAATGCTAAGATGTCAGGAGACTAATTAAACAACAAAGCCAGATGTTTCTTCTGGGCTTGTGGTGGGCAGGATAATTAGACTCAGAGATCAAACAAAGAGACAGATTTTTAAATTTAGACTTTTCATATATTGCCTTTTATCAGTGAGTGTACTATGTTTTTTCATTCCACTCACAGCAGATTGCATTTTTTTTTAAGTTAATCAAACTGACATTACAATCTAGGTAGAGTTAAGGTGCTATACATATTCCTTTAGTTAGCACATGATAAATGATGGCTGCCATATACTGGAGGTAATCCAGCAAACAAGGTATTAAATATGTAAGTAGTTGTTTCAGTGGGAGTAGTTATGTGCCTAAAGAGAGAAGCTGATGTGAATGGCCTAGGGCTACTGCTAGCACACACCTGAGACTTCAGGAAATGCATAATGAGTATTTTCAGGCTGACAGTTTTCATTTTCCAGTGTTTAGGATGAAGTGGAGCATTTTTAACATAACTGGGATAGTATGAGCAAAGAGACATCTAAGCTCACTAGAGATTTCCATTTTTTCTCTTTTTGTATCTCTATTTTCTCCATTCATTTCCAAGGATGAACATCTTATGTTCTTAGTCTGATGAGATCAGAAAAGCTAGCACTGAACTATAAACAATATAATATAATGCAACAAGCAGAAAGTGTATGCTTTGTTCAATTTATTCCAAATACACTAATCATCCTACTTTATGGAACAGAGATTCTAATTCTTCCTCTCTGTAAACACAGCAGATAAAAGATATTGCACTCCTCAGCATATGGCTCAATGGAGAAAGCAATATTTTTCAGATTTTTTACTGCATATGTCTAGTCTTTGAAAAAGAAAATAATATGATATTATATCATTATATTATATTATACTTTTATATTTTATACTTTATATTATGTTATATTAAATAAATAATATTGTGTGGCCCATTCTAGACTGAGGAACAAAGTGGGGAAAAAAAGCAGAAGGAATATTTTGGATTTCAAGTTTTTCTGTTCTATTATTCAAGAATTCCTCTTGAATCAGACTAATGCTGAATTTAGACTTCTGCCACTAATGTCACATGCAACATTATCATGACAATTTTCAGATATTAGAAGCCTTCTAAATAAAGGTACTTAATTGCTCTAAATCAAATAGTACTTGGACATGAGTCAGAATCTTATATCAGCTTACTTTGCTTTTACAGATACTGGAAAGTGAGTTTTAAATGAGTTTTGACAGTAAATGTTACAGAGAAAATCACAAGAACATGTATGAAACTAATCAGAGATCTCATCATGTTTTAATTAAGAGAGATAGAAGTCCTCAGTTGTAAAGATGGTAAAATAGATTTATTTCTCTTGCTGGGACTTAGTAACTAGGGCCTGTTTAAGATTTTTGTTTTTCGTATGTTTGAGTGAAACACCAAAGTTTAAAATTAATATCATCTATAACAAAGTGACTTGCTTAATAGATGAAGGAAAGGCTATGGATTTTGTCTATCTAGACTTCAGTGAAGGGTCTCACACTGACTCCCACAGCATTCTCCTGGAGGAATGGGTTGCTCATGGTGTGGTTGGGTGCACTGTTTCCTGTAAAAACAACTGGCTGGATGGCTGGGCGCAGAGGATGGTGAATGGAGTTACATCCAGCTGGCAATGGGTGTTTCCCAAAGCTCAGTATTGGGGCCAGATCTGTTTAATACCTTTATCAATGATTTGGATGAGAGGATGGAGGACATCCTCAGTAAGCTCACAGTGAACATCAAGCTGGGCAGTAGCATTGATCTACTGGAGGGCAGGAAAGGCCTACAGAGAAATCTCAGCAGACTGGATTGTGGGGCTGAGGACACCTGCACAAGGTTCAACAAAGCCAAGTGCCAGCTCCTGCCCTGGGTCACAACCCCATGCAGCACGACAGCCCTGAGGCAGAGTGGCTTGAGAGCTGCTCACCAGAAAGGGGTGTGAGGGTGCTGATTGACAGCCAGCTGGATATGACCCAGCAGTGTGGTGGTAAAGGGGGATGAGAAGGCCAATAGCATCTTGGCCTGTATCAAGAGTTGTGCAGCCAGCAGGACTAGGGAAGTGATTGTCCCTTTGTGCTTGGCACTGGTGAAGCTGCACCTCAAGTACTGTATTCACTTTTGGGCCCTTTGCAATGAGAAAGACACTGAGGTGCTGGATTGAGCCCAGAAGAGGGCAATGGAGTTGGTGAAGGATCTGGAACATAAGTTCCTTGAGGAGCAGCTGAGGGAGCTATTTAGGCTGGAAGAGGCCCAGGGAGCGCTTCATTGCTCTCTACAGCTACTTGAAAGAAGGTTGTAGTGAGGAGGGGGTCAGCCTCTTCTGCCTTGTCTCAAGTGAAAGGACAATAGAAGCCAGCCTCAAGTCATGTCAGATGTTAAGGTTAGCAATTAGATTCTTTTTTTTTTCACTAAAAAAGGGGTTAGACTTTGGAATAAGTTCCCCAGGGAGGTGATGGAGCCACCATCTCTGGAAGTGTTCAAAAAGCATCTGGATGTAGCACTTGGAGATATTTTTTAGGGGTAATTATGGTGTTGCTGGGTTGACAGCTGGACTAGATGATCTTGAAAATCTATTCCAACATTGTTGATTCTGTGATTATGTCTCTGGATTCTGTAAGTTAATTGTGAAAAGTAGGTTAAAGAACCACCTGTAGGGGATGCTTCACAACCAATCTTGAGTAAAAAGAACCTGTACACAGAGGATCTTTACTTATGTTTTCCAAAGCAGCCAGTGTATTCTTTAATTTTAGTTCCTGTGTTCTACAGGAAAACAGCTGAACTTACAGACACCTTCTGCTAAACTGTAATGAGAGAAAAACACCCTGATTTTCCAATAGCTTAAGGCTGGAAAACATGCTAAGCCTTTGAACTATCCAAGGTACTTCAGGTGGTTAAGTAGTAATTGATATTTAAATATTCACCAGCTTTTACAAAATTGCTTCAACTAATTCACTATTTTTTTACCTCAATGCAGCAATAACATTCCTATAACATACCTGGTGTTTTTTATTTCTTATGTTGATATGAAGCCATTCCTCCTTTGGAAAATATCTTGCTGCTTTTGGACACTGCCCTAAAGCAGAAACAAAATGAAAACAAAAAGTCACGAATGACCTGTAAGATATTTCAGCACTAAGTTTATTATATTCTCGCAGAATTGGCAGCAGGTTAAAGGAAGATCCAGCTCAGTGTGGTGGTATGTTTGGTGGGGGAAGAAAAGCACTGGTGTAAAGGAAGAAAGCACAATCATGAAGTAGGCTGGCAGATTTTATGGATGTGTTCTTTGTTCAAAGTACTTATATATACTATTAATGGTACTAAAGGTATTTGGTGATATGGATTGATGGATTTAATGATACAGTGGAGAAAATCTTGGTTTAAAACCCCAAAAGAGAGACAGAACTACATTAGATTGAGTCCTTATGACAACTAAGGCCACTAGCCTCAGCTAGTCTATTGTTGAGGAAAGAATAGGCTTATATTTCTCATTAATAGCTTTATGTGTTTCCTTCTTAAAGGGATAGGGAAGGGCTGAAGGTACAGTAAGCCCTAAACTTACTGTCTTTTCTTGAAAAACCATCTAGGCAGAAGAAGTGCTTTCCTTAGTCTTTTGTTTGTTTGTTTGTTTGTTTGCTTATTTGTTTTTTTGGGGTTTTTTTTCATGAGCTGAAATCAAATTTCTACGTTACAAAGCTTATTACTTCAGGAGCTGAGCATAAAGAAATAAAACTGAAACAATTTATGCTTTTACTTCGAAGTTGTTGTGAGAAATTGAAGTATTTGAGGAAGAACACATTTTGACAATGGAAGCCAAACTTCAAGGTATTAAGCTTTATTTCAAATTAGATGCAAACCCGAGGTATTGGCCAGTACAACCATTCAAAAATCCATCGTTTCCACATACTTATATTCTTGACAGTCTCTTCATGGGATTTTGCCAGTCAGATCACACTTAGTGAAAGATCTGGGGAGACAGCCAGAACTCAGTGGTTAAACAAACCTGTTTGGGCAGGAAAATTGCACCTTCAGTTTCATTTGTGTGAATTAGTATTAACTGTACTCATATGGAACTTAGTTTAAATTTACATTAATATAACATTGCAGAACTTGGGGCCAAATGCCCAGTGTGAAAGAACAAAGTGATTGTATTTTAATGGCAAAGTCTTTGCCCTGTGTTTACTATAAACAATGTGTATACTGTTGCTTACTCCTTTTTTAGTGCTTTATTATAAGCATGGGAGTTACTGTAATTATTTCAATATGTTTGTCTTCCACAGAACTTCAGTGACTGTTTGTCCTATTGCAAAGGACACTTGCTGCTGCATATGAGGATAGAGAAAATCTTAATATTTGAGCAAGTCTGAGCTTTTATGAGACCTGAGGCCTAAAACAAGGAAAACTGTAGAATTTTAATTCCATTCCAGTCTAGAGGTGTAATTCATGTCATGGTGACATTAGTCATAGTGTCAGGGAGTCTGATTATGCCTAGGGGGAAACAGGCAGAAACACAGGTATATAGATCAACACTTTGGACACTAATGACCCTTAAGTTTGTGAGCACTGTGGATAATTTCTCTATAAAATATGAATGATACGTATTTTTGACAAGAAATATAAAAATGTGTGCAAAATTTAGAAGTCTGAAATCCATTTATTGTTGGTGGCCTTACTGATAGAGTGGCTACTTCTGCCACAGCTGCAACTGCTCATGACTATTTGATTCTCCTCTTATTTTCAGTAAGCTAAACTGAGCTGTGACTGTTTTATCTTCTTTCTTTTTAGAGAACTGCAAGCCCAGAGGTCTTCTGTCTCTAGATGCTAAGTTTAACTCTTCTACATGTGGTTAAGGAGAAAGAGAATAACATAAATATATGGGGCCAAAACACCAATCAGATCAGCTAGCTCATTTTTCCTCATAAGCTCTCAGAAAGAGAAGAAAATATTGTAAGTAATGTAGATTTTCACACATTCATCCAATCTGTCAGAGAAGCATGGGATGTTTTAATTTTCCCATTTGCCAAAATGAGCCTATGATGTCAAGGTTGATGCTGTCTTGGAAATATAGCCTATGCTTTGCCCCTAGGTTGCTCTGTCAGCTCACAAGTTGTATCCTGAGCATCAAGTAGCATTGATGTTAACAGTCGAGCCATAGATGAGCCTTGAAGTGAGGCAATTAGCCAAGATTGTATGGCATGACAAATATGGGCAATGAATTTATTTCAGGTTGAATGAAAATGTGTGCTCTGCAATGAAGAAGTCCTTTACATATTTTGAGATTAGAACATCAATATGCACTGCAAAGCCTCTGATCCTCTAACAAGCTAACAATATTTGAGCTATGTAGATGTGGTGTGCTGGATTTCAAGGTCTCTTGTCATACAACCCTGAAAGAAAAAGAGATTTTGAAATAGATCTAGTATAAATTTGATGCAGAGCCATTCAGTCAATTTGAAGGCATAGAAAAAGGATTTCCATTTTGAAGGTGAGGAGAACTAAGAACTATCTTCTACTGACTTTTGTATCTTTTATACAGTGCATTTGAAGAAAGAAAATGGTTCTCTGTTCTTGTGAGCCTTCCTGTGTGATAACTCCTCTTCAGTGCTCAAGAAACTTCATCTGAAGACACCAGCAACAAGTCTTCCACCATGATTATGCCTTTCCATTTTTTCTAGGGTATATCTAAGACAGGTATGAATGTATACTAATGAAATTTAGTAAATTCAACTAGAATTTGTCGAGCACCTGTATGCAAACAAACATATTCATGTCTTGATATATGAGTAACTGTTTTTCTAGTTATTTTCCATAAGTTTTTTTCTTTGTTTTGGTATTAGGAGACACTGTCTTAAAATATCAAATCTTTCTGGAATCCAGGGAGATCTGGCAGTGAAGNAAATGTTTTCCTTGTCTGCAGACAAAATCTCCTTAGGGTATTTGTTTACTTTTTCCTTTACTTTTCTGGAAAAGGGTGTTTACTTTTTCCTTTACTTTTCTGGAAAATTTATTTAAATAAAATCTTATAAAATGGAATAATTATATATTAAAAAATCCATTACATCATGCTGAAAGTTGTTATATTTTTATGTTAATATGGCTTTTCTATATACTGACAGAAAAAGTGAATCTCTCAATCTGTCTGTAAATAAAGTTTTATAAATTAACTGGAGCTGTTCTGCTTTATGTTGTTAATAGTATATTAAACCCTTGTCTTTCATTGGATCTTTGTCAAGTTATTTTACTCTTTGACACCAATCAGTCTTGTTATGGAAATGAGGTCATCACTGGGCAAAACTTATTTCACACTCATCTGAAGTCAATAGACAAAAAATTTCAGCCCCAATGTTAAGGTGCTTTTAACTGGAAAAAAAAAAAATCTATGTAAGATGAATATTACTTAAGTTATCATAGGTTACTTTTAGGATAGGCACATCAGGAGAAGGAACTGCTGGACACAAACTTTCGTAGGGACCACACCTTCTGTGTGTTGAGACCTTTGCCTCAAAGCTGATGTACAAAGGCACTGCAGACCTGTTTGTTGCCCTTGGAGCATTTCCAGGATGACAAGATACTGTAAGAGATACCAAACTCTGAAATCTTGCAGTTGTTGTTTGGAGATAATCACCGACATTAGCANGGAGATCTGGCAGTGAAGTTTATCTGGTTTACATATGTCCATAGTCAATATTTTAAGAGCACAAACCTAGAAAAACAAAGTATTGTTCTTTCTACTGAGTCATCAAAAAAACCTCCTCTCTGCATATATTATGACTAGCAGCTACTTAAAATTTTTACCTATTGCTTTGCTTCTTGTATTCCAAAGTCGATATGTAAGACTTCAATTGTTGAAATGTTTTCCTTGTCTGCAGACAAAATCTCCTTAGGGTATTTGTTTACTTTTTCCTTTACTTTTCTGGAAAAGGGTGTTTACTTTTTCCTTTACTTTTCTGGAAAATTTATTTAAATAAAATCTTATAAAATGGAATAATTATATATTAAAAAATCCATTACATCATGCTGAAAGTTGTTATATTTTTATGTTAATATGGCTTTTCTATATACTGACAGAAAAAGTGAATCTCTCAATCTGTCTGTAAATAAAGTTTTATAAATTAACTGGAGCTGTTCTGCTTTATGTTGTTAATAGTATATTAAACCCTTGTCTTTCATTGGATCTTTGTCAAGTTATTTTACTCTTTGACACCAATCAGTCTTGTTATGGAAATGAGGTCATCACTGGGCAAAACTTATTTCACACTCATCTGAAGTCAATAGACAAAAAATTTCAGCCCCAATGTTAAGGTGCTTTTAACTGGAAAAAAAAAAAATCTATGTAAGATGAATATTACTTAAGTTATCATAGGTTACTTTTAGGATAGGCACATCAGGAGAAGGAACTGCTGGACACAAACTTTCGTAGGGACCACACCTTCTGTGTGTTGAGACCTTTGCCTCAAAGCTGATGTACAAAGGCACTGCAGACCTGTTTGTTGCCCTTGGAGCATTTCCAGGATGACAAGATACTGTAAGAGATACCAAACTCTGAAATCTTGCAGTTGTTGTTTGGAGATAATCACCGACATTAGCACTTCCTGTGACCGATTACCTCAGCCTCGGTGACTAGGATACTGAATATTATGGTTGCCTGTGATTAAATTGGCAGTCTATGAAGGTAGTTAATATCCTTTTACGCAGCTGAATTTGAGTGAGTCCAACTCTACCCCTAGTGCAAAGTGCTGGGTTTAAGAAATCCATCCTGTCCTGCTAGTGTTCGGGCCCTGTAAAACCGGGTGAGCAGTAACAAGGATTTAACTGAGAACTCAGTACTAACCCTTGGAGTATAAGTTGTAAATTACTACTGTTCTTAAACCCCGTATTAATATATGGTTATGTTGCCATATAGCCTGTGCTAAGCTAAGGGAAAAACAATATGGTACTAATGTTGAGGAAAGACAGACTGGGCAACAAAACGTAAATATTGAAACAGAGACAACTAGCATTCTCTCTGAGTATCTCAGTGCCTACTCCTCCATATATTGGTGCTGTTATGTACCAACTGGATCTGGAAAGAAGGTAACACCAGCAAAGTTATCATAGATCAACCTGCACTTACCTTTGTGAAAAACAAACTCTTTGTTGTAACTTGACAAAGAACTGTGTTTAATAGTTCTAAAAGACTGGTCATCATCTTACATGATTCTGAGGCTTTTTTCTCTTCCCAATTTAACTTAATCGAAGGCAGGATTTAGTACTAAATGGATGCAGGTCTTGGTATTTGGGTCAGTGCAAGGGTTTTTTCATTTTGTGTAACCAAATGAAAAACTATTCTTCATTCATTCGTTCTTCTAGGTAAGCATGGTGTTAAAAAAATGCTGAGATAACTTTGGGCAGTTGTTGTGTCTTAGTTGGGACTGCTTGTCACAAACCATTCAGAGATGGTGGCCTTCACTGTCTGATAAAAAATTCAAGAGATTGGAGGGGTTTTTTTGCAGCTAGAAGAAACTTTTGTTCATAAAAGGTGAAGGTAGGTTGTAGTATTGACTTCAGGGAATCAGTTTGACCTCAGGTTTTTCGTTTGCAAAGGTTATCTGACTTTCACTATGTTTACAGCTGTTGACATCAGTCAGCCTTTGACTTGTTCAGCAAGGTCAGACTTAGCTGGACTGCATCAAGCGGCCTGTCTGCAGCTGTGGCACTGGCTTGCAGGCACCAGTGTGGTGTCAGTCACACTAGCAGAGACTGTGCTGAAGAGCTTTTGGTAGCAGTTACCCTCTCTGCAGAGGGCTGGACACTGCTTCCACACTGCTAAGAGCTGTCACTCAGGCTTACAGGAGTGTTGCGGGCACAGTGGAAACTTCAAACATTTGTTAGAGAAGCCTTCCCTTGAGTTACAAGGTTCAGAGAAGACCCCATTGCTTTCTGAACTATTTCTGAGAGAGGAATCTAGGTGAGGCTGGATCCAATCCAATCCCCCCGACTTAGTCAATAGGTTATGTCTGAAGGATTATACAGGTGTAATTGAACCTTTATACAACTTTAGCCACAAGATTAAGGATGACAACGCAAATATATTTATGTAAATATAGTAAATGATTTATTTAAATTTCTCACCTTAGGGAGTCCTGACTTTGCAAAAATGAGACTGGCCTTTTATAGTATGAAATGATGGACTGTCAGTCATATACATTTTATATGTTATCTGTTATCATGCTTAGCAAAATCAACTTTGCTGCTGAAGAAGGTCTTATCAGCTGTTTATTTCTGAAGGTTGACACTTCTGACTCTCCCTTTTGTACCAGGGCCTGCACATCCTTGCAGCTCTCAGACTCAGTTGGGGAGCATCTGTCTTGCATGTCCTCATGGTTGGTCTGATAGTCTGACCAAGCTGGTTTCCACGTTCTTCAACACTGAAAACAACAGATCCTTTTTGCTTGATCTTATCACTGATAGGCAGGCCCTCCTTTCTGCACCGAACAGCAGACTGTCCTTGCTCAATCTGTCACTGGTGGCTTGTAAACAGGACAAACTTTGAGCTGCTCTACCCCTGCTTAGGCAGAGCAACCTGCCACAAGCAACTTGCTTACTTTTACTGACTTGACTTAATGTAGTTTGTCATCAAAACATATCAGCCCTTGCCAGCAGTTAGGTAAAGGGCTGTAAATATCAGAGAAATGTACCAAAAAGGAAAACTAACAAGGTAGTGTTTCTTGTGAGCTACAAGCAGCTCCCAGAGAAGCAATTAAGCATAAATTTCCTGGGGAGTTTCAGGATACGTCCAAGAGACGATGTCTTAGGGGTGTTTCCATGCAACTGACAGCAGTGCTACACTGCTTTAACAAGGCTGATTGATGTCTGTTAAGTTACTACAGGAGTTTCTACCCTGAAGAGCACTGTTCCCAGCAGAAGTACATCAGTACATCAGTATATCAGAGAGATTTCAGTATATTGCTCAGTTTCACCTTGAACATTTCATGCTTTAGCTAAAAAAGTTAATGGGCTCATTTGCACAAAAAGACCATCCCAACATAGCAGTAAGTGAGAGAGACAAGACAAAGTAGGTAACACGAGGTGTCCAGGCTGTAATATGACTCAGGTTTGCTCCTTTAGAGCTGTAACTCATTAAATGCCATCTAACAAAACAAAAATATAAATAAACCCAAATAAATAAATAAATGTGTCATTTCCCACATGTATATATTTAGTATCTCTATAAATGTGTCTTCTCCACGGACACCCCGT
>VWZG01009243.1:375968-407951 GCA_013396735.1 Grallaria varia | reverse complement strand
TTTTCACTTTATGGGAGTATAGAACATACTTACCTGCTTTAGACTGTTCATTATTTTTCTATTGCTATGAGAACATTTTTTCTTTTTGATGAACTATTCAGAAGCAAACATTTTGGGACCTCTCACAATTTTGTTGCTCTGCTGTTATTGTTGTTGTTTCAAGAAAGGCTCCCTGCACTAAGTCACCAGCTATTTCTGCTATGCCTGCATTTCTTTTTGCATCCCTTTAAACTTTGTCCCCATTGCTGTGAGTTTAGCCTACAGTGGATCTTCTTGGCTAAGCAGTAAAATTCCACCTCCTATAATGTCCATACTTCAAATAACCATGCAGGTCATATCTGATCTTGGACATTGCTGGATTGGAAGCTAGGGCTCCTCAGGCATTTCCTCGATCTTCTTTATGGAAGCTGTAATTTAGTGTTCAGAGTGCATCCTGCCTGCAAGCTGTCAAAAATTGCTTTGTGTAGATCTTCAAACTGTATTTTATGTCTCCCAATGGGATGCTGATTTCAAGAGGCAGCCAGGAGGTTTTAAGATGCTGCCCTGGTTCAGGTTTCTCAGAAGATGGCTGGGCAGGTTCAGCTCTGCTTTGTTATAAATTACTCCATTTGGAGCACTTGGAACTTCTCTAGTACCAGATTGGCAAACTTTAGCCTCAAGCAGGACTCTTGGTATAACGTAGTTGCCTGGAATGTGAAAAGTTGTTTTTGGGAATCTCTTCGTAGGTACTGAGAGCTTTAAAATTTACTGCTCATGACCTAGCAGGGGAAATTGCTTTGTTTTGCTGAATGTGTCCCTGCTACAATGTTTCTGTAATTGTGGGTGAGGGTGGTGGAAACATGAAACATTAGAGGACATTTCATGTTAGAAATTAGTTTGAGATAGGCTGTGACTAAGTGTTTTACAGTAGGTGTCTGGGAGAAGGCCCACTATGAACTAAGTCATGTGGAAATGATTCCAAGACACTTAATGTATTTTGCAATTCATAGTACTTATTATCCATGGTTCTCAAAGCTCTTTCAAGAAAGGTTAATGCTGTGACAAGTCTTTAACACAAGGGCTACTGTTTTTCATGGAATAAGCTCACAGAGTAGGATGCTGAATAGGCCAAGGTGACTGGGAAATCCAGAGACGAAAGTTGTTTGGGAAAAGGATGAGGCTCAGCTCCTCAGATGATTAAACAGCCTGTAAATGCATGGTGTACTCATTGCTCCAACTAAACTGTCTGAACTTGCCTAAGGAGTCCTAGCTCTTAATTCATGTCTGAATTCTGGCTATTGCTCTTTACCATGAACCATTAATGAAACAATTGCAAGGCTAGATAGGGGAGGCCCTTTTCAATATGAGGGAACAACAGTATCATCATGACCAGGACCTCTCCAACACTAAGTGATAAAACCCGAGGCCTGTGACAGCTCTTATGGCACTAGGGACAGACAGCATTGCCATCATGATACTGAAGCCACAAAGACTAAACAGAGCATAGCTAGTGCTACCTTGAAACAGCAAAGAAAAAAGAAATGTTACAGTGACCTAACATTTGGCTAGAAGTGGCCTTTATTTTGCATGTGTATGTGCATTTGAAGGTTGAACTGAGATTATACATTTTTTAGTGGGTATGAAGGTTGCTACTGGAAACATGTACTTGCATACACCAGTCATTTGGAAAGCAGTTTTTGATGAAACATCATTAGCAGCAAATTCACTGAAAGAGTGGAAATTAATTTCATAGGCCATAGAATTAAAAACAATCACGCTAAGTATTAGGTCCAGTCCCTTGCAGTGTCTGATAAACCTGAAGGCTCTGTAAAGGGAAGGGGTTTAGGACATTTAGTCACATGTCTCTACTACTTTGCCAGCTGTTGTTAGTTCTAGTAATAACTGATTCCTCAGGGTGACTTTCCTGATCTCCTAATCTTTTAATTAGCAGGAACTGATAACAAGGAGGTGACCTCTATAGACAGGGCAATGGAAATTACATTGAATCCCAAACAGAAAGGAGACTTACACTATTTTAGTCTTAAATACTATTACTTAAGACATTTTCCATACTGCAACACTGTTCAGAATGTGACATTTCCTCCCTTAAAATAAATTAAACACAAGTGGAGGACACCTTTGAATCCCACCTAATGTATTATTAGTGCACTTGCTACAGGAACAGAGAATGATAACCCCTGCATACCCACCCTACACAGCCATTTTATTTATGCCCGGAGTAGAAGAAATACCATCTGTAGCAATGGGGGGATGAAGTTGGCATGATCCTTCAGGTTCTTGAGAAAGTCTGCTAACTACATCGAATGTTTGGACTTCCTCTGCCTTAATTCTTCATTCTGTAGTAAAATTTGCCTATTTCTTTCATGTAGAGATGACTCCCAGTAGTCGTAGTGGTAGTCAATGGCATATGCTCTTAATAAAGTTGATGCTGATTAACTGAAAATAAAAACCCATCTGAACCTTAATGTTCTGCACTGTCTCATCTTCCAAGTTTGCTCGATAATAACTTTTCCAATAGAAGTGGAAGACTCATTCTCGTGTTGCTTTCCCCTTCAGATAGTTTGAAGATGTCTACAGGATTTGCATTGTCTTGTTTTAATTGTGATGGCTCTTGAGTGTTTGCTTTCTCTCCAAGTGTGATTGCCTATATCAAATGGTCTGCTCTACTGTTCCTCAAAGATATCAGTCTGCCTAAGACGGTGGGCTTCCTTTGTTCCATATGTGCCATGTAAGTCTTCAGGTTTCTCTAGTGTTGTATCCTCAGCCTGCTATCAGCACAGCGGCACTGAGCTCTTCCCCAGGAAGTGAGGTGCTGGATGTCCCCCTTCCCAACTCAAAGAGTCCAGAGAAATTGGTACCTGCTGTCTGATGTGCAGGTTGCATTCTTGCAGATCTTTGTAAACTAGCAACCTTATAAAGCAAGGACCAACTGATTTTCTCTCAGTAAGAAAGGTTGCCTATCACTTTCCAGCCAGTGGGGAATATACTGCCATATACCTATCTATCCATGCTATTTTATCTGTAAGAGAACATAACAGGAAGAGATGTATTTTTCATACTTTTTCCTCATTGGAAAGAAAAAAATCTGGGGAAGGAAATGTGGAAATTACAATCAGGATGTGTTTCTAACTCTCAAGTATGTCATGGGTGTTTCAGGCAGATTTCTCCTCACTGAGGAGAGGCCTAAGGGCAGATATGGGGTCATATGAAATCATTTTACTTGCCTAGCAGTGCTGCTACAGCTACAGCTTTGATTACCGTGGCTATATATGGCTGTTGTACAGCTGTTTAGTACACACCACATCTCACTGGCTGCTATCATGGGGTGAGCTGATTCCCGAGGCTCGGCAGTATCTGCGCCTTATAAGGCCAGAAGTGGAGAATGTATGGAAAGCTCTTTTGCGTTACAGTACTATGCCTTCCACGTAGAGTTGGTGTTGGGCAGGTGGAAGGCAGAAAGAGGGCTCACTGTCAGGATGTGGAGAATGCCAGGTTATCTTGGAGTTTTAAAATGGATCTGTGGAGCTTTTGCTTTGCTGCCATTTGTATCAACCTGTGTTTTAAACAATTTTTTAAGCTGTGTTTCCTTCTTGTTTTCAGAAGAGGAATCTAGTTGGGTTATACACATCCAGTGAGGTGGAAATATATGTGTCTTAGTTATTCTTTTGATTTACTTACTCATGCAGAGGAGATGAAACCACAGGGATGAGCCATGACCACATGGGTCCAGTCACTACAGAACCACAGAAGATATTGACCCTTACCTTAAAGCTGTTATAGTTTATATGGAACTGAGTTGATTTCTATGAGAAAAGCATGATTTGTCACATAGTATTTGAAACACTTGAAGATTCTTCCAGCTCTTTAAAAATATATGGAATTATCAATGGAGAACCTGATGCCCAGCTATGCAAAACCCTGGGTGATTACTAGAACTGACTGTGAGAAATGATTTAGACCATGGTAGGTCAGTCTGAAATTCCTAAGGAAGCATAAGCAAAGCCGTTCCATAATTCCCCACAGTTACAGAAGGAATGCCATTAAAAAATCAACGTTGTTGCAAAATTAAATTTAAAATTCAGCATACAGTGAGGCAGTGTCCTTAATAGAGGCCAGAAAGGTCATATCCATTGATGCCAGAAAGGTCATATCCATTGATTTTTATTTTTCTCCATGGGATGTTGCCATCTGAGAATAATGTCATGTCCCAAGTTGAATTCTGAAATAGGAAGTTTGCAAGTGCGTTTAATCAATCTGCAATTATTGATTTGGTTTCACATAGGAAAGTATGGTCAGTGAAATGATGGACTGGCTATACTTTCTATTCTCCTCCCACGACCTAAGGAAAGGCCATGATTGTTGCCTGAATCTGTCCCAAAAAGGCTTTTTGAAATGACTGCCCTGTCTTCAATTATTCCTGCATTGTAATAGGGGACAGAAAAAGATTTCTTGTTGTCATACATGTTCTGCTCATTCACTTGAAACCTTGGAGAGAAAATTCTTCCAATATAGGAGCTGGCAGGTGTCCAAAGTGGATTATAGCTGGAAGCACCACTACAAGAGAGTATCTGTTCTTTCTGGGAAGCAGCAAATGCACATCAATCAGAAAAGCACACACAAAAGGCATTCCATAAAATGTTAGTAGACCTGACCATAGATGTAGCTCTCTGGCCTTGCAACAAATAGAGCTTTACCATGCAAAAGCAATTCTTGAACTTCCAACTCATCACAACCAACAAATTTCACTGGGTAGATGCACCTCTTCCAGCTTGTACCACAAGACAAACGCTATTGCTCCTAAACTGTCAATGGATCATTTCCTTGACAGATCTTGTTCCTGTCACCAGTCTAATGCAACAAGTTTAGATAAATCAAAACATGTGGACTGAAAAAAATGTATTGCTGACACAATGGGAAAAAGTACTAAGTTATTTGTGAATGAGTAATAAAAATCCTACAGATCTGTCAAATTAAGACTGGATGGATCGGTCACCTCTTGAGAGGAGAGAGTATAAAGGAGCATAAAATGTCCAACAGAAATTTACTCACACAGTTGTTACAATCTGATTGTTAAAATTATTAGAAATGCCTCTACCTGAATTAAGGTGCAAACAAGACCATATGCTGAAGTCAATAATACATATTTTATTTAACAGTAAATGAGGGGTTCAAGGAANTAAAATGTCCAACAGAAATTTACTCACACAGTTGTTACAATCTGATTGTTAAAATTATTAGAAATGCCTCTACCTGAATTAAGGTGCAAACAAGACCATATGCTGAAGTCAATAATACATATTTTATTTAACAGTAAATGAGGGGTTCAAGGAAGGAGAGAGAGATAGGGGAAAGAGGGGAATGGGAGGAGAAAGAGAGACAGAAAAACTGATTAAGTAGAAAAAAATATCACCATTCCCTAGATTCTGATGATTTTCCATCTGTTTGTAAGTAAGGTATCAAGCCTTTCATTAGAACACTATCTGTGATCTAAAATATTAAATTGTGAACTGAGCAAAAATAGCAGCATTCAGCCTGTTGACTGTTAAGGTTTGATAATTTAGAATACAGAATCAAGAGAGTTTTGGAAGCTGGAAGTTCTTATCTATATCCTATTCTAGTTTTAGAAGTGTATAATTTATAATGTTTCAGTATGATTTGAAAAATGCAGTACTTCACGGGGTTTTTTCTCTGTTTAGTCAAAGTCATGTCTTTTTGAGTTGTGTGATGGTATTTTTTTAATGTTTAGCAATACTGTACTTTCATTTTAATGACCAGCTATGTGAAAAGTGCATCTAAGTGATTTCAAGAAATCCGCTTTAGGTGTGGCAATCTGGTAGATCAGCCTGTCAGGTAACAGAAGGTTAATTTCCAATGTGTTTACATGCGTAGAGCTAAGGCAAAAAATTATTTCATTGTCTTTCCTGTGTGCCAGGGATCAGGAAGAATGTTGGTACTTGGTGAAATTTCTGAGTTGTCTGGAGTAAAGAAAAGAAATCGACCCTGTATTTGGGTTTTTTACTAAACTTCTGTTTTTCTGAGTAGAAGTTTAAAAATCCATTGCAAATCAGGAATTTTCTTGCTGTTGAGTAACATGTAACTCCAGGAAGATCAGTGTAATCCATCAGATACATTCTCTTGCTCTTTAGATTAAAAAATTCAGCTAAAATCCAATTTCTTAGTCCAGTTTTATTTTGACTGCAGGAATTTGCAAGGTTATATGGATTCAGATTGAAACCTACAATGAGGAACAGGAATTGTGAACTTTATTTAACTCTTGTAATGCAATTTTACATTTTAAATTTTGATGAAAATACTAATTTTATTTAGGTGTTCACCATTACCTTTTTATTTTTTTTCCTGGCAAATACATACATACTGGTATGCTAATTATGATAGTACCCCTGACCAGAAAGATATACTATACCTGTACCAGTTTGAGTCAAACAGTGGTGTAGTTTAATGTGCACACATTTAGGATCCTAATCTTTGGATTTTATTATACTGGAAAATCATGGGTTCGTTTTTATCAGAAGATTAATTTGTGTCAAGATCTAATTGGATTGAAATTAGAATTCAATTACAATGTACAAATAGCTTTAAATTTTTTTATTAGTTATCTATCCAGACTGTTGGTGGTAGTTTTACTTAAAGCTTAAGAAAATACTTTTTACTGAAAGCTGAGTATTACAAGTCCATCTATACTTAGGGAATTGAACAGATTGTTTCTGTTTGTTCATATCTTTCAATATTTTAAACTAGCTTAATTTACACTCTCACGCCTTATTTTTCATAAAGTTTTGTGAAATAAAAATGAGCTTTCCTGGTTTTTCAGCTCCCAGTGAACAAGTCTTTGAACTGAACTAGTCGAATAAACCGAAATATCTCCCTGAATTACAAAAAAAAGGCTTCTGATGTCAAAATAAGGTTCCTGTCTTAACAAGCTATGAATCTAGAAGTTTGGACAGTGGTTTATATGGATTTAGTTGTTTGATTTAAAGTGCCAACTGAGAACCTGTACTACTTGCTGTTTTCAACTTGAATTTTAAACAAATTACTAAAAAAAAAGACCAAAAGGGAATATGCTTCTGCACTTCAGCTGCTCTGGTTTACAGTCCAACATAAGTTTTGACTACCTATACTGGTACCTTTTTCTACATGTCCTCTGACAGCTGCAGAGGCTGTTGGCCGATGAAAGGAGCAGGTACCGAGTATTATTCTGAGAACAGTAAAAATATAATCTCCATCTCACTATTGCTTGAAGGAAGGTGTTCATAATTTCATTGCATTCTTTCTCGCTTAGGAGCTAATTCTAGTTTGCTCTTTTCCCCTCCCTTGTACAGCACAACGATAGACTTAGGAAACCCATTACACATTAAAAGTCTTTGATCAAAAATTAGATTAGGATTAGGGTGCAGGGATTCAGGTAATAAATGGTACAAATCCTGCAAACCCCTGACTTGTAAAACCAGTCTGGGCCTGACCACTCCAGTGTGTCTTCATCTTCAGCTATTCATAAAAGAAGATTAAACTGGTTCATACCAAGGGAGAGGGCCTGTTCAGGTTTTCTTAAAATGCAGCCTGCATTCCTCTTTGTCACCTGCCAGGTCATCCTCTTGCATAGTCATAATACTACTAGCTGAATTTAACTTTATTTTCTCTCTCTTCATAAAATTGTACTGCCAGAGAGTTGATGGCAGGACCCAGCAGTGAATAGGCATGGAGTAATGGCAGCAAATGGATGGATGGCTGTCCCTCTACTTCACAGTGAAATGTCTGCACTCCTGTACAAGGGGTGCCTGCGTTGTACAGTGAGCTCCTGCTTCCTTCCTTCTGTGCTCCACTTTTGTCCAGAGATCCTTGCTGCTTCCAGGCTGGGCACCCCCAGTGAGTAGGTAACATGGATGTCTATTCTTTTTCTTTTCTTTTCTTTTCTTTTCTTTTCTTTTTTTCTTTTCTTTTTTCTTTATTTTCTTTTCTTTTTTAATTTTTGTTTAAATTTTTTTCCACAGCTCCCTTTGAGTTGTCTCATTTGTTGCCCAGAGCTCTTTTCAGTCAACTGTTTGGTCAGCTGCTACCCCTTAAGTTTTTCCCCTAGGAAAAGAGTGTTTAAAGAGTGGTTTGAAGGAACTCAGGCTGGTGACTCTTGCTATTTTTATGATGAATAAATGCCTACCATTCACAAAAAGGTGTTCTTCTCTCTCTCCACCCTCCCAGGGAAAAAAAGACTGCATGCTTTGCTAGGATTCCTACCCGAGGGCTCTTTGGAAAAGTCGAAAAGAGACAGGGAGTTTTCACCATCCTTCATGACTGAGTTGCTGAACCCCTCACCCCTAGAGTATCGCCTTTTTTTACTCTCGCCTGCACTTAGAAACAGAGCAAAGTTAGAGCTGCGGGGTTCTGCCCTGTGGGGAGGCGGGCGGCAGCTCCCGGTTCCCCGCAGCTCCTGGGGGCGGGCGCGCGCGGCGCTTCCAGCGGCGCTCCCGGAGCCCGCCCCTGCCGTTCTGCCGCTGCCCGCGGGGCGGCGCCGCAGCACCGCGGTTGGCTGCGCGGGCCTCGGCGCCGCCGGGAGAGCCGCGGGGAGCGGGGGCTCCTCCCCCGGGGGGGCTCCTCCCTCGGGGGGCTCCGTCACCCGGCCCTGAGCGCCCTGGGGGCACGGCCGGCGGAGGGGGCTCCGCGGGCTGCTCCTGGCGTGGCCGCTGGGCCCGTGCCGCTGCCCGTGCCGGCGGGCCCACGGCCGCTGGCGCCGCCCTGCCCTGCTCCCCGCGGCGTCGCAGCCGTGGAGCCGGGCTAAGGGAATGCTGCGAGCTCCGGCCGCATCCCTGCATTTCTGCTGGGCTGCTTGCCCGGCGGCAGGGTTCAGAGAAGCTGAACGGGATAGCGTGTCTTCCTGGGGATGTTTGTCACGTCGCCCCACAGCGCTCGGCACTGCCCTCATCATCACCACCCCTCAGGGTACCACCACCTCCTGCCAGTCTCTTCTGCACGTTTCTGTTTCGATGCAGCGTTTAAAATTTCATCAGACATCTGGAAGAGCTTTTTAAAGTCACGTCTTTAAACCCTTTCTTTTCATCTGAGAATGGAAGACGCTCAGTGAAGATCAGTCTGGGTTTCCAAGGGAGTGCAACAAGTATGCAACTATTTCATGTCCCTCGTGGCACAGACTCATTGAAGTACATTTCTCGGTTGCTGGTATGAGTCTGGCCCATGTCACCCGTGTATCTCTACAGGAGCGCAGTTGGGAGAGCCTCATTATGCCCTACGAATGTAACAGGACAAGTTGGCAACTCGGAGGATCAGTGCACACTGAAGGGCGCAGTGGAGAGCTTTGAAAACCACTGTCTTTTGGTTTCTCTCCATTAAAGGCCACCATTTCCCTAAATAGAGATGTAGAGAAGCCCTAGTCTGCCCATTGCCAGTGTAGCAGCCAGCTCAGTGGCAAGGCAGGAGGAAGTACTGGTGGATGGTCATGTTAGGCAAGGTGTCAAGGGAACACTTTGATCCTTTAACTGTGCAGCTGAGGTGGGGAATTGATCAGGCTTTCACACTTGAGGGAGGTTATGTAGAAGACAAGCTGATGGAAAATGCATTGATAAAAGGTCTTTCTATTGCACAAAAAACATTTTGGGTGCTCAGGCTCCTCAGCTGAGGCTCTGTCTCCAGTGACATTGACCAGAATGTGCATCTCAGAACATGGGCATTCCTGCATGTGCTGGTGAAAGGGCTGAGCCCGGTCCTGGGTTTAGCCCGGCATCCTCTTTGAGTTCTTAGACCTGAGCGGCTCTGTGGGTCATGAGAGAGTATGGAAGCACCTGGGAACAAACACCCCTGGACACTACTGGAGGGTGTGAAAAATACATGACATGTTAGTGAGAAAGCAGCTTGGCAGTTGTGGGGTTTGTGCTTGTACTCTTAGGTACTTACAGAGAAGTTGATACTCAAGCAAGGTTGTGAGTGGCTTCCTGTAACTTGTTCAAGTAGCCCTGTCTGCTCTCTGTCTTGCTTTCTGCCTCAGTGGAAGGTTTTGTTCCTAAACCCTTGCTGTAGAACCATATAGAAACAGATGGCCATGGCAATGCTAAGTAGTAGGTTGCAGCAGAGCAGGGGAGTTCCTTCATCTTTAGATGAAACTGCCAAAAGCTGCAGAGACTACAGAACTGAGAAGTAGGAAGGCCAGTCTGTGGCTTCAAGCTTTCTACAGGAGCTATCTGATGATACCAGTTTTCATAGCTTTGAGGCCTCCCTTAAACAAAGGAATTGGGAAACATGATGAGAGGTTGGAGTCCAGAGTATAGGTCTCTATTCAAGGGACAAATCTTTCAGAAAATTCTTTTGCTGTGTGGTGCATGAACCCTGATACCCTGCAGTCCTGTAGTATCTTTCTCAGAGCATCCCAAAGTACTTAGCTGTGTTTTTAAATGTTCCACTGTTCTACAAGCTGGTTCAGAGTCTAAAGTCCCGACTGACTGATGGGAGCCCCAAGGCATAGAACTGGGTTACATGACTGTTGCAAGGTCATACTAGTTTATCAGCTCCCATTTGCTGGCTTAAAACTTTAAAGGTTTTACAAAACTTCAGAGCTTAAATCCCTTTTCAATTCTCCGGCTCTGTGATTTTCGCCTTTATTTTTTTTTTATGTAAACCAATTAAATCTCCTCTGGGCAGGCTTCTCTGTTTGTAGAAGATCACATAATCTAACTCATGGTAGGAAGAGACTTGCAAAGCTGTACATGTTAGACAGAAATCCTGCTGAGTCTTGTGTAGTTTATTTAACCTCTGCAGAACCTGACACATGCAAAAATTATTTTTGTCCTATATCTGAAAAGAACATTGTGCTTCAGTATGACATGAGGATCCATAGGACTTTTTGGTCCATTAGTTACCACAAGTGAGTGTTAAACAACATTCAAAATGAGAAAATCCTTTTAAGTGAGGAAGTCATGGGTCTTAGGAAATCTCTGATACTAGCTTTTGTTCCAGTTGGGCATTTCTTCACTATTTCAAGGACTGTGAGATCACCTGAAGAAGCTCCTGGATATGGTATGCAACACAGCTAGGAGGGCTGTAATTTCCTATTAGTATTGTTTGGTGGTGCCTTTGGGAATGACTACATCACTACACATCTCCACTCCTGCACTTCTCCAATTCCCAACCATGCTATGTCTGCATTCTGCCTTTGTACACCAGAAGTCAAAAAAGAACAAGGGAGTAATGGAAAATCTGATATGGAAGTCCGTTGCTAAAGAATAGGGGTATAATTAATGACAGTCGACACAGTCTTATGGAAACTAGGTCTTGTCAAACAAACTTGATCTCAATAATGTAATCTCAAAGAATGGATTGTTAAAGGCAATTGTATAGATGTGATGTACTTTTACTTTCATAAAGCATTTGACTTAGTACTGCATGATAGTCTGGCTAAAATTCTAGTATGACACGATATCAGTAAAGTGCCTGTTAAATGGATTAGGAACTGGTTAGTGAAGAGAGCTCAAAGGCATCATTTGTGGGAAGTATCGCTGAATGAAAGTGTGTCCAGGGGATTTGGCAAGAACTGATACCAAGTTCAGTGCTATTCAACAGGTTTGTCCATGATTTGGAAGTAACTATAAACCATAGCTGAGTGTTAAGTTTTGCAATGTCACAAGATAGGGTAATAAATAATGAGAAAAACTATAATATAAAGTGATTAGCATCACAAGAAAAGTTAATTCTAACAAAATATGTATTAGCAGTCATGTTCAAAGTAATACACTTGGGAGCAAGTACTGTATCTTTCAGTCCTTCATTCTGTAGCTTTATATTGAAAACAGCTATTGCATTCCTTAGAGCTGACCACATGATCAAGAAGTGGGAGTGATTTTTAACCTACATGCATGGCATTGACAAGACTGATATCAGAATATAGCATGTAGGTCTAGGCACAGAGTTTTTAAAGGAAGGTAGAAAAACTGAAGAGAGCAAAGGAGAGGAACTGAGATGGCTTGGAATGAGAAAATAGAGCTCAATTAGTTTAATTTCAAAAATATTGAGAATGATAATGCAGAAGTACCTTAATGGAGAAAAAAATGTCAAGTTCAGTTTTATTCTCCACCATGATCAGAAGACCCTTTCATGAAGCAGGAACCAACATCTGGAAACTAGAACAGTTTATATTAAAACTTCTAGAGTAGTTTATATTAAAAATAAGGTACATTTCTTTTAAGAGGAGAAAGATCAAATACTGAAAAGACTTGCAAAGATGGTTTCTGTTTTGTGTATTCTCAACATCTACCCAGTGACTTAGCAAAAGCATTGTTTTAACTCATTATTGTTGTGCTCAAAGTGTAATTTTGTGGTCTGAAATATTAAGGAGGGCATCCACATGGTTTTCCTGCCCTGAAGTATGACTCTGTGAAGTGAACAAAAAGTTTCCTGTTGACTAAGCATCATCTTTGTCCTTGCATCAATGAGGTCATACGCAGCCCCGCTGTCTCACTATGCCAGTATTCAAAAAGAACAAACCACGTGACCAGATGGTGTATTTTGTATAAGTGTATACACACTCTCTTTGTATATGTATTTATCTTGCAAGAACCCGTTGTTCTTCCATTTTGTGCTCCCAAGCCATGAGTGTGGTTCTAGCCATGAGAAAAGTCTTTTGTTAACAGATTAGTCTACAATTTCCAACCTGTGCCTTCAGTCAGCTTGCCAAATCAGGCAGCCTGCTGTATTTCAATCTCATTTTCTGACTCCCCAACCTACACCTAGAGATCCTGAAGGTTTTGCTTGGTCCATACTTCACTACATCCTTCTTCCTCAACCGAGAATGTAGGTAGGCTATTTCTGACCATCTCTACTGGCAGAGTCAATATGGAAAGCTGTAGAAAATGAAAAGGGTGCTAAGGAGGTCTCAGTGGGGCCAAGCAAGAAAAAGCTCTGCTGTGTTCCCTTTCTTTTCACCTATGAGTTTGCAGATCCAGGGGAGGGGAAATGTTGGAAATACTCAGAGGCCTTGGAGTAAACTTAATAGGTAAAGATGGGGAACAGCCAAACAGGCATAAGAAGCTATGAGATAGAGGGAGCAGAAAGAACAGTATGGAGAGGCTGAGGGGAGGTCTTTATAGTAAGATTTCTTATTAGAAGATTTCAGGAGAATAAACAAAATTATTTGCAGCCAAAGCTGCTGTTTTGAAAACCCAGAGGCTTACATGTCCCTCTCATGAAAGAACTGCAGCACCATCCTGTTTCTTTCTCATAATGGACATGGCCTTATGTCGTCTCCTCCTGTTTTGTTCTTCCAAAGGAGTTGAATTTGCTGAGCTGAATCGATCCTATTGTAAATACTTGTGCTGCATTCTTGGCAGTACCCCCACATTCCAGCTGTGGTTGTGGCCAGGATCAGTGATCCTTGCAACAGCTGTGTGCCCTTTACCCTTGCCTTCTTTCTCTGTAATGGCACTACCACTGATTTAATAGCATTAATGCTTAAGCCTTACTCAGATCATTCTGCTTCCACTGGCCCTCCTCTTTTATCTTAATTTGGCTGGAAGAAATGGCAGCTTTTCTTGCTGCTTGCTAATGAACCTGCCTAGAGCAACTTTGCAGTTGGCAAGGAAAGTGATGTGTCTGTGGCAGAAAGTAAAGCCTGCTAGAGTCTCTGTGGACCCAGACTTTTCCTCAGATATGTTTCATTTTCTCAAATCCAATGACTTATTTTGTGAGCCATATTTTTTCTATTCCACATGTGATTAAATCAGCACTCTGAAGTTTTGTCAGAGGAAAAGAAAAATAACTGGTTTGTGGGATAGTATCCAGGTGGTCAGGATTCTTATGTGGGATACTGCAAACATTTATTGCAGCAAATTTGAGCTGGACTTTTCTGCAGGATAGTGCTGTAGCAGCTGTAGGACTGAGCCCTTGCCAAAGAAGCACTTATTAATTCACACAGAGTGAAAAAGTTCCAACAGGAGAGACTGTTCCCAGAAAAAGAAATTACACCATTCCAGGCATTTAGCTGTGTTGGGGAAGAGCCAAGGTCAAGTTTCAGGTCCAGAAAAGTAGACCAGGAACTTGAGCCCAAACCCCTTTTATCCCATGTAGGTCTCCTACACGCAGGTCTCTGTGTTGTCCAGTGCAAATTAGGGAGTCTTCTTTAGCAAAGTGTTCCTCAAGGCAGCAAATTCCTGCAAAACATGTACATTCAACAAATTGAGTAGTTCCCAACAAAGCTGATTATGCCAAAGACAGAAAAAAAACCCCAAACAAACAACATAATCAGTTCTGTGGGATTAGATGCTGACAAGTAGATAAAAAAGGAGATGTTGAGGAAATAATTCGTTGACCAAGTGTGGGCAGACTTGTGGCAACTGCTTAACTCATGTCTCTCTTTTGAGTTCTTGCAATTGTCTTCCATGTTAGGGCTGCAGCATTTGGCAACTGAACAAATTTTGCTTGGAATCATAGAGAAGATTGGCAGATATACATAATTCTTTCCTGAATGCAATGTATGCCTGTAAAATGTCACACTGCCTTTCCTTTGCCTGTTCCCTTTCTGTGTGTAGGAGGAATGGAACTGTATTTTGATGTGTGGTATTTTCACCTGCAGACATGAACTTTTGGATTTTGGTCTGTATGGAAATAAGTTCTGCATTACATTTGCTCTACTTTTCCTGTTTTCAGTGCCATTGTTTTGGAGCAGTTCCTAGGGTTGTTTGTTTCAGATTCATGGCTGCTTCTCCTCTCTGCCCACATGGACCAGCACTGCTAATCAGAGCTATCAAAAGAGATTTGAGTAGATCTTTAATTCGCCACCTTACACTTCCTGGAATTATAGTTGTGCTTGCTTGTAACTGAAAGGATTTGTTCCTTTCAGACACTTGGTATTGCTTCATGTAGATGCAAGGTCACTTCTGAAGCACTGGTTTCCATCCAGCCCCACTATTGCTTGTAAAGCACTCTCAAATAACTGCTTGGCCTTTGGAGTGACTTAGTCCCAGTCTATTGCCAGTGAACATCTGGATCAGAGTCGTGGCCAGCATTGACCAGCCCCCTTGACAGTAGTCTTGGCAAAGAAGTCAGGGCTTGAACAGACCATTAGATAATTAGAACCTACTGCAGTGACTTACAATCAAAGATCCTAAAGAAATGGACGCAGGGAATCCTCTTGCACTCCTGGAGGAGATAACTCCAAAGGAGTAAAATTAGCTCTGTAAATGTTTCCTTTTCTCTGACAGACACCCCTGAGCGTATTGCAAGCTTTAGCTGAGTTTCCTGATCATCTGCTCTGTACTCCTGGTGGGACTTGCCAAGCTAGGAGGTTTATAGGAAGTAAGCCTGGATCTTTCTGCAGCTTGTCCACCATCCATGTCATGGTTCAGTGTTTCCACTGGATAGTCTTCTGTTGTAAGCTGAGGAATCAGAGAGAATATAGCTGTAAAGTTTAAGCTGAAATTTAAGGTTTCTTTTTGCTGTTCTCCAGGTTGAGCACAAAAAAGTAGAGAGTTTTATAAGTCTGAAAATCTGACATGGAAATTGTTCTTCTACAGAAACAAAGGGGATGGGAATTGATCCTAGCATGTATATTCAATCTTTTCAATTTTGCCAATATTTTTAGTGAGCAAGAGCAACCTTTTCCATTTCCCCTCTTCTCTATTGCTCTCCTGTGAAAGTGATCAAGATTCACAGCTGTGCCTGCACACATACAACATTTTGAAACTAACACTGTAAAGTGAAGCTGGATTTTCTGTAAATATTTCCTCTTAGTGAAGACATTCCTAAACTAGAAGTGTTTGTGTCTTTCGTTTGCTGCTCATCTTATAAATTATGATGAAATATAAAGTCACTGATGAGCAACAGCCTGTCTGAATGGCCCTGAATGATGCTTCACTGTGGAGTATTTTAAGCCTTCCTCTTCAAAATCAGTGCGTGTTTTCCTGTGCTATGTTAGCACCATTTCACAGGCCAGAATCAGTTTGAAAGACTCAGTTTGCAGAAATACTAATCCAGAGGGAGATCTGACTAAAAGGCCCCAAATTTATTTGGAATCAAAGGTCAGGACACTTGTGTGAATTATGAATTGATAAATGAATGAAAAATGTTAAAAACAAGAATCTTCCTGCTTCAAGGTGCACAATCAGCACTTGCTAGAAGTGGTTCAGACAAGGCTGTCTGGTCACTGCCCTCCAAGGAGATTCTTGTTCAAGCAGCAGGTGCTGACAGTATAGAAGAGGACAGGGAACTGGAGGGAACGTGACTGATACAAAAACTGCTAATGGATTTCTGCAGGGAAGAGTTCACACTCCATCTAATCACCTCCCAAAATAAATATCACTTTTGTTGTTCCAGTGACCTATGATAGAGACATTAGTTTTACTTTAATTGGTGGCCTATAACAAGGGAGTTACACTGTTTTCAGGACTGTAGTTCATACAGGTATCTGAGTGATGGAAGTCCAATGAGAAACTCTGATTGTTGGTGAGTTCTCGAAGAAAAGACACTGTTGGCACAACTTCCCTTCTGCACTCAGAAGGCTGCAGTGACAGATCTTGCCAGAGTTCAAGGTTCTAGTTTAGAGAAAGTATGATACTAAATTTAGGAAAGGTGTCTCTAAATCAGCCAAGCCAGACAGAGGAAGTCATGGTGCTTACCTGGGGTCACAAAGAAAGTCAGTATTGGACATGGAGTATTGTGACTGCAGGCTTTTGCTTAGCTGTGTGTCTCTAGTATAGAAAGGTAAAATCCATCCAGCCTTGTCTCCCTGGGACAGTGACTGGCAAATGCTTCAGTTGCCAGCAAACTGTTAGTGGGAACCTCTAACCAGGCAAAATATGTACCATCCAACCCTATGTAAACTAACTGCAAACTGAAAGATTTTATGATTGTTATCTATATTTTATTTCACCATGAAAAGGAAAAAAAAATATTACTTTAACACACCTGATCCTCTGAAATTCTACCAGGCATTTTAACAACATTATTCTTTGTGCTTGAAGAATATTTTTCTCACATGGATCTTGCTAATTTCCCCTCATTCTTGATTCTCTCTGCTGTTTGTCACATATCATTTCAAGACCTAGCACCATCTCAGACTGCAGCTATTCGTTATCAGACCCTTTGCCTTTACCACTTCCATTTGTAATTTAAACACCCTAATTTAATAGGTTTGTCTCATTATTTTGATTAATCATATTAACTCATATTAATTAAGAGATGGATTTAGGTAATGACAGAGGTTAATGGAGTCAGTTTTCACTTTCCCCTGGTTTTTCAGGGAAGGGGGGACACAGGGGTAGTAAGGGAAAATAAAAAGAGAGACTATAAAGAGTGAAAAAGAGAAACTGTTGGGGGGGAAATCTCAGTAAGCAATCAGAAATTCCTTGCTAATTGAATGTCTGATTTTATTAATGATGAAATTTATAAAGGTCCTTAAGAAAAGAAAAGAATTTAGCCAGTTCAGCAGTTAAGTGTGAATATTAACTAACTCCAAGATAAAAGTTAAAATATCCATTTTCTTTTCTTTTCTCTACTTCTTTAAATAAAAATCTCTCTTTGACACCTCATCCCATTAGAGCTTTAGCTTCCTTTGCCATCCATTGCTAAATGTCTGGAGACTGTACAGAGAATGTAATGTCCTGTATGGTTTAAGAAATGCTGACCCTGGAGGGCAGGAAGTTAATACATGGATCACTTTAGTGCTTATTTTCATTGATGCTTGCTCTCTGATGATGCTTTGGTAAGTGGAAGAAGGATTCCAGCTCTGCCCTGCACTCTGTCTCTACCCTGTCACGCCTGTTTCCCTGAGGCCAAAGCAAACACAAACTGCAAGTCATGTCAGATTCAGGCTGAACTTTTTGTTCATGCTGTGGGCTGCATTTCCTTCCCCACAAAGGCATGGAGAATTCTTTGCTTATCCAAATCCCTCCATGACAAAATTTCATGGTTATTACTCCTAGGCAAGTCTAGCAGCAGACTGCTCCTAATTTGCCTCTTTCCTATTTGCACCAATGCTATATAGGCACAGAATCCCATCCGAGGCGGCCTTTATAGCCCTATTGCCCTTGTGCTAATGACAGCATGAGGGCAAGTCAGTGGAAAGCTCTTTTATCCTGTGCTCCATGACACTTCAACTGACCTGCTTCTGTGAACATTTGAACAGAAACTAATTTTTGAGCTGAAGCTGGTTGGCAGTGAAGTGCGGGGTAACTGTGCAAGACCCCAGAGTAAGGAGTTAGTCTTTCTCCTTAGCACAAAAGAACGTTTCTGTGACAATAGTAACATTTCAATTGTAATATTTTTGTGACAATGGTAACAAGGCACACAAAATTTAGAAAGGTAATGCTACAGGAAGAAAAACCGTTATGCAAACCCTAATATGAGCAAAGAATTTGTATAAATTGTCACAAATCTACATAAAAAACAAATAGAACACAAAAGTCGTTTTGTGAACAACCTGTTACCAAAAAATATTTGATTGCAAGGGAAGCTGACGTCTTTGTATACACTCTCCCAGTAAATGTTGCTGTTGAAATGTAGTACTCACAGGTGACTTGTGAAAGGTAGCCAGTAAAGTTTGTAAAACCATGATCCAGTTTCAAGTGTAGTGCACTATCAGCCCAAAGATTATATGGCAATAAATCACAAAGCAGAGCACCAAGAACATGGTGAACATTTCCTGTGAGGTATTTGGGGAATTATTCTTTAAGTATGACCAACTGTAGTAATTGTATTTGTGTTAAATCAGTAGAATATATTGTCAGTGGAGGAGCACATGGTATCTCTTGAGTATCCAGATTTTGCATCTATGGGACACTCCCTTGTTCTCAGCTACTTTAAGCTAAAGCTTGCATCAGAGACAGTCTCATGTGAGTTTTTAATTTCATCCATCTGGAGTGCTTACTTGACTGCCACTCAGAGGAAATTTTAATATATATTCCAGAAGTTGATTATTTTTTGGTAATCTGTCATTAAAACTGCAGAAGTCTAAAGTGGAATTTTTCCATAATCAGTATTTCAGAGCGGATGAGTGAAACAAATTTCAGTTCAAAAGGCACTAGAGCAGTTGAAATCTAATAGACTGAAGACTGACTGACCTTTTTTGTGACTTTGATGAAAAGGTCAAAAATCAACTTTGTTTTATCGTGATGTTTCAAAAAAGGTAAAAAGATACCACACGTCAAGATTGTTGGCAACTTGGGAATTGTTGACAGTCTGTTTCTATGATGACAGAAAACACTATAAAATTAACATTTTTTTGTTGTTATTTTGTTTCATCTTTGCTTAATATAAGCATAAGTCAACAAAGGAATGATTTCTGTGCAAAATGACAGGTGACCTGAACAGTGGAGAGCTATAAGTATGAAAGATCCAGTTGATATTCCCAATTTAGTATCTTTTGGCTTGCATATAGATGTACAAGCATGTAAAACTTGTATTTGAAAAGTGCAAGGTTCAGAAGAGAGAAAATTCTGGACATGTAGTATTAAGGGACTTCAGAAATAGATGACTGGAAGCGTCTACATGCAGTCTGACATTATGAAATGACCCAGCGAAATTTCACCAAATTGGGAATTAGAACAATACAACTGGCAGCATGTTTTTGTTCAGAGACCTAAGGTCTTGTTCAAGCAGGGAAAGCCTCTCAGGCAGACTTTGTCTCTGTGGAGTCTCTCTTCGTGGTTACTGACCCACCACAGCTGCCTCTCTACCTGGGAGTATTTCTAAAACTCCAGCCTCTGAAATCTTGCTTTCCCTTGAAGAATTCTTGTTTTATTAAAAGCATGCAAAGCTTTTATCTCTTCAGAAAAGCTTGAAACAGTAGAATATTAATAGCTAAGAAAATGTAGGAGTCTGAAAGGAAAATCCAGTACATCTCTCTCTCTAAATATATATAAAGATATATACATACATGTATGTATAAAATTCAACAGTACCTTGTGAAGGTTTAAGATGCTTAGGGGGTTATTTTGGAACACGAGTCAAAAATAATCCATGATTTCATAGAATCACAGAATATGCCAAGCTGGGAAGGACTCACAAGTATCATTGAGTCCACCTCCTGGCCCTGGACAGGACCATCCCTGAGAGTCACACCATGTGCCTGAGGGCATTGCTCAAATGCTCCTTGAACTCTGGCAGTCTTGGTGCCGTGAACACTCCCCTGCGGAGCCTCTTCCAGTGCCCAATCACCCTTTGGGTGAAAAATCTTTTTTTAATATCCAACCTAAACCTCCCCTGATACAACTTCAGGCCATTCCCTGGAGACCTGTCACTGATCACCCCAGAGAAGAGATCAGTGCCTGCCCCTCCTCTTCCCCTCACAAGACGTTGTACCTGCAATGAGGTCTCCCCTCAGGCTCCTCTTCTCCAGGCTGAACAGACCAAATGACCTCAGCCACTCCTCATACGGCTGCCCCTCAGGGCCCTTCACCATCTTCGTTGCCCTCCACTGGATGCTCTCTAAGGGCTTAGTATCTTTTTTACATTGTGGTGCCCAAGACTGCACACAATATTCAAGATGAGGCTGTGCAAGTGCAGAGCAGAGGAGTGGAGGTTCAGATGGACACAGGATGCCAGATACAGTATTTTCATTGTAGGTTTGGGCAGACTGGACTGATCTTTTTTGTGATTTCCAGTGGATACTGTTTGAATTAATATGTGTCTAAAGGGCAAGTTTGAATACAAAAGCTTGACTTTAAAGGTTATGATTTTTTTCACACTTCATCACTTAAGTCTGAGGTACAGATCTTTTTTTAAATCAACAGTAGACATACAAGAGATTTGCATACTGCGAGAAAGTACTAAATAGGCGAAAGCAGACTATAATACTGGACTCTGACTAAAAATAAGTATTAAAAAAACCAGCACTGAAAAATTTTGCCGTTAGAACACAAAAAAACCCGCACCAGTTTAATTCTGATTTTACTTGTGTTGAATTTACACCAGATGAAAGTCAATAGAGTCGTTGCACAGTGTACAGTAGCATGAGGTTAGAACCAAGTCCTGTGCCATGAAATATTGCATGTAATTGTATACATGCTTTGTTGTGGGTGCACTGTATCTCTTTGTCTATGCATATTCAAGTGTATGTATTTCACAGCTGCTGTCTGAATAATTCACTTCCAAACCCAGCATGCGTTCATTTTCATAACTTTTTGTTCTATTACAATATTAATGGGACTATCAATGGGAAAGGACAAGAGAAGCATTTTTAATGTTTATCTGACAGTTGCAAATTTCACTTGAGGTTGTTTACTGGGATCTGATTGTTGACAAAGAGGAGTAAGAAAGGCAGCAAGATGAATGGGATCACAGGAAGAAGAGGTGTATTTATGGGTCCTCTTAGCATCATCTAAGAGTAATAAAAAGTCCTGTCTTACCCCTTCTTTACCAAGTCTTAAGTTTTAAACAGCAAAAAATGAGGGATTGTCTTAATTAACTTCTGTATAATCCAGATGGCGTGTTCTGTGTGGAAGACATTGTATTTAGATATATGAAAAACAGGTGAAAGTCTCAAGTGTATATGTTTATACCCATCCAATATATTTTCCCTAGGAGGGAAAATGCCTGCAAATAAGAGAGAATTTGTGTACTTGTGGGTGAACCTGCAATGTGATGTCAAACTGTGTACCAAATTAGTGTCAGAGCTTGTCTTTTTTGACCTTCAGTTCTTGGACTATCCTATGTGAGGCTTATTTTTTATGGTGAGAGCTGAATATTTTTCCCATTTTGTTCTGCAGGTTTACAGACCCTAAGTTTTACAGATCTGGGTATTACAACTCCAAATTTTCTGTGTTGCAAACATTACTTTGGATAAAAAAAGTGTCCTCAAACAACAAAATCAACAAGCAATCTTGGAATTCTTTTTGTATTTTAGTTTATGCTTCAAAATGTTTAAGTGTCAGTTTTTCAACTGGAAATGAAGAAAGCCTAACTTTCCACCAACCAATGTTTAGGAACAGAATAAAAAAATTATAGACTATAAATAACACAAAAATGGTAGAATTGGAGAATTGTGTTTTGCTCTGGTCACCCCTGTCACACACTACTGCAGAAATAAAATTTCAGAGCTAGGTAGAATGCTGTGTTGTTTGGAAAAAGAAGCTGTTTCATCTGAGGAAAAATCTTTGAAGACCATGGAAGTGTGGGGGAAAAGGTTGTTTCTCATGCAGAATGAAATCCATTTAAACTGATTATGTAGATTTTAACTGTTAAATTCTTCCTGGAAATTACAGGTCATGTGCTTCTTTTTCTGTTCTCATTAGGCTGGTCTGTTTTGATGGATTATGTCTCCTTCAATGCACTGCTCCACTGAGAATCTTTGGTGAGGACTTAGACCACCACACCACTGTGGCAGACCTTTTTTTCAAATGAAAATATGAAGTTTCAACAGGAAGCAGAAACATTCCCCCAAACTGGAATTATGTCAAAGGTAATTAATTTGGAGGAAGGCTTGCAAGAACTTTCAGTTTTCAGTATGTAAAATATTAATTGTCATAGTACATGAATTCCTACGCTGTTTTGAAATATCAGTGAGGAAAAAATAAATTTGGAAAGGGGCCTTGGAAAAAAAATCAAACAGCTGTAATGGGCAGCTTCTACCATTTGTCTCTTGGCAAAGCAGTTCTCAGCCAGAGCTAGACTGCTTTATCCTGCACTGAAAATACTGTGATAGAAACACACATGTCACAGGTAGTGCACAGGAAACTCAACTTGGATGGGTAATGAGGGAATTTGACAATGAACCAATCAACCAAAACAGTGACCTCTCTGAGATGATGTTGTGAGCCTGCCTGGTCTGTGAGCATTTGGGCTGGGTTGTTTTGGTAGGGACTTTCTTTTCTGGCATACGCTCCTGCCTTTCCTGGGTCACTCACTTCCCCATTTGTGAGCTGGAGAGAGTCGTGCAGGCAGACAGTGTATAGTCATGCACACAGTCCAGCTGCTTTGTAAACCATCTTGTGGGAACAAGGGAGGAGGGGAGAAAATGCTTCACTGCTGCTTGTGACAGGGATCCCAGAGAGACACAAAGACATTAGTGGAGTCCACACATCACTACCCAGTAACTCCATTCATTGTTTATCAACTACCAGGACTAATTTCTGTTCAGTGATAGGTTTAGGTTAATCACAGATAGGATCCTTTCAGTAGTTAGGTTAATTACAGCTGTGTATTCCCTGTTGTCACTGCCACCAAAAGAGGGGTCTGATCCTGCCCCTATTTCTTGCCTGCAAAATTGAAATTCAAACTGGGACTGAGGCAGTCTGGGCCAGTGCTTTATTAAAAAGCCAGTGGAGCATCAGCCATGTTGTATGTTTTCATTGCCAAAGGTTTCCCCAGCACAAAACTAGATTTAGTATGTCCCTGATCAGAGATCCTTCCATGCACTGTACTCAACAGACAGTACAGGCTTAGCTATTTGCTTACCTCTGGGCTCCATGTGCAACTCTCTTTACAGTGCCACTGCTGCCTGCCAGGCGAGCTGGTGCCTCCTTATTTGGAAGATCTCTGCAGGAAAAGAGGAGTCCTATCCTGTAATTTATTAATGAGATTTTTGGTACAGTACCTGCACATCTATTAATTGGCTGCTGGAGCCACACCCTCTGTAATTTCTCCCAAGTTTGCTGCAAAGTGGCCTTTGGATTCCTGTTCTTTGTAGTGCCATAAAAGCAGCATCAGCAACACCTTTATCTCCGCATCTGTCTACATCCTCAGTCCCAATCACTGAATGTTTCTAAACTGATTCTTCTGGAAGGAAGCCTGTTGTCCTTTGCTCATGGACACAGCACTATTCACAGGCAACAGTCTCATCTGTTGGGGTCAGCGTTATGCTGAAGGCCCTGGACCTGTGTCTTTAGATACTCTTTTCAGCACAGTCAAGTCACTTGACTGCACTGTCCAAGCTTCTTCCTTTAGGGAAAGGAATTCAGCTCCTTCTTTCAAGGTAAGGGCTTATCAGTGCAGCTGACAGACTGGCAAGTGAGTGGAAATGGAGTAGGCTCATTTCTTACTCCTGACTGTATGGGATTCTATTTAGAGCCCCTGTGGTAAAAATTGCTATTCAGAGGCAGACATCTCTCACAGCAGAGGTGGCAAATTTTTGGTAAGCTCTGGAAAAAACTCTATGGAAATGCTTTCAAAAGTTGACTTTATGGAAGAAGATAATGCATAGGGAAAACAGAGAACAATTACATCCTGAATTCTACTGTACTAGAACAAGGCAATGCTCCACAGAGCTGACAGGAAGTTGGTTTAAAGCAGATAAAGAAAGGAAAGAGCTTCTGTGTCTGTCTGCTGGAGACTGTAGGACCTGAGAGCACTAGGATGTTCAAAGAGAGACTAAGCAAATTTGTGGACAACAGATTAAACGGGTGCCAAAGAGAGCATGAGGAGGTACTGCTGCGTGTCACAGCTCTCAAGGAAGAATGGTGCTGCCAAAGGAGGATTTAGGAGAGATGGCACATGGCTCTGCTTAGCTTGATTTGTTTTGGAGTGTTATGTGTGACAGAAAACTGGTGTGGTGGGACTAAATGTAAGATGACCTGCAGACAGAACTACCAGAAGAGCTGGTGATCCCAGTGGTCTGCACAGGTTTTAGGTGAAAGCAAATATCTCTACTAGCTATGAGGTGGGTCTAGCACTCAGTGAGTTGTTTCCCCAGGGTGATACTGACTGACATTATTATTTATGTACTGAAATTATGTGCTGATTAGCATATCTCAGGTTGGCTGGTGGATGAAACTGGATGGACACCAATAGCATAACCCCATGAAAACGTATCTTGAGCAGCAAGATGTGTGCACCAAGGCTAGAGCTTATTCTGTGGCTCAGGAGGCTGGGGACAGATTTTGTTCTTTTTGTCTCTTCTGCTTCTTAAAAAGTCCCTTTAGCAATGAGTATTGATATGTAGTAGGCTCTGCTGAGCATGCTGGCAGCAGTGATTCTCAACTGAGTAATATGATCACAGATGCCACCTGTTCATGCTTACCCTAGAAGCTTGTTTCACAGGATCATCCCAAAATGCTGAGAACAACTGTGTTGTATCAGGGCCTACATAAAGAGCGCAGGTTCTGGTCTCAGATTTGCTTATGGAGACTTGCTCAACCTGTGATTATGCAAGTCTCTTCTGAATATCCTGTAGTGATCTCCAACTACGCTGTGCTTGTGAGATTGCAGTGTTTCAGAGGCAGTTTAAGGCTGAGGTCCTTTTGTGTTGATACAAGAGCTGATATTAACATTGTTGTTCTAGAATATGACAAATGTGTTAATATAGTCCATGTTTTTCAAGTGCTGTTACTGCAATACTGGTCCCTTTCTGTCCTGACTTGCTTCCTGAGTTGTGAAGTAACAAGTCATATATTTGTTTTACAGGTGACACTGTTGAAAGCATGGTGAAATGATTCCAATATATGAATTCCAAGGTCTTTTTGAAACAAAACATTGCATGTGCCTAGAAGTAGTAGATAATAAGCCTTCTTTCAAACTCCATTTGAGCAACAAAGCTGCTGCCATCTCATGTGTTTTATATACTTTTGTGAAGTAAAATGGTCAATACTTAGAAAAAGCATGTTTCCTGTATCAAAACTGTAAGACATAAATGAAGCAACTGGGGGCAAAACTTCCCCAGACCTCTTCCCTATTTTCAAAAATCTTAAATAAGTTTAAATTTGAATTCTGATGTTCATTGATCGGCAAGGCTTGTAACATTCAGATTTGTTCCTGTGACTTGCATGGCTTGAAAAGGAAGAAATTTTGGAGCAAAGTGAAGCTTTTTAAGGAATCACACACCTCTTTTGCCTGTTTGCTTGGGATGGATGTAAATGTGACTGTGTTTCCTGGTGATTGTCCAGAAGATAGCCTCTTCGGCATTCTACCGAACGGCCACCTGTCTGCCTGTAATAAATGATGGCTATAAAGGGAAGTGATCGCAGCCATGATACAGGCAGAGGCATTTGTTTATATTCTTATGATATGTATCAGATTGAATAGAAATTATCACTTACAATTGACAAATGGAGAGTGGAGATAGTTGGTGGGTATGAGGGAGCTCAGCCAGAGCTGGGCCAGCTGCAAACTTTATCCAGTGAAGGCTGTCTGCAGAAAGCAGGTGTCGAGCCAGCCAATGATGAATGGCGAAGCTGGAGGCTTGCTTGTGTTAATGGTCCACATATCACAGCAGCTCACAGTCAGTAAAGCCTCTTGTTTCTTCTCAGAAAGGCTCTTGATGGGTAGAGGCTGCCATTGTGGGGCAGAGTCTGTAATTAAATAAGTGGGAGGGCAAAGCAGAGAAGTACTCTTGAACATTTCTTCAGCAGAATTGTACTGACATATAGTGTTTCCCCTCACAGTTTAAGTGTTGTTAAGACCAGATTGCTGAACCCAAGCAGAGCACACCTGGCTAGATGCAGAAGTGCTATTATATGTTACTGGAATGATAAGACTGTTTTGTGAACAGGGAAAAGGGGTATTCCTTGCAACTTTTTCCGATCAATAATCTGCCTTAGATGTCTGTTCTCCTGAATGGCTGCTATTATTTCCCCATCTTGTCTCTTTGTAGATATAGCACTTTCTTCTCCAGATCAAGAAACTGAGTATGACCAAGTAAGAAGCCTAAGAACTGACCAGTGGGTTGGAGAGAGAGGAGTGCATTCAATCTGCAAACAGGCTGAATGTTGCAAGTTGCCACTGGCATTTGATCCTTTTTGTCAAGTCTTGGGAGAGATACTGGAACTAAAGAATATAGGACCAGAGAAAAAAGTGTCATGGCTTAACCCCAGCTGGCAATGAAGCACCACCCAGCCGCTCACTCACTCTGCATGACAGGATGAAGAAGAGACTCAGAAAAGTGAGAAAACTCGTGGGTTGTGATAAAGACGGTTTAACAGGTAAAGAAAAAGCCATACATACAAGGAAAGCAAAAAGAGGAATTCCCTCCTTCTTTCCTGTGATGGAAAGGGTTCCATGACACATGATGATTGCTTGGGAAGATGAATACCATAACCCTGAACATCCTCTCTTCCTTCTTCTACCCCCCTATTTATATGCTGAGCATGACACCATACAGTGTGGGATATCCCTCTGGTCAGTTGAGGTCAGCTGTGTCCACTCCCAACTCCTTGTGCACGCCCAGGTTCCTCACTGGTGGGATGGTGTAAGCAGCAACTCTGCCTGAGACAAAACCAGAAAACCCTCCCAATTTCTCAAGACAAGTGACACCACTGTACTGTTTGGCATAAATTTAAAACTAGAGTGGACAAATCTCTGGAAAACATGCACCTGGTAGAAGTGGTGAAGTATGTGCTCTCTATGAACTATTTGCAAGGGAGCTTTTTGGATTCTACACATGGAGATTTATTCCTACAGATACCTGTGGTGATCTGTCATATTTTTATTTCCTCTCTGAAATTATGTGGAACTGGGGTTGTTGAAAGAAATGAAGTAGGAGAGGCTGAGGAATCAAAGTGCAGCTGAGAGTACTGCAGTGCAGGTCAGTTCCATCCTTTGTGCTTGCCTCCCATTTTGGCATGAAGGAATAAAGACAGCATCACCATCTATATATTTTGTAGAAAAAAAAAAGGAACATGCAACAAGATCTAGCATAATTTATGTCCTCTCACCCACCTGTTTGCTTCTGAAAATGTTCCGTATAGGCTTAGCCACCAAGGGTGTCCATCTGTGAGTCTATGGGACACAGAGCTGACTGGAGTTAAAGCTCCACATGAGAGAGGCTCATCATATAGCTACTGCCAGGAGTGGGAATAGACTGGGTTATAAGCTGTCTTGTGCTCTTCTTCTTGAAGTACTGCCTTGTGCCTAGTAAGGGAGGCTACCCTCTAGTTCTTGGAGTCTTGCACTAAATCTGTTCTTTCAGTTTGGTAGAAAACTTATGTCCCAAATCTCTGAGAACTCATTACTCCTGCTGGATGATAAGTTCATGGAGTGCTGCCAGTCAACCCTGTGCAAGGACTTTCAACTTGGAAAGGAATGTTCTCTCTCTTCATTTTCTGCCCAGATACTGAATACTACCAGGGAAAGGGTTATGCATGAGCTGCTTAATGGAAAACAACATTACAGAAAAGTGAAGCAATTAGAAGAATCACTGGTTTCTTCCTCATATGTTAGTTCCACTGATGGCTGCTACTTTAGGTTTCCCCAACCACAGGAAGCTTTTGGCTAGAAATAAACTCTTTCTGTTTTTTTAATGTTGTTTCCAATTAGAAGATGAATGGTGATTTATCTGGCTTGCAAATGCGATAGCAAACTGTTTTTACTGCAGACCCACTGGCTTTGGCTTGCATCCCTGTCTTAAATTTCTTTTCACACCTCATGTTTGTGCAGTGAGAAGGCTTCACTCCAGAGAATGGGCTGAGGTAGAGCGGACTGCTCTACACTGCTGTCTGGTCTTGCTAGGACAGAATGTTCCTTGCATAAGTTCATAATCACATAATGCATGATGTGATCAATATATCCATTCCATTCCAATAATCAGCTTCTCCAGGCAAGTAGGAGTCCAAACTTGGTACATAGATACCTCAAATCCTGTTATGTCTATCAATGTGTTGCTTTTGGGGATTTTGTTACAGATGTTGGCACTGTAAATTCTCTAGAGCAGTAATTATGATGTATTTCTGCTTGTGAATCATTCAACAATCGTTCAACAGTAGGACTTTATTTTCATCCCTGCATTTAGAATTATGTGCTTGTTTTAGCTTTAGTGTCGCAGCTGTGAGCTTGTATTCCTAGTTCTGCCACTGACTCCCGTGCCCTGGAGAATTCACTATTGGTGTCTCTTCTGTACTTTTGATGGGACAGAAGAACTTTCTTATGAAACCACTCCAAAATCTTCAGGCAAGACAAACCACCTACGGAATGCTTTGTGAATGAACTGCTAGGCTGAATGATAAAGGAGAAACTCAAAAATTCCCCTCTGGTTTCTTAATATCTTATTGTTTGGGGAAAAAAATTAAACTATCCTTCTTATAAAGCTTATAATAGAGTAACTTTGACACTTGTTTTAAACCTGAAATCCTTACAGTAGGAAAAACCCCTGTTTATTGCCTTAGCTTTACCATACTTTTCTTTGTGTGTTACATTGACCAATTCTTGTCCTCTTTTAATCCAGAGAAGCACACGATGTTTTAAGGGTGAATCTTAGACAGTCTGAGTTTATTGACTCAAGTCTGGTACTGAGGAGGTGATGAATAAAGTACTTATAACTTTTCTTAGGTAAGTGCCCCTTTTTCATGCTATCATAAATAAACTCTGTGCAGTGTTAACAATTAAATCAGCTCCTGGCAGCAACTAGGTGTTGTCTTCTGAGTATTTTTGTTGGCAGGTGCTGACACATACCTAGAATTGTGATGTGTGATGAGGTAGAAGATATGTCTTAAAAAAACCCAAACAAACCTTAAAAACCAAAATCACATAACGAAACAACTAACCCCTCCTGTTCTTTGGTGGTTCACTTTCTGATGTCTGGTGGAACACAATGGATGTGAAGGGCAGTGCTGTTGCATTCATCTGGTATTTAAGTAATAAATTAATTTGCTGCAGCTTCAGTATACTTTAAAGTTTGACTGAGTATTATCTTGAATGTTCTTACTTTGTGCTTTTCTTGTAACTGAAGCTGAAAGAGTCTACTGCCATGTTCATTTGGGAACAACGACTTTCATTCAGAGATACATTTGAGCTATGGAAAATTTAAAATTAAATAGAAAGAGATAACAGGCAGTGACAGCATATCTCACTAGCTAAATTAATTAAACACTGTGAACTCATAGTAGTAAAGTTATCGAAGATACAGGAGACCAAACTATATGTTGATTACATAGCTGCCACCTGGATATTTTCATAGCTGCAAGGGCTTTAACCCTAACACAAACTACTCTGTGTTGGGTGTGGGTTTTCTTTTTCCAACCAAGACTTCTGTGTATAGAATCATGGCCTTTACTCCTGTCTGGAAAGTCCTCTGTTTCATCAGCATGGACATATGAAAAAAACAGTGGAGAAGGTAAGGAACTGAAAAGGATCAAATAGTGTATAGGGGGTGCTGTCAATGGTTGCAAAGAGGCCTGCAGTTAAATTAAAATTGCATTTAATTTTACCAGGGACCTTTCAACTGTTACAACTTTCTCAGAGCCCATGGCACTCACACTTTCTATATGAAACAGAACTGATTGTAGCTACCTGCCTTGCTTGCTCAGTATTGGGCTGTGAGGCTTGTAGTATGAAAGAACATTTATGTGTGAGTGACTGGAACGAAGGTGTACAGTGGAGAAGGGATAATGCCTTAGATGCAGTAGAGAAGCCTGCACTGTTCTTGGTTGTGCATGTTATAGGCCTGAAGAGGAATAGTCTGTGCTCAATCCAACCAGCTCTCAACAGTCTCAGCCACAGATCCTTTGCAAGCAGATGCTATTTAGAAAGAGCACCGGCATCTCTTTTGAAGGAACATAAATCGGAAAGCTATTACTTTTGAGACGGAGTGATAAAAATATAGTATATGGGATTTCCTCTTTCTTACAGGTTTAGTGTTTGTTCTCTCTCCCCACCTGTTAATGAGAATCAGGGATTGAGTAATTTTTTGGGTTTTGGATATGCATTATTATCTTCTTGCTTTTTCCCTACCTGCTGGTTTCTCTTCTCTGTATCTGGGCCTTCCAGGCTAACCTATACCTATGAATGTGAAGTTATGTGGCTCTGGCGCAAGGCCATCCCCTTTCCTCTCTTTACCCCCATCCATGTGCCAAATGTGTTAAGAATCCATCAAGAGGACTGTTAAAAAAAAAAATAAAATTAGCACTGACATTATCTTTGCTCTTCCTACTACCCTGTAGTTCCCTGTGCAATATTTAAGCATTGTTCTTAGCAGGATGGTGATCCTACCTCCCTCTATGGTGCTTGGAAACGTGGTCCCTCTAAGTGATTAGACTTTCATCTCACTCTTGAGGGTCTTTCCCTGCCCCTGCTGTTTCAGCTGTGTGTTTATTATCAAATTTCAATCTAAATGGTGACCCCTGTGTTTTGCTCTGTTGTGGTGGGAAAGAGAACCCCTGTTCTCTTTCTTTCCCCAGACATACTGCATGCACTGACTATTCTTCTCCTGCAGTACTGATGACACTTCCCTCTGGAGTACATCAGTGTCGCTCCTACCCTGGACTGCTGGATAGGAATGGGACTTATAATATCTCTGGTCCAACTTTTGTAACAGTTTTGCCCCATGTGAGGGGTGTGTTCTACAGCAGTATATCTCACCATATCCTTAGTGCATAATTTTACTCTGAGATCGACTTTTCACAGTGACAATTAATTACCTTCCCTGTAGTTTGCCAAGAAGGAACCACCACATGCTTTACATGGGTTAATGAATTAAGTACCCCATGTGACATCAGTCTCTCTCATTATGTTTTTTTCAGGGGAATGAAGGAAACTAAATATTACAATGGGAATTGACAACTACTTGTCGCCTCATGCTGACCAGCCAGCTCTTTGCACTAAGTAGAAGTGTGCATTCACTCTGAGCTGGATCGCTTTTGGGTCTTGACTTGCAGCCACCAGCTCATGACACAGGGCAATGCTTCCTCTTCTCTTTATCTCTTTCCTTTTCACTTTGGGTCTTCCATCTGCCCACCTGACCCAAATGCAAGGGGGCAGAGCTGGTAACACAATAACGCAGGGTGGGAATCTTTCCAGTGCACCCTCTCCCCACCCCCACTCCTGTCCATACAAGATTGATAATGAAACCGATACCTTTCACCAGCGTAATTTTCATATTTAATGAGCGTGACTCAGAAACTATTACATTAATTAGTCAAATCCCACAAACCGTTAATGGTGCACGCAGTAATTAATATTGTATTCAATTAAAAGCTGACCTGTTTCAGGTGCCTTCCCCTGGTTTGGGGGGCTCTTTGCAGGTACCGTATGTTCCAGTGCCTGAGGCCAAGCCTTTTATTTTGTTCCACTAGTGGGCAAGGGAGGTATTTTGTTGTTGTTGTTTTGCCTTTATGG
>VWZG01009243.1:107672-370605 GCA_013396735.1 Grallaria varia | reverse complement strand
TTTTTTTTGCACAGTCACTGAATGAGTAACTCCTTGAGTGATGCCCAGTTTGTAGCTACCTGGAAATCTCCTGGTTTGAGTGTACCTGCTTTATTACATGTTTACATATTTTATATCTAATTTGGAAAGGGGCATTGTCTTGGTTTTTACCAAAACTCCTGCAGTCCATGTTCTGGCCTGATGGAAGGTGCTTGAATGTACCTTACCTGTGAACATTCACGTACACCATCATGATAGACTTCACTTGTTAGGAAGGTTACCCTTCTGTTCCAGTTGAGACTCCTCTCCCTTCATCATCTCTGTTTTCACGTTTCCATCATGCCCTAGAGCAGCTGTTTTGCTTTCATTATGCACTCCTCTGCCTGTCCATTCTGCTTGTAATGGAAGTTCCCAAGCTCTTGTGTTTGTTTGGGACCAAGCCAGGATCGTCAAGAAGAGAGTAGTAGCTATGTTCCAAAGCATGTATGATTCTCTTAGTTCAAAGGAAAAGATGTCTGGAAAAGTGCAATATTCTGATTTTTTTTCTTGTTTACAAAGAAGGTATATAAAGACTTATTTCTTGAATAAGGGGGCAAACAAAGTGTGGTTTGTTTTGGTTTTTTTCTGCCTGGTAGGACTGGCGAAATCCTAGTCCACGTCAAAGCTGTCTCCTACCTTCCTCCTAGGGCTTTCTCCCTTTGCTTTCATGATTATCTTCATCTGCTGCTGTAAACATCTCCCCCAGTACAGGCTGTTACTACTACATTTCATTTCTCTCAGGCACGTAAGCAAGAAGTAACTCAGATTCAAAAGATTTTCCTTTGTAGCTCATCATCTTGGATGGAATATCTGTGTGGAATATGCAGTGTCATCCAAGATTAGGCTTGGAAAATGATGTTTTCCAGGAGCTTCAAGTGCAAAATAATATGTCATGATCCTAAACTTTCTGAGAAACCTTTTGAAACCTTAAAGATGGGAATCTTTGCATTATCCCTGCCTAGTCAATGGTAGGTGGATAAAGGGCATAAGGTTTGTCTTGCTGGACCAGGATGCCTTTAAGAAAGCAGGAGACATCTGCACTTTCCCATTACCAAGAGCTGTTTGTGAGTATGGTAGTATCCATGCATGAGGAAAGGAGTTGTGAACTCTGCGCATCTGTGTCTCTGTGTATATATGTGTGTGTCTCCATTTCCAGCACAGGAGAGAATCCAACAATATTTCACCCAAATGAGAAATGTTATTCTGCAGATTAAAGCCACGCAGTGCCTGGTTTTGTCTTTATTTATGCCTTTCTATTTCCTTCTGTGCTGACATGGGTGCACATGCCGGGAAGCACTGAAGGACATAATTGGCGTTGTGAAAAATTATTGGGAAGCCAGGACGTTCCCTTGCAGTGATCCCCCCCTTCTCTTTCCCATCTGTCACCATCTAATGTGACAAAGTTTTTATCGGGCATTGAGGCAGAGGAGATTAAAAGTAAATACTGCAATCAGGAAGCAGCTGGGGGGAAAATGTAACACATTTCACACTAAGCTGAACAGCTCATCAACTTAGCCTTGTATATCTACAGTGGATGAGAAGGAGGGAGGGCTGCGTGGGGATGGTGTGGTTCAACATTCCTCTTCACACTGGGAGTCTGAAGAGGATCATGTGTTTTCCTATACAAACAGGGCTTGTACTTTCTGGCACTTGCCTGCTTTGGGAAAGGAAAAAGCCCAGGGAGCACAGTAGTTTTGTGCTTGCTCTTGCAACAAACTCTTGTTAAACACTGGTTTTTGAGGCCCTGATTCGTGTATTTTTGGACTCACTCCCTGCTTTAGAGATGATCCTGGGTACTATTATGTCCTATTCAGGTAGAAGGACCTTACCAGACATGTTCCTCTGTCTGCTGTGGGCATCCAGATGCCACATCATCTCTGGGGAGCTGCAGGATGGAAAGTTTGTTGACTAAAGGAGAGATATTACGAGCTCATGAAACTGGACATTGAGGTCTTAGGTATGCACTGTGGTGGGCAACATTATATCTGTCCAAACTTATCTGCCTGCAAAGGACAAAAAACCTGGAAGTTTTGTACTACATTGCTTTATTCTTATTCGTGTGTATAAAAATTAAGGTAGTTGAGCACTACCAGTCATATTCTCCTCTTGTAAAGATTTTACAAGTCTTTGTTTTCATTTAAAAAAATGTTGCCTGTGTCGTCTTCATCTTTTACAATGATTATATGACATGAGCTCCGTGCTGGTGAACAAGAGTAGGCTGATGCATGTGGAAGACTCTCAGGATCTTATCTTTATCCCTGGAATAAATAAAGCTTTGGAAAGTGATGCAGGGTTCCCTGGCATCCCTGCTCCTGTGAATGTGTCTGCTGCTATTGAGGGTCAGGATCCTCCTAGTTCAGGAGCATCTCAGTCTCCAGCATTTTTTTGGTCCTTGGCTTTTTAGCTGAGTACCAGTAAAAGTGCAATCTATGTAATTTTGGCTGGCATTTCTTCTGTTTTGCCAGGGAATTGATTCTGATGCTGCTGCTTTAATTAATTCAATGTGACTTCTTTAATTTACAACTGCTTTCTGGTTTTCATGTCACACGCTCTTCAGTGTTGATGAGGTGTACTGTCATTGTTAGCAACTTTTCTAAGGATAAAAAAAATGCTAAAATCTTTACAACTGCTTGCTGAACAATTGTAACCAACAGTGTCTTCTCACATGGAGTGAGCTTCTTTTACTGTGCTTGGTAATCTATCAGGATTCCTGAAAGTACAAAGTTTGTTTCCCTTCTAGTCTGATAGCTTTGGTTCCAAGGGAAGTTACTGTAACTTTAGGGGTTTTTTTGTTTGTTTGGTGGGTTTTTTGTTTTCTTGGCTGGTTTTGGATTTTGTTGGAGGTGGTTTTTTTTTTTGGTTTTGTGTGTGTGTTTTGTTTTTAGTGGTGACCTTCAATTTCCTGGCACTCCTGGTGTAGCTGTGGTAGGAACTTGGGTTGGCCTTGTGACAGTTTGGTGCCCTGCTCCTGTGGTATCACTTTGGAGCCATAGAGCTAGAAAAACTTGGCCAGGTTGTAGAACGTATGCCAGCAACATGTATTTTGTCTGTATGATAACATGTACATGATTGGTATCTCCATATCATGAAGGGAATGAGGTAAGGATGACAAGCTGAGAAGCTTGATGTGACCTGACAAAGTGTGTTTGCAGCCCAGAAAGCCAGTGTATCCTGGGCTGCATCAAAAGAAGCATGGTAAGCATGCTTGTACTCTACTCTCCTGAGAGCCCACCTGGAGTACTACATCCAGGTCTGGGGTCCTCAGCACAAGAAAGATGCAGACCTGTTTGGGACAGTCCAGAGGATGGCCACAAAGATGTTTAGAGAGATGGAACACCTCTTTTATCAAGATGGGCTGAGAGAGTTGGGGCTGTTCAGCCTGGAGAAGAGAAGGCTTTGGGGAGACCGTACTGCAGCCTTCCAGTACTAAAGGGGGCCTACAAGAAAGCTGGAGAGGAACTTTTTACAAGGGCACATAGTGATAGGACGAGGGGGTATGGTTTCAAACTGAAAGCGGCTAGGTTTAAGTTAGATAATAGGAAGAAATTCTCTACTGTGAGGCTCATCAAATAAGCCTTCATCACACCATGGGGGTGCCCTAAAATGAAAGAATATATGATTTCTGTGATACTGTGATGTGGGCTTTTAGGCTGCATCCATGTCGTGGTTTAAGCCTAGCCAGAAATTCAGCACCATCTTACACCTAGGTGTAAGAGGGGAGATGCATCTCAGTCATGAGTTCTCCACTTCACTCTATGTCCCTTAGGCTTGGAAGATGTGAAGGTTAGATTCCAGATTTGGCAATCCCTTTTTCTAGTCATCAGCACGGGGAACAGCAGCAGTTGGTGAAGCCTGGCACGTACCTGGGGAATTTCCTTTCCCACCTCAAGTTAAACAGAGGAGAAGGCAACTGGGTAATTTACTTCAACACATTAGCGTGGAGTATAATGCTGTGGCTAAATATTTGCTCAAAATTTTTGGCAGGGTGGTTGCTTTGAGTGTTCCTCCTGCTTCATTCTTTTGCAACCCTTAAGAAGCACACACACCATATATTAATTGCTGCTGATGTTCAGTTGCTAGTAGTTTTCTGTTTAATACTAATTTTTTTAAACTGAAGGAACAGATTGTTTTTAGCAGATACTGCCTGAGAGTGCAGTCATGTGAGCAAGCAGACTCAGCTCTTGGTGGCATCCTCTTCAAGGAATGCTTTGCTGCAAGAAGCCCTATTAGTAGTGCCAAAAGTAGAACTTTCCTAGAGTTAGGTGGATGCTCTGCTGCTAGAGATTCAGCCTTTTGGATACAACATAAAACTGAGGTTCTGAATACTTCTGTATTTTTATAAGTGTTCCCTGACTCTCTGCTAGGTGTGTTATAAAGAGTGCTTGTGCTTTGTTGGGGCAATACCAAGTACCATGATGAAGTGCAAGTAACTCAGTGGGATTTATACGAGCTTATGAAGCGAAGAATAAACCCCATAGTTTGCACAGTAAATCAATTTGTAAAGCACTTTGGGATCTTTCTGGATGAAAGACGCTATATAAATGTAAGCCATGACCATTCATCATTATTGAATATGAAATAGAGATATACACTCTATCAAGCTAGAAGCAATAGGCTTGGGCTCATGATTGCTCAAAGGACCCAATCAGTCATCAGATCACGACATAATGCAGCTAGAATAAAAAACGAAAACCCACAGCAAATCATTCCAAGCAATGCAATTAATGGGCATCCAGTATAAATAGTGAACTCAGTCAGGAAGACTGGGCTTTTCCCAAGCAGTAGAGTTGAGGCCAGAGTGTTAGCAGGGAAAGGAGAGATCCTCACCAGCAGTATGCCATATAGACATCCTCTACAGTTAGACTAAGAAAACATTGTACCTTTTTCCATTTGGGAAATAAAACAGAAAATGGTTTTATATAGAAAGTGTCAGCTTTTGTTCTACAATGAGTCACAGAGGTGTTTTTCATTTTTTGCACAAAGATGTAGTCCAGACACCTAGCCCTGTAACCAAACCTTGGCCACCATATGTAGTATCTATGGCTCTTTGCAATGCAACATGCACTGTATGCCAAGGTATATAATCTGTTTCTGCTGCTTATCCTTGAAAATATTGACTGCTGTGGTGTGCTCCATTTTATGACAATTAAGTTGAAGTGTAGACTGTTTCATGACCTAAGTGAACTGAGGACTTTCATCACTTACGCAAGAGTTCTTTTTGTCTTCTGAGGGAAGGCAGTAGCTGGTATGAACTTCCCCTCCTCCTTCTCCTTTCAATTATGGTGATGTGTATGTCTCTCAGATTGCTGTGATGCTGTGGGATATAATATTCTGCTCTCATTTTCTGTTTGTTTGCTATTACCAAAGAGAGATTGAGCTTTAATAAAATATAAGGAGGGAGGTGAAAACTGGAATAAAAAAGTGGAGGAGGGGTTCCCATTACATAAAACCTGTCTTACCAGAGATGGTAAGGAAGAATGGGGAATTCCCATCAGATCTTCTACTGCCATGACCACCACACAATAACTTGCAGATTATATATAGTCTATAGTGCCCTATCTTTTCATCTGCAGCTGTCTTCATCTCCAGTACACAGTTGCAGCCTGACATGTTCTGGAATCACTAGATGGAGCAGATACAATGTTTTAGAGTACCCTGCAGTAGCCAGAGTTGCTACTATTGCAATTCAATATCCCATCAGAAGTATGACTGTAGGATTGGAAGACTGAGGATCCTGAACAGCCTGCTGGTAGTTCTGGTAAATCTTATACACAAGATCATCTGGCAGTCATCAGTGTGGCTGTTTTCAACCACTTTCCCATAGCTTTAGAATAATGTGTGTGCTGATAGCAGATGGAACTCACTTGCTGCTTGACCTTGTCAAAGTGGAACAAAAAAGTCATCAATTAGAATCATAGAATCTTTAAGGTTTGAAAAGGCCTCTAAGGTCATTGAGTCCAACCTTTGACCAAATACCACCATGTCAACTAAATCATAGCACCAAGTGCAGTTGGTTTCTTGAACACTGAGATGGTCACTCCACCACCTCCACGGGCAGTCCATTCCAAAGCTTAACGACCCCTTAAATGAAAAAAATCTTCCTGATTTCTGACCTGAACCTCCCCTGATGCAGTTTGAAGCCATTTTCTCTTATGGTGTTGCTAGTTGCTTGGGAGAAAGAGGCTGACTCCTTCCAGATAGTTGTAGAGAGCAATAAGGTCTCCCTTGGGCATCCTTTTCTCCAGGCTAAACCCCAGCTCCCTCAGCCACTCGTCATATGACTTACTTTCTAGACCCTTCACCAGCTCTGTTGCCCTTCTCTGGACACACTCCAGCATCTCAGTGTCTTTCTTGTAGTGAGAGGCCCAGAACCGAACACAGTACTCATACTGTGGCCTCACCATTGCCAAGTACAGAGGGACGATCACTGCTCTAGTCCTTCTGGTCACACTATTTTTGATGCCTGCCAGGATACCATTGGCCTTCCTGGCCACCTGGGCACACACTGGCTCATGTTCAGCTGCTGTTGCAGCACCTCCAAGTCCTTTTCTGCTGGGCTGCTTTTCCAGCCATTCTGCCCCCAGCCTGTAGCGCTGTGGGGACCGACGCTTTGCCTTATTGAAACTCATTCCATTTGCCTCAGCCCACTGATCCAGCCTGTCCAGATCCCTCTGGAGAGCCTTCCTGCCCTCCAGCAGATCAACACTCCCTCCCAACTTGGTGTCATCTGCAAACTGACTGAGGGTGCACTTAATCTCCTTGTCTAGATCATTGATTAGAAGGATCAGATCAGAGAAGTTACTGAAAGTAGCTGCAGCCCTGGTCTGTAAAGTGCATAGCTCCGTAAGGTGCTCAGGTTGTAAAACAGATGGCTTGGTTATAATTAGGAGGTAAAGGTATCGCTAACCCACCTGCCTTCAGGGGAAATTGCATTCCTGCGTCTAGGACTTGGCCCTTCCACACAGTGTCCCTCAGTGGAGATGGAAAGGGTTTCTGGGCTTCTATTTTTCCTCTATTTGGATGCAGCTCTTGGTCTTCCCTGCCTCTGAAAATTCTGTTACAGACAAAGCTTTTACAAAGACTTCTCAGACTGAATTGAGTCATGGTCACAGAGTGAGCAGTGTGTATTGAGCAAACCATTAGCATCTTGTCATCAGAGATTAATTAATTGGTAAATACCCATTTTAGTTCATTTCTCAGTAGGTTTCTGAGAACCCATAATAAAGGCAGCAGCTGATAAATAAAGCAGAAGCATGTTTTCTCTCAATTTTTCTTACGTTTTCTTTGGGATGGGAATTACTTGCAAGGCAGGATCTCAGCCATAGCTTGTTCTTCTAAGTTTGAAAGTGGTGCCATTTCAAACAACCACTTACATTTATGTTTGACAGAACATATTCTAGCCCTTTTTTGGTGTTCCATGCCACACAACTTTAGGGTGCATCTCAACCCATGCACATGAATCCTCATAGATCTGCTAACAGTTATTTCAGAGGCCTGACGTTCTTATCTTTGCACATTGCAATTGCATTGCTATTTCTAGCAGCAATAAATATATTTTTCAGTCAGAATTTTAACAAATTCTCAATTAATTAATGTAGCTAATTTTATAGTTTCTAGATTAATGGATTAATCAAGTAATGTTTTTGCAATACTTCTGGAAGTAAAGTATGGTGTAAGTACCAAACAATGAGTTGTTATTAATTAGTGGTTTTGTTTTAATACTGTTCTGATTGGCCAAATTGTACCAAATAGTTTATTTACACTGAATATTTCAATAGTAGATCTGCCATGGAGTTATTTCATTTTGTGTGAGTGGATGTTAATTATATATAAAGTCAGGACAAACAAAATAGGTATCATAAATTTATTTTGTTTTTACACAGAGAAATCTGCACAAGGCAGAGCAGCATTAAAAAAAGAAACACTGTTAAAACTCTGTCATGTCACAGGAATAAACGTAAGCTTCTGCAGTTATGGTGTGCGTCTGTTGTTTAGACTGTGGATTAATATGTGCAAGAGGATAACCTTAAGAGTGCTTGTCACTTTGCAAGATAGTTTCTTGTATGTAAGACTGATGCATTTAAATAAATAAGTCACCAAGTGAATTTCTGTATTCGCTGGTGGTCACTTTCTTTGGTTAAGATTATAACTGGAATTCTTTACTATGTGCTGCAGCCAGTGCTCAGCATGAATGCAAATAATATGGCAGCACCTGTGGAACTTTGTTGACAGAGCTTGTACCAGCCTCTTGTTTTTTCATGCAGCACAGTTCCAAAGATATTACTAAATTTGTGTTAGCAGGTTTTGTAAATGTGTCTGCATTCATCACAAAATCTTATTTAAGTCACGGGGAAGAAGGGTGACAAAGGCTAGCTTGGCTGAACAGGGATCTTCTCTTGGAAATAAAGCAAAAAAGCAAGGTATATGCCCAGTGGAAGCAAGGTCAGGTGACATGGGAAGAATATAGAGAAGCTACTTGACCTTGTAGGGAGGAAATACGTGTGGCTAAAGCTCAACTGGAGTTTAAGCTGGCCAGAACTCTGGGGGTCGATAAAAAGAGTTCTTCAAATACATTAAAGATAAAAGGCACTGTAGAAATAACATTGGCACTTACAGGATGAGGATAGTCACTTCACAAACGGGGACAGAGACAAGGCAGAGATTTTTAATGTTTTCTCTGCCTCTGTCTTCAACATGGATGAATGACCAAGGGGGCCTCAGTGCCCTGAGTCAGAGGACCATAACTATGAGAATGATCAACTGACTCGCAGTTGACTCTGGAATTGTGTGGGATCTGCTGCTCCAGCTGGATCCCTACAAACCTATGGGGCCTGATGGGATTCATCTCAGAATCCTCAAAGAGCTATGTGGTATCATCTCAAAACCTTTCTCAATGATTTTTGAGCAGTCTTGGGAATCCAAAAAGGTCCCTGCTGACTGGAACCTGGTGAACGTTGTCCCAGTTTTTAAGAAGGGCAAGAAGGAGGACCCCCAAAACTACAGGCCTGTCAGTCTCACTTCAGCACCCATTAAAATCATGGAGAAGTTCATTCTAGGAAGTACTGAAAAACACTTGGAGGACAACACAGTCATCAGTCACAGACAGCATGGCTTCATGAGGGGAAAGTCCTACTTGTTGAACCTGATTTCCTTCTGAGACAGGGTAACCCACCCAGTTAGTCTAGGAAAGCCAGTAGATATAATCTTTTTGGACTTCAGCAAAGCTTTGATACTTTCTTTGACGGTACCTTTCATGACAAAATGACCAGAGTACAGTTGGATAACCAACTTATGTGGTGGGTGAGCCACTGGCTCACTGGTTGGGTGCAAAGGATTATAGTAAATGGGGTAACTTCAGGCTGGCAACCTGTCTCTAATGGGGCTCCACAGGGCTCCATGCTTGGCCCAGTTCTCTTCAACATCTTCATTAATGACTTGGATGCAGGACTTGAAGGAATACTAAGGAAGTTTGCAGATGACGCTAAATTGGGAAGATTTGTTGACTCCCTCAAGGGCAGAGGTCTTGCAGAGAGACTTCCATGAATGAGAGGGCTGGGCAATCACATTTGAAGTTTAACAAGGGCAAGTGCCATTCCAGGGATGGGGCAACTCTGGTTGTGTGTATAGACTGCGGAACGAGAGGCTGGAGAGCAGCACTGTAGAAAGAGACCTGGGGACACTGGATGATGGCAAGTTGGATATGAGTCAGCAGTGCCCTGGCAGCCAGGAGGGCCAACCGTGTCCTGGGGGGCATCAGGCAAAGCATCACCAGCTGGTTGAGGGAGGGGATTGTTCTGCTCTGCTCTGTGCTGGGGCGGCCTCATCTTGAATATTGTGTGCAGTTTTGGGCACTGCAATGTAAGAAAGACATTAAGCTATTAGAGAGTGTCCAAAGGAGGGCAGTGAGGATGGTGAAGGGTATGGAGGGGAAGCCTAATGAGACGCAGCTGAGATAATTTGATTTGTTCATCCTAGAGAAGAGGAGACTGAGAGGATACCTCATGGTGGTCTTCAACATCCTCATGAAGGGAAGTGGAGAGGCAGGTAGCGATCTCTTTACTCTCATGACCAGTGACAGGACTATAGGAAACAGTATGAACCTGAGTCAGGGGAGATTTAGGATGGATATCAGGGAAAGGTTTTTGACCCAGAGGACAAAAAAGGTTGGGCACTGGAACAAGCTCCCCAGGGAAGTTTTCATGCAGTTCTGTTTTATCAGAGAAAGTATCAGTACCATAATCTTTCTTCAGTTCTGCTGACTGAGAGAGCTTTTGAAAACAGAAATCCTGAAGGAGTTTCTGTAGTTAGTGTTGAGTTTCAGGTAGCATGAGAAATGCATTCATATGCTTGTTTTGTGAACCTACTTCCAAATGTTTGCTTATTTTTACTCATTTTATGCTTACCATTTTTAAAAGAGTACAGATAGTACTTGGTCTTCTGCCAGCTATAGCCAGCAGTACATACTGTGTCTTGGGATATTCAAATTAGGCCTAGGCAAAACTTTCCTAAGGGGCCTGTGCTGCAGTGAACACACTACCCATAGGCATTGGAAGTTCCTTGCTTGGAAGTTTAAGACGTGGCTAGACAAAGGCACAGCTGACTTGTTCTTGTGGTGGTAGAGGCCCCACTTCATGACTGGACTAGATGTCCCCCAGAGTTTCCCTCCGAATCATTTGTTGAGATCACTGCATCAAGACAACTCCTCCTCTCTTAAGGCTCCTGTTCTCACCGGAACAGCAGATCCATTCACAGGGTAGACAAGTGTCTTATATCAAACACAAGCTGCAAGGACTGTTTGAGCTGAGACAGGTGCAGGATGCTGCACCCTGGGGCTAGCCTGGGTTTGCTGGAGAAGGTGTGGTATGAAGGGTCTTTAGTTGCTATGTCTGCTTTTTGCTGGAAAGCTGCTGGCTTTCTGCATCTCCACATTTGCTTGTGTCCGGTTCTCTCATTCCATGTGTCAGAGGTATGGAGCCAGCAGTAGATTTGGACATTGCTAGAGAAGGCAGTGTGTGTGTCATGAACTTGCACAGCTCAGCCCTTTCTTACACTTCACACCGAAGTTTTATGCCTCAGGCTTAGAACAATCTTGTGAAGATCAGACTGTAGTGGGGAGCAGTAACCTATTCCCTACTGAAGATCAAGAAGATGAAGGAAGCATGGTTCATCCAGCCTAACAGAGAACTGATGACACTTGCAGCACTGTCTAGTCCTGCTGCACTGAAGATGTAATATCTAATGGGAGGACTCTTAAGGTCTATCTGTTGGAGACAACTGAACTAATTAAGCTGATAGATGATCTCTAAACCTGCTTAGTGAAATTACTGTTGATTCCACTACAACATCCTTGCCTGAGTGTGAGAGCAGCTTCTTGCATTGTGGCTGGTGAAGGTAGAGATTTTGGGTGAACTGGTAAAGCTTTCTCATGTATACAAGTATTTGTGTATTATTTTCAAGACTTTACTGCTAGGTTTATATGGATTAAAAAGTTTCATCAGTCACTGCCTGGCTTATCAAAAATTAATTGTTAGGATGAGCTTCACTGCAGTGGTGTATTGCCAAGGCTGCAAATAGACTTGTGTTCTGCTACTCTTCTTGGTTTTACTAGACAAAAGCAAGGAGACTGGCTGACCTGATGTTGCTGTACCCAACAGACCAGGGGATATGAGACCAGTTACTGTATCACAGATCTGTTTTATTGTTTTGCTTTTGAGCATTTCCACACTGTTACATTACATAGCTGTCCCTCAAGTACTGTGTCAGTGTAGGATATGCCAAACTTTTCCAGGAAGAAGCATGACAGCTCTGCAGGGCCACATTCCCCATTACTCACATGTAGCAGCTGTGCATGCCCTGGCTGAGTGCTTAACTCGGTTTCACACTGTGATGTCTGGAGGTACAGACCAGAGTTCTCTGTGTTGCACTAACTTGGAAACACCTTGTTAGAAACTGGTTTCTAATGCATCTTCCAAGAACTTCCCAGACTTCCCTGAGGCTGTGTGCACAAGTGCTCTTTTTGTGCCTATGTACCAAGTGAGTCCAAGTGTGCTTTCCGTTCAGCCCATCCCTGCCCATGACTGAGCTGTGGGACAGCACATATGCAAGTGCTGTTCTGCTTGTGACTGCATTGCTTATTGCAAGAACATTCAAAGGAAGGCAATGGAAATGTGATTGAATGTTGAGAGGATTACATTGTAAGAAACACAGACATGGAGACTTGGGTGCAGCAATGTAGTCAACCCTCAAAATTACACTGTACATGGAGACTATGATGCTATCAAATGCTTACATGAAGAGGGACTTCATTCACATGTCATGGCCACAGGATTTGGTTCAGGTTGTTTGGGGTGATCCTGTCATGTTATGTAACTATGTGTGTGCTGGCGTGGCAGACTTATGAAAGAGATTGGTTTGTGTTGAAGTACATGCCATGCTTACTGAATCAGTAACCACATTTTGGAATCTCCCTCCAAGTAATCAGTTTGAAATAGTCTGGAATAAATCACTCCTTGTATGTCCACACTCCACCCCCACTCCTCAGCTGGAAACCATCTTGTGTCATATTTTAAGGGAAAAGGCATGACTTAACACTTTGCACAGATGCCAAAGCTATTCTGTGGCACATTGTAAAGTTGTTATCTGAAGTTACTGGTCAGAACTTGGGACCTTTTCCATTTATACCACATCTTTCTCAACACTTAAAACAGAGATAAGCTTTATGCCCACTTCATATATTCCTTGGGCATGTCCTGAATGACTCTTGAAATGGAGTTCCAGAACACGCCATACCCTAATGGACTGTGGCCTGTTCCAGGACCTCCTCTAACCTTAGGCTTTTGAACTTTCTCCACTGACATCTTCTTGCCTATTTTCAGAAGCTCACCATGAGTGATGGTAGGGGTCTGATTGTGGTGTGATATGAGCTTTCAGTGTGATTGCTGGCAGAAGAGTCAGATGCACCTGATCTGTTGCCTTCTGCTCTGTCCCTGTGAGATCATATCCATTGCAGGTATGTCCAACTGAAAATTGTAATTATGGTTATATAGGAGAGCCAAACATATTGCAATATGGGTCTACATGGATATATCAGAACATCCTATATTAGTCCACTTTCCAGGAGCACTTCACAGTTGTGAAGTTTTTAAATTTTTTTTGTTTCCTCTATCAATTTTGTCTGACTTTTAAAATAACCTAATTTTCCTGTGAAATTTTCCTGTCACAGGAGGGCAGAATCAGAGTTTGTACATGCAGTAACATCCAGCACAACTGAACAAATTCCTGTGTATCAGCTGAGCTGTGGTAACAGCTGTATGCACAACTAGCCTGCAGCAGACGTAATTCCACTTAACGCTGTCTTCTCCTAGGTTAAGTCAAATGACCTTGCATTTATCACATGCAAGAAGCATGCACATGCTCAATTATCAAGCTAAGATTATATGCCATGACTTCTTAAGGCTTGGTAACTTAATCCCCTATCTGAGCCCTAAAGGCTGTTTGTATACCTTGAATAGGTATCTTCCCTAGGTATTTTCATAAAGCCAGACTGCACTGGTAGTCAGAGTAGCATATTGTGCTCTTTGGAATGCTCTGAAGTACCTACAGCTCATTCCATTACAAAAAACTGATTTTGGAAATCTGTGACTGTGTGAGCAGTCTAGACTCAAGTGAAGATACCTTCACCTGCTGAGAGTTCTATGCATGAACTACCTCCATAGCCATGGCTGAGTTATCTCTACCATTGCAACAGTCTCAATTTAAGGATGACTAAAATTGTTGACTTAGATCTGTTTGGCTGCTATGATAATCACACTGATCACTTTGCACTGGCAAATTAATTAATTCTGTTTGGTTTGCTTAAATATTTAAAATGTCACAGAATTTTTATTATTAGGGAAATGTTCAATAATTTTTTTTAAAGGCTAAAAAGACCAACACCAGAACAACATTTTTAAAGGATGCATTCATTGTCATTCAAAGTAAATGTTGTGATTTAATTTCCCATTGTTAATTTCAATTTCCCATTGAAACTGTCTTATGTTTATAAAGAAACTGGTCACAGCTTTGGAATTAATAAAGCACTCAGTGAAAAGTGCCTGCTGAGCTAGTCTACATCTATCTGACCAAATTCTAAGACAAATTAAATGGATACACATTTGTCTGTACACAGACAAGTCTTAAGATAGAATGGTGTTAATTCTAGAGTTAATTCAAAAAAGTGGACCCCCCCTCAAGAGAATACAGGTTTTTCAGCTTTTAACTGACTGCTAAATAGTCATCAGTGCCAACACAGAATTGCTTTCTGTGTGAGAATCATGAGGCTGTAGTACTAGCAGGTGGCACAGGTACAGAAGGTGTGGTATGTAGTGTTTTCCTTCTAATCTGCTGGAAACTAGACATGAAATGAAAAACAAATAAAAAAGAGACTAAGTTCACAGACTTCATGCCTGAGCTATCCAGGTTCCTGAATGAACCACATCCTATCTGACCAAATACATTCTTCCCAAATTAACACACTCTTCTAGTTTGTTAAGCAGAACCTGTAAGACTTTAATATTAGTGTCTTCTACATTGTTACACAACTACTACAGCAATCACCCTTATTCAAGAAGCATCTCTAAGGAGACTACAGGTCCCACCATGCAATGGGGAGAGCCATTCAAATAGAGGTGATTTGTTGGTGGGATTTGTAGTCTCTGGGAACAGTGCTACTGTACAGAAGAGGAATGTGTGAAGAATTTTACTCCTCTAATGTAAATTAGGAGCTTGAGACCAAGTTGCTCGCATTCAGGCAAAGTTTAGGTGACCTCAGTCTGAATCACGTGGATATTGTTCCTCCACTTTTCCCTTTCTGCCAGCTGCTGCTTAAAACTTGAGATGGCGCTGGCTTGTTGTCTTCTCCCCTTTGTGGGGACAGAGGAACCTGTGCTCTGTGTGTGTGAGCATGCACGTGTGTGTGTCTGGCTGCCTGTCATTACAGCACTAATGGAAATACTGCACGGATCACAACTCTCAATTAGCTCCTCGGGAGATTGCTGTGACAGCCAGTTACTGAACAGCAAGGCCTGAAGGAATGAATTAATTTGTAGTACACGGTAGTTAGAGTCACAGTGTTAGCAATGGAATAAGACAGCAATAGACCCTGATTAGGCTCCGGCTGCGTGATATAAGAGTGTTACCTGGGGGACAGTTTCTCTTCTCTATCGCACCTCCTGGGATTGGCAAGGATCTTGGTCCACAAGAGAATGAGTTTAAAGCTCTTAGTTTGGTTCCTGGAGTCATTGTCTGCCTGAGGCTATTTGGCAGCCAGCAACGGGCTCTCATTCAGCACAGACAAGGGCATGCTGCTCTGCTCTTGGCCTGGAGCCAGGCCACAGTCGCTAAGTGAGTGGTATTCAGGGCAGGTAAGGCGATCTTTCTGTCCTCTTCAGAAAAGAGCCCTCTTCCTTATGAGTTCAGATAACTGAGTATCGCAGAGGGTGTCCTAAGGCTGCTGCACCAGGGCATGCTAGTGCCTTGACTTTGCAGTGCTACACTTACACACAGACATGGAGGAGGAAAATGTGGTTGGTAAGCCATGAGCATGCAGGCAGTCTTTGTGAAGTGTTCCTAGAAAAGCTGGGAATCTTTATAGGCAGTTTGATGTTTCCACAAACAGCCACACGTTCCCTGTATCCTGAAGTACCACATGGTCCAAAGATTCACAGCCTCTTACTCTGACATCCACAAAGCTGAATGCAAAGATAAGTCTTGTCTTTTATTAATTATGCAATTACTTTTTCTTAAAACTTGTTTTTGACATATTTTATAGAGGTGGTTCATTCGTGTGCAGAGAGGATTTGTTGCAGTGGGACATCAGCCTTCCTCTTCCCTTTATCAACCACACAGTAAGAAGCCATGCAAAGCCAATGAAGTTTTGCACTTGGTGCTTGTTTTGGCAGGGTCAGATCTGACCTTCTGAATTGTGACATGCAGAGCTGGGAAGAAATATGGTGGAAATAGAGGAATGTTCATAGACCAGTTCTTGTGGAAAGTAAGAAACATTAAAGGAAATTTTCCTGTGGACTGTTTTCCTGTAATGAATTTGGTGTTTCAGAATGGAACTCTGCTGTGTTGCTGTGGTAGGCTAAGGAATATCCTAAGTACTACATGGGAATAAATGGCCTGTGTCTTAAGTTCTTTATGTTCTGGAAAGAAAGATGTCTGAGTGGAGAGGGAAAGAGAAGTAGTTCACTGACAATGTAGACCCTAAAGGTGGTTGTTCTCTGTTTATCTGTAAAAGGGACATGGAAGCAGTACCAGCAGAGCCTTTTTATGCCATCCTGGTCTTTAGGTGCAAGAGAAGTCTTTTCTTTTGACAGAATTCCCAAGAGTCATTCAGTCTGTCGTTCCTGCACTGTCAACCAACAAACGGAGCTGTTAACGTCACCTTTGTTAAAAGAAGGAAGGAAATCAAGCCCTTCTCTCAGCACTGGTGTCCTTGTAACTTGCAAGTCAGCAAAGTGGTTGTAAACAGGTTTGCAGCTCTGGCAGTGCTCCTCCTGTGGGCAGTATTGCATTGGTGTGCTCTTATTTCCCTTAATTTTGGAGTGCAAACAAAAGTCCAAAGAGTCAATCTTTTCCTTTCTGCAGCCTGTGTCACTTTGATCTTTGTGACTGCTGCTTGCATTAAACGCGTCCCTTGCTGCGCATTCTGGCCAGTAAGTGGTGCTCCCCCCTTCCTTCCTGCAGCTCCATTCTCTGCACAGAGCTGAGTGCTGTCACGCATTGCTGTTGCTTTCAGATGTGTCTCACCCAGACTGTGCGTCATGCTTTGATGGAGTGTATTGATACAAAAATGGTATTTCTAATGTGACCCCTAATGGTGTGGTTTCAATGACACTTCTTGGCATTATCCTGTTGTCTCCAGGTACTGCTACAGAGGTCCTTGAATAGGTTCTTCTGATGCAGGCCATCAGATGAGATAGGCCTCTACTGGGTTTACATGCATGATGTTGGAAGCGAAGAGGAGAACATTTATATGGCTGACATGGCTATACGGAAATCAGAAATACCAGGAAAATGAAACCTTGTGATATGGTAGTTTTTGGATCCACACATCCCAGTGCCATATTCTTGCAAATTGAGGGCACATGTTTCTTTGCAAGGATACGAGATTTGGCTGGTGTAGGGCATGTGCCTTCTCCACTGGCCCTTTGCGGACAGGATCTTTTCAGTAACATAATTCCACAATGAAGCTGGATGGACACAGTCCTGATTTTTTCACTCTTGAGCACTACTGTCCTGGGTTTTTTGGCCTGGATATAAAATGTTGATATGCTTACCTGGGACCTCTGTCAGGTTTGTTCTTCTAGGTGAAAAGATGACATCAGGACCAAGGCAGAAGTAGTTTGTCCTCAAGTGATGGTACAGGTCTTGAAAGTAGCAAATAGCTACCCAAATAGTTATGTTGCCGTGACAAAGAGTAAAATGTATATGAAGAATAGGGAGGAAGATATGGACTAAAAGAGGCAAAGAAGATAGGAGTACGATTCTCTCCTGATTAGAATTCATGAACTCCATTCTTACATTAAGTCTATATATGACACCTGGCCTTTAATGTGAAGCTGCCTACGAGCATTAAAAATTAAAAGCAGAAGGTAGGATCCATCCATCTCGGGCAGCGCTGCTCCCCTCCTATCTGAGCTCTGCACAAAGCTATTACACATTGATAAATTATTTTGGGTAATAGCTGAGATATTACATTGTTTCTGAGTGAAGGTAAAATCTCTCCATGACATGGGCATTTATCAGGAGCGCATTTCATCCTATTTATTATGGCCGAGACGAGATCGCAGGCTGCGGGCAGAGCTGGCACGTCGTGCTGATCACCTCCCCCATCGCCTCCCTTCCCTCTGTCACTTAGATGATGGGATATTGATGGAGCTCATGACAAGTTAATTATTAACTAAAGATATGCAGTTCACCTTTGCCAGGGGAGGGGCCATAGAAGAGAGCAACGATAGTTCTTAAAAAAATAAATATATCCGTTGTATCATAGGATTCCTTTCTCTACTTTCCTCTCTCTTTTCCCCGTGGTGTCTTACAATGCCCCAGATAAATCAGATAGGTTATATGAATTCCAGTGTGGTCTAGAAGGCCAACAGAAATGGAAGAACCTCTAAGAACTTTGGGGTTTGTTCAAAGAAAAGTTTACAGAAAAGTTTTCCTTGGCATTGGAAGTAAATGAGAAGAAATTTTCATTGTCCACTCAGTAACAATGGCTTCTCTACCTCTTGAGAGGACCAGAAAGCAAAGCCACATAATTTTGATTCTATCCTATAAATGAATATGTTCTTTCGTTGTAAGGAAGAGATGTCTTGACATCATCTGAATATTTCAGGACTCTTTTCTGCTGAATGTTGAATGTTTCCCTGAAGGCTAACTCATTTTGCAGTACAGAAGCAGGAAGGTGATGGCCACAAAAGTAGCGCTTGCTTGTTCATCTGAGCTTCCAGGCTAAACAAGATGAGTTTGCCAATACATGAAGGACTGTGTCATATTTGCACCCTTGTAGTCATAGTCACTGAGGGGAACAGCTGCTATACATGAACCTTTGGGTTACAGTATCAGATACACTGAGGTGTAATAAATAAAAGTTGCTCAGTTGATTGGCTGTGGATTGAGTATTCCTTCAGTGTACAGCATTCACCTTGCAGTAACACAGCCAGTCAGTGCTACCTCATGGTTGTGTACAATGAGTCAGTGCACTAGTATCTTACTCATCTTGCATAGAAAATGGCCAAGAATTACAATGGGAAGTTTTCCTGTTGGCAGTCTCATCAGGAAGGCTGAGGTTCAAATGACCCTCTGACTCTGATTCTGCAGCTTGTTGACTAGGCTGGTGCCAAGGCAGTAAAAGGCAGTCAGGTGCCAGAGGTAACCAGTACACCATTTTATGCTCAGCTGCTTCTGGTTTGTCCATAAACTGTCTTAACATTGTGTTGGTCAGACAGTTGTAGAAGAAAGGAGCCATGGCTATAAGCCACCATGACAGTGGTCATTTAGAAAATAATCACAAGGCAAAATATCCCAGTCTTTTAAAGGAATCATTGCCTCCATAAGGTCTAAGGTAAGACCTGCCTAGTAAAGTTTCACCACTTAAGAAAAAATAAGTGTGGGTTTGTTTTTCAAAATCCAAGCAGCTCTAGATGTAAGTTTAAAACTATAGGCATGCCAAATTTCATGCAGGTTGGATTTGAACCATATAACTCATTTAGGTCCCATCCAATTCCTTTCCTTGAAGAAAGCATAAGATTATCACTTCTGGATTTGAAAAAAAGAAAAAGATTATTCTTCTAGTTGTCTTTTTATGACCCATGGTAAGGGATGCAAGATTACTGCCTGGTGTTTCTGCAACAAGCTGGTGTCCCTGGAGTAAAATTGTACATACTTTCTTCATGTTTTTCAACTTGAAGTATTCTAAAACCTGTGAAATCTGCTGTGTGCTCGCTATTCTTTTGGTGTAAAACATGTGCTCCTGTGAAGCATCACTGAGCAGGGTAAGGGAAAACAGTACAGTTCTCTGAGATCCACCAGTTCCGTTCCCTTGGATTAGTGCCTTATACTTGATTTTCTGGAGCAGACATTTTTTTTTCCTGGTTTTCTGTCTTTCCTATAAATCTGGTTCTGGGCTAATTCTGAAAGATCCTTTAAAAAAAATTAAATAAGCTACATGTGAGGACTCTCTCTTTGAAAACACAGATTTACACTTATTTGTTTCAAACTGGGAAAGTTTAAGTACATTTTAAGCAGATGGATTTGGATTCTCAGGTGTAACTCTTCCTTTGTGAGACCATACTAGATGCCCAGGCATTGAAATTGCTATATATAAAAGCAAAACTTTCAGAGCCTTTATTTGCTTCATACACCTTGGCTTTTTGATGTCTCCAAAAATCTAGCTGCTTCCTGTCAAGGGTATGAGAAGGAGAGATGGGATTGGGTTCCCAAGTACAGATAAAGTGAGCACTGTCTGAAACAGGGTGGGTAGATTAGCTGTCTGGACTCCAAGTAAGAAACTGCCCATCACTGCAGTAAGGCTAATCTCCCTGTCCTTGTCTGGTCAGAGTGATCAGTTTGCCCTCTACTTAATATAATAAGATATGTAATAAAAATGTATTAACAACTATGAACCACCCTCATCCCCTTTCCAAAACCCCCTGGGATCCTCCAAGGTTAGAGGATGTGCAGTATACTCACCTCAAAGTAAATTCACGTTCATTATCTTCACCCTTTTATTGCACACCTTGTCCTTGCCTGTTGCCTCACTTGCAGCTGCTTTTTACTCCAAGCCTTGGTTTGCAGTGCCTGCCTGTGCAATGTAACTGTGTTGACATCACTGGCAAAACATTAATGGTGCAATACCTGGTGGTCCCATTTATCTTTCAAAGATAACTTTCTGGTGAGCTTCGTGAGAACCACATCAGGCTGCGTACTTGTAAATATGTATTCAGGTGTTCTGGGCTCTTACACTGTCTGTGACTCAAAGCAGAGACTCCATCACTGTTTTCAAGCAATGTGCTCACATGCTGGTTTTGGTAATGACAAGGCTTATAGCTGTTTTCCTGATTTTTTTTTAATTTTTAATTTTATCTAGACTTCCCTTCTAGATGTCTCATAACTCAAGCTGTTATTACTTATTCAAAGAACGCCTCTCACACTAACATAGGTAATAGCAGGAGTTCAGTGTTCCCAGACTGTTCATGTAACACGGAGTTCTGTAGTGGTATGAATGATGCGATTGGAGAAGGGATTGTTCTGCTTGAACTTGGAGATCAATATGTTTATAGAATAAGCATTGAAAGCCCATAAGAAAAAGCCTTATATTGAGAGACAGTAGTATGAAAATATTTTTGTTGAGATCCATCTTTTGGTCTGGAAAAGTACCTATCCATAATATTAATCTTTTCTGGCATAAAGATTGTGATATTACCTGCTGCCTATAGTAGTATAAAAGAAATCTGTGTGAGTTTATATAGCTTTACTAGAATAAGCTCAATTTTGAATGTGTCTCAGGGGGACTTAGATGACCTGTGCCTCGGAGAGTATATTCAGCCTGGCAGTATGTGAGGTGTCACAGGGCAGACAGTAGCAGCAAATCAGACAGACCAAGACTCACCATAACAAGGCTCCTTCACAAGAGCTAGGACTGAATGTGCAGTTTAACTAATGCTGAGTCCTGTTGCTGGTGATGGAGTTTTTCCTGGGTGGCAGGTGTGTCAGGCAGGCAGCCTACTTGTCCCGCAAGGCTTTATGACTGCGCTGCCCTATATGGGAGGTCACGTGCTGCTGTGCTGTGCCGGACCTGGTATCCTTTGCTAACCTGATACCTAGTTGCTTGCTGTGACTGTCGCAAAATCAGTTGAGAAGGTGCAATGACTCCAGGCCGGAGGAAAGTTAAGGAACAGCTGGACTATGTGGTGGGTTCACTGTGGCTGAATGCCAGGTGCCCATCCAGCTGCTCCATCACTCCCCTTCCCAGCTGGACAGGGGAGTGAATAAGGGTGGAAACAAAAGAACAAATCGTGGGTTGCGCTAAGGCAGTTTATATTTATACAGAAAGCAAAAGCAAAAGCAAAAGCAGGGTGTGCGCGCGCAAAGCAGAAGCAGGAATTAATCTCTGCTTCCCATGTGCAGTGATGGTTGGCCACGTCTCTGGGAAGCAGGGCGCCTACGTGTGTGTCAGATGTTAGCAGGCAGCCATCGGAGACAATGAGTGCCCCCCCTCCTGCCGCTTGCCCCAGCTTTTATATCTGGATTGACATCATATGGTATGGAATATCCCCTTGGTCAGTGCAGGTCAGCTGGCCTATTTGTGTCCCCTCCCAGGATCTTGCCCTCGACTGGACAGTGCTGCGATCAGTGGTAGCCAAAACATGGGTGTGTTATCGGCACCGATGCAGAGCACAGCACTGTGAGGGCTACTACAGGGAACAAAATTCTGGCTCAGCCAGACCCACCACAACTGTAAGGTCACATCTGCTGAGACAGTATGTGTAGAAATTGGCTTTTTGTGCAGTGGCTCAGCTGTTGGTCTGCACACCAACCAACATAGCCCTAGATATGTCCTTACACCTGCCATATCTTTTTCAGTTATGCCAAGCTCCTGGCATTAATAGCAACTGAGGTGAAGATTGCATCAGCTAATTATTTATGTTTGGAAAAATTACTTTGTCTTCTTTTCATTGCAGTGAAAATCCCTTCTTCCTTTTATATCCTAGTTCTAGGCTAATGGAAATGATGACCCAGCTCTTAGCTTGTCTGTTCCTGTTCTCTATTCCTCTGTATTCTCAGCAATTTTCTCTTCATGTCTTTCTTACTCATAAGGGAAGATAGCAGAAACCCAGCTGGTCTGTCTCCTGCAGTATCCTTTATACTTTGTCTTTCGTATTCCCTGAACTGACTGGCAAAACCACTCCATCCTTCAAATATTTCTTTGTGATCCACTTGCATATTTTGATGCTTTTAGGAAAATAGCTGGTTCTGAGGCCAGTAAAAAACTTGATAGTTATCAGTATTTATTTGCCTTACAATTTTTTTATTTAAAACGTGTTTTTGAATTACTTTTTCTTAAGGTCATCTACTCTTGCTTGTGATGAGTCTGTCACTGTATGCCACCTTCTTTCTGCCACTTACTTCAGTCCTGCTTGTCATGTCTCACCTGAGTCTTCACATGGATTTAGGTGGTAAACTGAACAGTGATACCCTAACCCTGAGGGAGATGCGTGGGCTTTGAGCGGTACCCGAAAATGAATCATTCCTACTAAGGATGGGCTCTAGGCCAGACATGGTGCTGCCTTCCAAACATGATAGGCACACACACTGGAAGCCATGACATGCCACTGTGCTCATTCCAGACACATGCTGTGCACCCCAACACCCGCACGTTCTCCCAACCATAACATAAATGGAGGATCATGTTCTGTGTACTCCCAGGTTGACCCTCAGAAACAGTTTATGCAGGTTGGAGAAAAATACAGCAACTTAAAGAGTTAATCCTACAGTAATTGGAAAGGGGAGGGGGGAAACTGTAATGGAGGGGTGAAGAGTTTCCACAAACCCATTGCCTTAGCTCAGAGAACCTGCTAAGGGGCAGTGGTCAGAGAGAAACAGAAGGAGAGAGAGAGATATCAAGTGTAGTAATCAGAATGAAAAATGGAGCTCTGGTTACTTTAAACAAGAGCTAATTTATCAAGAGAACGAGTGGATAAGTAGCTGAGTTTCAGGCATTCAGTAAGTTCCGCGTTCTGCTCCAAAAATTATTCCACCCCTGTCTCCATGCTCCCATAAATCATCCCCTTCTTCACTTCTGCTCCGATTACCAATTACTCCTGCCTACGACACGCTTTCCCCTGCCCGACACAATCTGATGGGGCCCTGCCTTTTAATTTTATAAATGCTTTTTTCTTCTTGCTTCTCAGTTCCTGTCCCCGCTCCTCCCCTCCCCAGTTTCTTTCTGTTTCTTTGTTTCCCCTTTCCCTCCTCATCTACTTTTTTTTTTTTTTTTAATTTGAAGAAAAGGAGGGCAGTAATGTTTTCTGGCACCTCCCCCCATGAGGTTGACTGAGCTGAAGGAGAGGAATAGAAATTAATTATTTTCCCAAACCTGAACTCTCTTTGGGTTTGTGAGCCTTCTCCCTAAGCACATGACAAATTCTAGATCCCATATAGCTGTATCAAAGGTGAAAGTCTTGTTCTTGAAAGGATGTGTTGCTTTTTGTTGAGTCTTTGAAGGAAAACATAGTTTTTTCCTTTTTTCCCTTTTTCTTTATTGTACACAGAGCTTTTTGCAGAATAGAGATATTTTATGAGCTTCACAGCTGCAGGCAGGAGAATTTTAATTTGTATTGTGTTGCACTATTTTTCTGCATATGCTTCACCACTAATACTTACACTGAAATACTTCTTGCTAGCTCTCATACAAATACAGAGGGACTGATCTGTACCAAAACCCTGATAATTTAGACAAGGCCCACACAAGAACCTTTTGTGGGCTTCAATGATACCATATATGAAATTGACTTAAACCAAGCTTGCACTAATAAACAAATGTCTACACTGGGAGAATGTGATGAATTTATTGATATAGCTACACCTTTCTTATATAAAAACTTCTGATACTGCTTATGAATGGTAGTCTAGTGTGCCGTATGTCTAGTGCACTGTTTAGATGCTGGATAGATATGGATTACATATATAAAGATCCTAGGAACATGTTTCAGGCATCAAAGAATTGGCATTCCATAATGTATTTTTTTGCTTATGTATATTGTTTCACAACATGAATTATTTCTGAATGTTTGCACACTCCATAGTTGGAGCATTTAAAATCACTGTATGTCACATTTATCAGTTCAGCACAGGTGCAATAGTTCTGTTTGTAGTAAAATAGGTTTTGGATGCTTCATTAATGGAGGCTTAAACAGTCTGTGGAAAGTAAAAAATGTTCAGGAGGTCTAACTTGCATGCATCTTTTAGATGCTGGCAACTCCTGAGGTGGAAGAGCCATCTCAGCTGAAGGGAAATGCTTACACAGGTCATCAGTCTGGCCTAATGTACACAGAGCTGTTATTTCCACCTGTGAGACATTCAACCAAATTGCCACGAGGGCTTACTGAATCCAAAAAGAGAAAATTCCCTTGCCCTGCTGAGAACAGGGTAGACACTGTGACAGTTCTGCCTGCTATGCTGTGGAGAAAGTGGCTGTCCCAGAGCTGATTTTTGTTCAGGATAATAGATGGGGGAGATGGATTACCGGGTAATAAATCACACTAAGGAATTGGCTGGTGCCAGAACCCAGGAGCAAGGAAATAGCTGGCATGCTCTGCAGTGGGTATTGCCATCTCCACCTGAGGAGCTGCAGCCTTTATGCATAAACAGTAAGACAAAATAGGAATTAATTATAGTGTGACTTCTTGACATAAGGCCTTTACATCAAAACAAGGGTGGCAAAGGGAACACTTCATTTCACGTTAATCTGGCAGTTTATCTTTTTTCTCTTTGGGGAAAGAGTTGAGGAAATCCTCTGTGTTCTCATTTCCCCTCTTTATTCTCATTTTGCCTTTATTCCCATTCTTTAAAGCCCTAAGTGCTTTTTTCTGACCAAGGAGTATCACAGATATCTTTCAATAAAGAAATAGAGGAGGTAACTGAGCATGACTTGAGTCATTCTTATCCTATGTGATTCATATATAGTCCCTCTGTCCTGTCAGGCAAAAAATGTTTGCTGGCTCTTACTATGTAGCTCAGTAAATAATGAGTGCTCCCCATCAGCCTAATGACCAGTGATACTTTGAGCTCTGAGTACCTTGGGCTGGGCAATCCATGCATAAAAGATAGTTACTTGGAGATTATGGAAATTTGGCTTCATGCTGCAGCATCTTCCTGTGATCCTAAAGACAATATTATGTTGGGCACTTTTAAGTACATCCAAAAAGTGTCCAAAGGTGCACTCTGAAGGTCTGGAATATTTTTGAATTAAGAGCAATAAAATGTAATTTTTAATTCTTCTATTAATTGTGCACATGAAAATAGGGCCTAAAAGAGAGCCATGCTTCTGACAAGCAGGGAATGCTGCTGGCTCAAGATCAAGTCTTGTCAAGTTGGAGTGTGTTCTGTTTATCTGTCTTAAAAATAGTACTTTATTATAATTAAAAACATAATGGAGAAAGAGGTTATTGATACTGTTATTCAAAAACCTGTCTTTGCTGAAGAAAGAAGAATCAGAGGATCACAGGCTGGCTAAGGTTGGAAGGGACCACAGTGGGCCATGTGGTCCAACCTCCCTGCTCAAGCAGGGTGATCTCAGAGCACATTGCACAGGATTGCATCCAGACGGTTTTTGAATATCTCCAGTGAGGGAGACTCCACAACCTCTCTGGGAAATCTGCTCCAGTGCATGGTCACCTTCACAGTAAAGAAGTTCTTCCTCATTCAAATTCAGGTGGAACTTTTGTGTATCAGTTTCTGCCCGTTGCCTCTTGTCCTATTGCTTGGCACCACTGAGAAGAGTCTGGATCCATCTGCTTGACACCCTCCCTTCAGATACTTGTAGACATTGATGAGGTTCCCTCTCAGTTGTCACTTCTTGAGGCCGAACAGGCCTAGCTCCCTCAGCCTTTCCTTGTAAGAGAGAGATGCTCCAGTCTCTTAATAATCTTTGTAGCCCTCTGCCGGACATGCTCCAGGAGCTCCATGTCTCTCTTGCACAGAGGAACCCAGAACTGGACACAGAACTCTAGATGTGGTCTCACCAGAGCTGAGTAGAGGGGCAGGATCACCTCCCTTGACCTGCGGGCAATGTTCTTCCTAATGCATCCCAGGATATTTTCAGTTGTCCAGCACTGGGCTGACATCACAGTGGAAACTGTACTAAACTAAACTGGATTATTCCTGACTTGGGAGTATGCTAGTCCTTATGACCTGTGTAAGCATGAAGATGACAATGGTGGTCCTCTTTTGATAGAGCTGTGGAGGAAAGTTGCCTGCAAAGAATCAGAAGGGGAAGTTGACAAGTGTTACTTGTGCAAGGTGTTTCCAGCATGTCAGATTTCCTGAAATGTGCAGCAAAAGTAGAGCTTGTTCAGCTCTCTAGGAGGCTGGGAAAGGGCAGGAAGTCCCCCAAAAGTTAATGAGAACAAATCTTTGAACTCATCTTTTCAGGAGGGCAGTAGCCCATGGACATATAAACTTTGTCCCATAGAAGTTTTGGATGCAATATCTGAAGCCTTGAATGACTTGAGACTTCTTTAGTAATTGTAACCTGATACTGTTGTTTTTAATAATGTAAAGCATTTGACTCAATCTTGGCAAACTCATCCATTACACATGGAATTAGCCCATAACTGTTTTATGACTAACAGGATAACTGAGATTCACTCTACCCAGACATCTGGCCACTGGGTTAATGTCTGATGTGCCAGTGGACTGGTGACACTGACTGTCTCTTTTAGGTGAAGATCTTTGAAGATTTACCTGTATTTTTTGAACATAATTTTTAAAAGGTAGTTCAATAGTAGATTAATCTTCCAGCTGGCTCCTCCCAAGGACCTGGGTTGTACTGAACAGTGACATGACAAATCCACTACCTTGTTCATTGTTGAAAAACTCTGTGTGACTGATTTAATGTTCAGAGTTTTCCCTAGAAATACCCACTATTTCATAGAAGTCTCATTCTAGAGAAAAAGGCAGTGACCTTAGTTTGCGCTGAATCAAGCGTTTTTAAACTTATGTTTATTAGATGCTCCAACAGCTACACTGTTTCATGGCAGTATGAAATTTCACAGGGAACGAACTTTTAAAAGGGTTCTTTTTTGTTGTTACCAAGATTTGTCTGCTAAAAAAAAAAATCAGTGTTTCCTTCCTGCAGCTTGTGTCCTTCCTGCATGCTCTGTGTCCAAGCAGAGACAGACAGTTGCAGTAGTACTAGTAGTCTGAAACCTGGCAGAGCTGTCTAAAACTGCGGTCAGAGACCGCTGGACTTGCCTGGACTGCCACTCACCCCATTCCACCTTCCTTTGGACCTGTCAGGGAGTTTCCCCAGGGTCTCCACATACAAGAAGCAAGGGCGCTGCATTCTCTTTATCACCTATCAACCCTCCCTCTGCATAACACCAGCTGTATGCTCCCCACTTCAAACAGTACTGACTTGGCTAGCTGGGAGCAAGAGCATATCGAAGAGCTTCAGTGGTAGAATCCTACTGAATTTGAGGTGGAATAATTTTTTTGAAAAAGTTTTTGATTGGATGTGGGGTCATGGATGTGCCTGAGGCTTTGTTGGCAGAGTAACTATGGCAAAACCAGTGGCCATCAATGCTTTTTCCTGCTTCCTATTCTCAGTACTGTCACCCTCCAGTGAGAGCTCTTTGCTCAGGAATCTGGAGAGAAGATTTGTCCCTCCCACTCCAGATGGATGCATGTTTGTGCACCAGGAAGGGGGCTGAGAACTTCCTATTTGTTCCACAGAAGGATGGTAGACCTTGTGTAGGAGACTGAATGTTTATGATAGCATCAGTGTGAGAAAAGGCCCTTTCCATTGAGAGATCTTCAGGCTAATGATATCTGCCACATTCATTGTGTCTTGAAAACCAATCTCAGTGAGGGAAGGTTATCACGGAGCTCTTTAACAGATCCCCTCTTATGTCCATCACAACAAAGAAACCAATTAGGCTGCACTGCCTGCTTGCCTAAACCTCACTTAGGAGAGAAAGGAGCTGGTAGGATTAGGGATGCACTGGGTTAGAGGGAAATGTCTCTATTTCAGAATCCCTGCCTAAAAAAAGTCATCAGTATCCATTTTAGTTCTGCTTGGTTTTTAGTGACAGTAACAGTATAAGAGGACAGAATTTAACACTTGAACTAAAGCATTCAGTTTGAATGAAGTCTCCTCCTATACCAACACTTACTGGCCTGTTATTAATTATCTGACACTGATTTTTCTAAATTATACTGCATACTTAATTTTCTGCAATGAATTTAGTTGAAGAAGCCCACTTTACTCTCCCAGAGGAAGAAGTGGAGTTTGTATGTGTTCTGAGGAGAGAGACATGGTTTCTTCAAGCATACAGCAAGATGCCTGCTTGCAAAAGCTCTAGCCAGAAGGTCAGCTGAGGCGCAGAGAGACAAACAGATTCCAGAAGTAATATACCATGCAAATTTTTCACTTAGCATTTTCTAGAAGTTGACTCTGGGATTTCTTACTTTTGGGATATGACAAGTATAAGTGTAACACTGACCTTTCTAGAGTCTTAGAGTAGTACAGCTTAACTCTGTTCTGAAAAGTATTAACACTCAAGTCTTCATGAACAGAGAGGACTGGGATGCCACAGGTACAAATAATGGGGAAAATGAAAAATACATTTCTGGAACCTATCTTTGAATGTGTTGCCTTCTTGTTAGCAGTTATGTAGAGTTAACCTTACTCACTTTGGAATCAAAAAGAGGCATTTGTGATCTTTTACATTATAGTTAGATTGAGGCAGCAGGAAAGGATGCAGGGTTCAGTTCCTCCCTTACCAACTGAATGGATCTGATCTGTGACTTCCCAGCAGAGACATGGAAGGTGGTAGGGGAACAGTTGCATTAGGCCAGTAGCATTAGTCAGGGCCAGACATATTTAAGCAGCAGAGCAGACGAGGCACAAGAAATCAGAATACAGCATGATTTTGGGAGATCTGATTGAATTTACTCATGAGAAGTAATGATAGCTCTATGAAAACTCACATATCATTTTTGGAGTCATTAGGCTTCAAGTACTCACACCTTCCCATATGGGTTTAACCACCATTTCATTTCTAGAAGTACAGGGGAGGCACAAATAGCTATGTGTTTGTATTGCAGCATATGCACTGATGGCCAGTAGTTTTCACCTGAAACCATTCATGTGGTGCACCAGAGCCCAGCTAGGACTGTATGACCTTAGTGGGACTACAGGGCTCATCTATTCTTCTGGTAATAGGCTTTCAACTTCTGATTAGGAAAGATTTTGAGCTTATGTAGCTTTCAGGGTGTAGCTGGTGTTTCTGGGTGCTCAGTCTTATTCTGAATTGAAACTTAGATTTTGGAGTAGTCTGGCTCTTTTTATTTATATGTTTATTTATGAGGATGTTCTGGATGGGTTTTTTTTTCATTCCTTTCAATGGACGTGCCTGGATTTTTATAATAAAATGTATCCTATAAATTAACAGATACATGTTTATTGCGGTCACTTCAAATACTCCCCACTGTTCACAGTACAAAAATGTGATATTTCGGTTTACCAACAGTCTGCCTAATTCAACTTACTTTCTTGAATCTCCCCTGCTGTGACAGGGCAATTCTCAGACCACTTCCCAAGTTGCATTTTTATTGTTATTAAATGACTTCATTCCTAATTGCTAGCAATCTATCTCCTTTAATTCAAGACACTAATATCTCTGAAGAAATGCTTTTTTATATTAGTTCAAACCCAGAAGAGTCTAGCTAAAAAAACCAAGATACAAAGAGTCTGGTTATGCTGCTGAGACCCCAAAGAGTGTACAAGAAACTATAATATTGTAGTAAAGCGACCACTGCACTTCACCATTGCTTGCCCCAACAAGGGGATATAATTACCTAATGTTGTGCCATAAACTGTATGCCATTAGCAGGCTATAAGGTTTTTTCTGTAGCTTATATAGTAGTTTTTTACTCTTAAAGGAAAAAGACCTGCACAAGAGCAAAATGGAAGATGGGATAAAAAGCAATGAGATAGCTGGCTTTGATAAGATAACTGGCTAGAGCTTGTTTATCACAAGTTCAGAAAATCATTAGATAAGGTGGCACAAGGTGATTAGTGGAGTAATCACAAGGGTGGCTGAATAGGAGGACACCAACAGGTACTGCTGAAAGTTGAAGTATTGTGCTGAAAGGAAGCTTTTCTCAGGACTGATCTTGTCTTGACCATTGGCCTTGGCCAAATGATCAACATCATACTGATGAAAGGTTCAAAGCCAGGATTCATTTTTAGCATACAGATGCTTCCAGTAGAGAAATGGAATAGTCCAAGAGCTTGTTACAACCACTCCTGAGAGAGCACATACAATTCCAGTCACCACCATCCCAGAGGGATCGTTATGAAGTGCAACAGAGCACAGTAAAGTACTAGGATGACCAATCATATGGAGAATGTGTTTTGCAGGATATTAAGAACTTTGCTAGTTCAGTCAGGCAAAATGAGGAAAGAAGGGGTATGATTTCTGCCCATAAATACATCAAACTGCAAAACTTCCAAGACAGAGAACAGCTACTTAAGCTTAAGGGCAATGTTGGCACAAGAACAAATGGGTATAAACTCACTGAGAATAAATTAGTCAGGAAATTAAACAGAAGTTTTTAACCATCAGAAAGAGAAGTGAGATTCTGTAACATACTTCTAAGTGAAAAGAAACAGAATTAATTTTAAGATGGAACCTGATCTATTATGAAAAGGCTTTTGTGATGGTACTGGCAGGAGGAAGAGAGTAGACTGTATGACCAAGGGGCCAAGGAGTCCCTTCCAGTCCCTCCCACCCCATTCCTCTTCCCTCATGCTATACCATGCCTCTTCACTTCCTTGGTATCCTGAGCTCTACCTGCTCCTGCTCTGAAGGCACCATGGATCCCTTATCAGAATTCTGCATTGCAATAGGTTGTTTTTAATCCTCCCCATACCTCCCCTATTTTTTTTCCCTTGCTGAGTTTTCTGGGCTGTAATGTTTCCCTTTGTGTAATCCATCACAGACACAATGTCGCTTGTGCAAATTAAAATGCACCTCGGAATAATAAAAAAGGGTCTTTTTTTTTTTTTTTTCCCCTTCCTTCCCAGCAGCAGTTCCTCAACACAAACCATTTGTCTCTAGGAAGAAATTCAAGAATGTTAACCCTGTGTGTGCTCCTGAGGGGTACACAGCACTTCCTGACGGAACAACACTTATTGGAGACCTTGCAGTTGTGGACCTTGCAGATAGCTGGAACTATAACCCACTTCTTTTCTTGTAAAAATATTGGTGATAGGGTCCAGTGCAACAAATTAAAGGTCCCCCGTATCAGGACAAAGAGATACAAGCCAGGAATTCTACGTAACAAACCATGTGGTGTTCCACAGAACTCACATGGTCTGAGGTGAACATTGTACACTGCAACCTTTAGAAAGAATCACTGTAAACTATTTGAGTGACAAAAGAGTCACTAGGCTGTCCTATACTACTGTACAGTTCTGGAGGCTAGAACTGTGGGTCAGGCACTGGTCCCTTGTGATTTAGAAATAAAGTTACAATAAACCTTTGTTGAATGAATTCCATCTTTGTATGTTAAAGGTTAAGTCAAGGACAGAATTTTATTTCTTCCTTCTTTCATTTGAGGGGAGGGTGTGAATTTCTCCTCAGTGGCATATAAATTCAATGAAGTTTAATATGCATTTAAAAAATCCATTTTATGCAATAAGAGAGGTCCAAAATTGGACTGAGAGGTAGGCAGGTACTAGAGGACCTGACTGCTTGGCAGTGGAGACAGTGGGGCATTGCACAGCCATCTGGGCTGGAATGACGTGGGAATAGCAGTGGGGACAGTAGACCAAGGCTGACTACCTTTCCTGTGGAGGAGACTGGTGTTTCCATAGAATAAGCTTTCCTAAGGTCATTATTGAAAGATTAGACAACTTTATGGTTTGTGGCATGGACTTTCGGCTTATGGCTTCAGCTTTTACTCTTCCTAGATTTTGCTCAGCTCAGCTGGATGATTTTTCTTTCCCAAACAAGTGTTTCAGCAGGGACTTTGACTCTCATCACAGATGTTGTTTTATTTACAATCACAGTTAAGGGTGCCAATGGGTTGCCTCATAGTCTCACAGGATCAATATTCCTTACTCTTCAGTTCCTCTCTTGCTCCCTATTTTCCAGTTCAGGAGCTTTCTAAGCTCTTCAATTTGTGACCTTATTGGGAACTAATGTTGGTGTTAGTGCAGTAACACATGCAGGGCTTTAGTCATCTACTTTGACTTGGGGGGAAAGTATGCCCTTGGAACAGGAGCTAGTCACACAGGATGCAGAAAAGGCAACTGGTGCATGAGGAGACAAAAAGGGCCAAGCACAGCATGAAAAAAGCAATTCAAAGCTTCAGGTCTCTATCAGAGGAGGTATCTTCATTGTTCTTCAACCTTACCTGGAATAACAATGCCAGGAGTGGTTAGACAAATGGGCAGGTATCCAACAGTGCAAAATGCACAGGCATACTGAACATCACCAGCTAAGCTTCCAGAGGAAGCTCCTGTCCCCTTGGGACAGCCTGATCTTGCCCTCACTCATTCCATTGACATCAGACTTTTTACTGTGCTCTAGAGGCTGGGTAGGTGGCTGGAATTCACTCTGTAGAGCAGCAAATGCTATTTCTATAATGTGTTTTGTCTCAGTAGCAAGGCTGTTCTTCATTTATTTCAGGGATCATAAACAAATGACATAAAATCCTGGGAGATTGTTTCTTTTGAATTTATTTTTCCCCCAGTTCTTCCTATTGTGAGTCTTGCTGTTTCTAAGATTCATCCTTATAATCTGAAAAGAATAATCCCAAATTCAATCTCTGCTCAAAATTTTTGGTGCTGAAGAAATACTGCTGTTTTCTTACAGTGCCATTTTCTTCCTTAATCTCCCTCTTTTACTGAAAATCTTCTCGTAATTTAAAGATCCCACCAATTTTCTGGTAAACTTTTTATTTCTAGTAGGTACAGAGAAGATTTTAATTTCTTCAAGACAAACTTCCAATGGAAACAAGACTTAAATGGGCACACTCTTTGTCCACGACTGTCTTTATCTGTCTATTTCACTCATTCCTCACAATAAGTTTTGAATTGAACCTCTTACCCTCAAATAAATTTGCTTGAAAGAGATGCAGGGATCTTAAATGTGTTAGGTCCCAATGATTTCCCTGGACAGAGAATACAGTTTTTCAGTTTCAGCACTGACTGGAAGTTTCCTAACCTCACCCCTTTATAGATGGACAAAAGACAATCCTGAAAAAGGAGTGCATGAATGGTCTAGTTGTGGGGAAAATTCTAACTGGAGTTTACCTGTTTTTGTATGCAGCATAGCAAATTCAGCAGAGACATAAATCTATAGGAAGCTTGTATTCATTCATTCCACTGCTCACAAAGCTACCTGTAATGGGTTCAAGTAGGTGGTTTCAGGATTCCCCAGACATGCCAAATTCAATTCTACCCAGTGTAGTAATTTGTATATTCTTTTCTGTTGATTTCTTCTAGACTGGATTTGTCTTTACTACTGAATAATGACACTTTTCCCATTTTGCTTGTGCTCTTGAGCATAGGGTATCTTCAGCAAGGTCGTGCATTCTGTTTAAGTGTCTGTGACCATGACCACCCCTCACAGCAGAGAAAAAGTAGCCAGCAGTCCTCAGATCCAAAGGAAGACAAGCCCAAGCTGGTGTGGCAGAGCCTTCCTACTTGATGGGGCTGTAGAGTGGTGTTTTCTGCAGTGACATGAGGATGCCTACCTAGTTCATGGACAGTTAAGTATGTGGGTCGCTGTGCTGATTTTGGTTGGGCTGGAGTTAAGTTTCTTCATGGTCACTGGTATGGGGCTGTGTTTTGGGTTTGTGCTGAACACAGGGTTGATAATGCAGAGATGTTTTTATTGCTGCTGAGCAGCACTTACACAGAGCAAAGGCTTTTTCTGTGTTTCATGCTGCCACGCTGGCAAGGATGCTGGGAGGAGACACAGCCAGGACAGCCAACCCCAGGTGATCGAAGAGAGATGTTTCATACCATATGACATCATGCTCAGTATATGCAAGTGGGGTAAAGAAGGATGACGGGGGATGTTTGGAANCGCTGTGCTGATTTTGGTTGGGCTGGAGTTAAGTTTCTTCATGGTCACTGGTATGGGGCTGTGTTTTGGGTTTGTGCTGAACACAGGGTTGATAATGCAGAGATGTTTTTATTGCTGCTGAGCAGCACTTACACAGAGCAAAGGCTTTTTCTGTGTTTCATGCTGCCACGCTGGCAAGGATGCTGGGAGGAGACACAGCCAGGACAGCCAACCCCAGGTGATCGAAGAGAGATGTTTCATACCATATGACATCATGCTCAGTATATGCAAGTGGGGTAAAGAAGGATGACGGGGGATGTTTGGAATGACGGCATTTGTCTTCCCAAGTAATCGTTATGTGTGATGGAGCCCTGCTCTCCTGGAGATGGCTGAACTCCTGTCTGCCCATGGGAAGCACTGAATTAATTCCTTGTCTTGCTTTGCTTGCATGTGTGGCTTTTGCTTTTCCTATTAAACTGTCTTTAGCTCAACTCATGAGTTTTATAGCTTTTACACTTCTGATTCTCTCCCCGATCCTGCTGGTGGGGGAGTGAGCAAGTGGTTGCTTGGGGCTTGACTGCTGGCTGGGGTTAAATTACGACAGTTGCTAAAGGTTTTAGACCAGCTTGAGAGAGAGCATTTGCAAAATAAGAAGACTACAAACAATATGCAGAGTAGGGAAAACCTGTATTTTTATCCTTGCTGTGTTTGACCTCAGAAGTTTGCTTCCCTTGCAGTGTCTCAGTTTCCCCAGATGCAAGCTAAGAACAGTAACAGCTATCTGTGTCTCTTGCCATTAGTGGAGGAAGGTGAGATGTGCTTGTCTGAGGAAGTATCACCAAGTTTTGTTCCTGTTCTGTTAAAGACAATCAGAGTTTAGCAGGAATTACTTTCCAACACCACTTAATATTGAGAGGAATAGTCTGTCAGAAGAGTAGTGCTGGAAAGTCCTTCCTGGTTCATGCACACATGTTCACTGGGTGTCATGCTTTCTCTTTGATTCAGTGTGGGAACGGGGCCAACTTTTTGGCATAGAAGGAGTTGATAGAGAACTGGTAAGAACAAAACTGGCCATGATATCCCATCCCATTCTTAATTCTTTGCTGACCATTAATCTTTTCCTTACTGCCAGGCCTTGGACTACAACAAGGACAGCTGCACTGAGCAGAACACTAATTCATCGAGCCTGCTCCACAACAAAGCCTGACAGAGGTGATTGCTTAGGCAGCCCGGCCTTCACCAGCTACTGCCATTGCCCTGATGAACTCTTCCTGTGAAGATGAGGTAAGACCCAGAAGGGGATTTTTATGCTCATTTGCAGGAATGTAAAACTTTCTGTGGAGTCTGAATCTGGGGGAACACTGTGAATGATACTGGACAATGTGGTACTCATCTGTACTGGCCTTTCCTATCTGTGTTATGATAGTGTCTCACAGTACTCTTTGGTATGTCCTAGGGCAGTGTGGGAAGAACTTCATGATCATCTAGAGCTGTGTGCTCTACATTCTCTCACAGGCCTTCTGCATCCAAAGCTGGCCTGACCCTGTCTATTGAATTCAGTGCACTGTGGAGCAGCTGAACCTCTTGGCTAACTGGACAGAAATTATTACACCTTTTTGCCCCTGCCCTTTTCAGCGGGAACCAAGGGAAGATGAATTAGTCTGTTGACTCAGAGCAGAAGTAACTTGATAGTTATGTGCTTCTCTGGAAAGCAACCACACTGCCCTGTACCCACACTTGGTGTGTGATGGTTTCACTGCTGTGACAGCATGAAAGATGTTGGGTTTTGTTCCTAATGCTGTTATCATTTATCATCCTCTTATAAAGCCAGAACCCGCTGCTCACTCATCCTCCCCTTATGTTAGATTTTCTGCTTCCACTCCACTCCTGCCCTGGTAGGGAAACTGCTTGTATGCCAGAAACAAACTGTCTGTCCACTGAATACTAGAAAAGACACAGGATCCTTTTTCCCCCCCCAAACTACTGCTGTGACCAATGGTGATGGTTTGACGGGGGTTTAGCTCTTGGGCTTTGTAACAGCAGCTCCGGTCATGGAGTGGAGAGCTGACAGTAACCTTGTTTTATCCCATAGAGATATCAGCTGATCCTGAATCCGGGGAACTCTCCCACAGCTGGTGTCTGTGGAAGGACGGAAGCATTCGAATGCTAGAGATGGAGAAAGGGATACAGTGTGCTAAATTCCTACCCTTCAGCTGAGTAAGTCTCTCAAAGCTGCTTGGGCTATAGCATGCCTGTGCCAGAGCTGTGGAATATGTGGGGCTAGCACATAACTGAAAGAGCATCCTGCTATCTTCTGTCTTGTATCCATATCCCAAAATAATCCATAAGCAGCCCTCTAACTGCAGATGAGTTGTACATCAGTTTCTCTGGACAAGCTGAAATAACTCAGAGAGAAGCAGAAATATCTGATGGGTCTTGGAGATGACAGAATGAAGAAAGGAGACTTACCATTCATCCCTTCTTTCCTGTTCTGGCAATGTTTTCAGATAAAAGCAACTTGAAGCTTGCAAAATATACTTTGGAGCTGGCAGTAAGCAGCACACTGCTACCATTATTGGTGTAAACATGAACTGTGCTGAAGGATTTGTTTCTCCTCCCTCCCCAGTCTCACTCCTGGATCATCAGTAACAATAGGTCTCATCTCTAGAAGCCTACAAGCATCATACTGTGTTTCTAGAATTACTGTGTATACCCTCTATGGGACTCCTCACCCACCTTAGGGAGTCAGACTGTGATGGTGAGACTGCTTGCAGAAGTGCCAGCTCTGTGAGGTTTTCAGAGGTGTGAACTCCTTTAGTGGGAGAACTGGGTCTGGTGGGTTAGAAGGGAAGGGCATGCATTACAAATCTACAGCTGGGATGGTGGCACCTTCTTTGATGTCAAGCTCCTCATGGACCAGGTTGGCCTTACGGTATTAGGTGTTTTCTAGGAAAGCAAAAGTTCACTTCACTGTCTGGCACACCTGGACATTATTTCTCATATGAACTCTTTGTGATTCTCTATTACTTGCAGTCAAATGTGCAGTGCTGAGAATTGTTGCATTAAATTTGCTCTATAACACGGCACTAGCTTTGCTCTTGCTAAACTGAGAAGGATTTTGATAGGTATTGCACCCCAGACAGAAGCCTGTTCTGGTATGAAATCTTCCTGTAAGCAGAATGACCTCATTCCATGGGCAGGCCATCATCCTTTTCCTATACATCTGCCAGAATTGCCAGCATTAGACTCTTACTATCCTTATTTATAGAGCAATATAAATGTTCTGAGCATTTTACAGACACCTGAAAGAGAATGTTCTCTCTCTTCAAGATGCTGATAGNTATATATATAGGAGTGATGGGGCAATAACTCAAGTTCTGAGGAGGGCCAACATGGTAGAAGAGGAGCTCAGACCAGAAGTTTGCAACAAGAGTCTGTGAGAAGAAGGAAACTATTGTTAACAGTTTGGTGCAGAAAGCAGGTGTGGGTGATGTGGCCAAGGTGATGATGGGAGAAGGTGACTAGGTAGAAGGCTTAGGAGTTGACTAGTAAGAGAAGGGGAATCTGTAGGCAGTAAAACTGCTATCAATGAATGGCTTAAAAGCAACCTAGATGGCAGACTGAGAACATCCACATCCTCCCCACTCTCCTCCTACTGCCCTGGCTGCTGAGAAAGAGAGGGAATGATGTTGATGACCATCATTAGCAGAACTTACAGTTCATCTGCCAGGATGGGACAAGGGCTGAAGTTCACTTGTCGTTGGAACTACTCACTCCAACCAGAGCCTTGCCTTTGCGGCTTGGATAGAGATCACCAGCACCAGAAAACCATTCCCATGCAGTCACAGGTAGTCCAGTGCTGGGATTCATGCCATCACCCCACTGGCTGCAGGCATTGCAGGTCTGCTACCATCTCTCTCGCAGAGCTGGCACAAGAGTTGCAGTGTTCTTTCCCTGGTGACTGTTGGGACATGCTAAAGAGATCCTTCATTGTTTTTCTGCAGCAGTTATTGGGTCCCTAGGCTGGATGCAGACTCCTGTTTTAGGTACATCTAAGCTTAACAGCAGCAGAGTTACATGGGTTTTTTACCTCTCCTTTATGGATCCATGTTCTTCTGTGACTACAAACCACAAGTCAGCAATGCCACCTGTTCCAGTCAGTGCATGTGGTCTGCACTGACCTACCTCCAGGTATGCTAATGATTGTCAGGGAGGGCTGCAAAGTTTTGCTTTTTTGTGTGTCTGTGGTAATGGGCAACAGCTGCTACACAGAAAGACACCCTTGTCCTCCCCCTTCACTGCCCTCTCTGACTTGGTGCCCAGCTTGGGGCTAAGCACTCCTGCTGCCTTTTATTAATCTTCTCCTGGGACAGCACTATCAGCAGCCCATCAGTGTTCAACATGCCCTCAGTCACTAGTGCTAACTCGATTAGGACAGTGAGGAGTGACTTACAGGGGAAGCTCTTCTCCACAGGCAGTATTTGCATACAGTGATTGATGCTGATACCTCCTCTAAACACATCCACATTTTGCATTTTAAACAAAGCAATTGCTGTAGAACTGCTCCCTGTCACTCAATGGGATTCCCAATACCAGCATAAGATGTACCTTCCCTTTCTTAAAACAGACTCTCTTGTTCTCAAAGAGGACACTCAAGTGGGGTAAGGAGCAGGTCATTGACTCCACCTTACATTTGGAGGAAATGAGACTAAAGCCTACTGTGTGTCTTGTCTTGTGAAGTTGCTCATGGAGAGTTCTGGGCTGTGTGGTCAGTGTCACACAGCTGATAGACTTTCACCAAGGTCAAACTTGTGTGGGGTACATAGTCTGAAGCCTCCTGTGTTTCCTTCAAACCATCTTTCCTGGTCAGATTTCAGATGCAGAGTAGGCTCCCCTCACATTCACCAGTGTCTCTCTGTCTTAGGAATACACGAGCTGACTGGTACCCATGGAGCACTGAATGTGTATTATCCACATGTAATATGCATATTATATATATGTATTATATGTATATATTATGTGTATTATCTTTTGAGAATGCACGCAGAATCAGTCTTGAGGAGAAAAGACAATGCAGAAAGAACCGTGCCTCGCCAACACTGCCTATGGAGACTTTCTGCTGCGCCTTTTGCAACCGGACTTGTCTATCTCGCATCGGCCTCTTTAGCCATCAGCGCGCTTGCAGCAAGCGTGGGTAGAGCCCTGCCCAAATCTTCGTTCACGAAGCCTAGCCATGATGACACACACACACAGAGACCCACATATGTGCATATAAAAAAATTCAGCTTGCAAATTGTCCAAATAAGCAAAAGATGCCACACACTTCATTACAGTTTCTACTTGGGATGTTACTAGCAGGGTGTGTCCATGTGAAGTTCTGATTTGGAGGTGATGTCCTGAGCCATGTCTTTCTCTGAAGAGGAGAGTGTGCAAGGGAGGCAGTGGGTGAGTTTAACTTCTACTTGAAGAAGGGCAAAAGGAACAAGATTAAATCTGTGGTGATACTGCTGGTACTGCAGCTTAGTTTGCAAAGTGGGAGATGTTTTTTCTTCTTTATATCCTAAGTGTTCCCTTTCTTTCAAAACAAAAAGAAATTTGCCCAAAAAGTAACCCTCTTAAAACAGCAGCAAGGACTAACTTGTGATCTAGGCTGTTGGTTCCTTGGAGCAGGCACTCAGTCCTTCCCTTTGTCCCTGGGGTTCAGGGATCATTGAGGGGGGTAAGTAAATAAAAATCTCTTCCACACACTGTCTAAAGGTCTCAGAAAGAACACCTCCTATGGGCTACCAGTGCTCTTTGCCTTGCACGTGCTCACATCCTGCTGCACTGTGAGGGCTTAACACCTTCAACAAAATTCAGCAAGACCCCGAAAAGTTTTGCTTAGGCTTAGCAGGAAATACCTCTTTTCGCTTATTCCTAACATTACCTACTCATCTTTGTGCTTATTTCAGAGGACTTTCCATGTACTGCTTGTTGCCCATTTGTTGTCTGAAAACTTCATGGTTGTGCAAAACTAGGCACTTTGTTATTGGGCTCACACTGTGAGATCTGGCTCAGATAGATGTGGGATCTCCGTGGCGGAGGTGGCCCTTTCATCTCCTGACACACTGTATTAATTTTGCAAATGTGACAAGCTCAGCTTTGCAAAAAAACCATATTGCCCATGTCTTGTTCTATTTAATGTTGTATTCAAATGGTCCAAGTGCTCAGCGACGTGGGCTGGGGGAACAGCTCTGCAGGCTTCTTTGTTACTTGAGTGGCAGCTGGCTTCCAGAAGTAATTATAGCTGTTCAGTGCTGTGGTACATCAAACCTCTTGGGAATTACTGAGGCATCAGGTGCATGGTGACTCAGAGGCAAGAACAGAGATGCTCCAGTTCCCAAGCCATAAAAGCCATAAGCTTTATAAATCCCAATATCCACTTGGACTTTGGACTACAGTGAAAAGGAAGCATTGCTGTGACTTTGCAGAGGGTGTTCTAATTTTCCAGAAATCCAAACAGAGAGATTTAGACCTTAGGAGTCTGAAAATGAATTGCATTGCCATCATGTGGATGAATGGAAGCTAATGTTTACTCAGAAAAATTCTGGGAGCCTCATTTATTAGTTAGAAATAAAACCAAAGTCATGATAGTTATGAAAGTTGTTAAATCAGAATGCTTAACAAAATGTGAAGAGAAATTATAATAACAATTTAAGTCTGGTAGTATCCAAGTAAACACTGAAGTTAGTTTGATCCAAGTGATAGGGGTAATTAGCATTAATTACTGTCTAACATGTTCATTAATGTAACCACTCAGTGACATTTGGTGCTTACAGAATTAGGTGTTAGAACTGGGTGTTAGTTAAGTACTTAGAAAATGAATATGCAAAATAGCTAAAGTGGTAGAGAATCAATATGATCCTTTTGTGTCTTCTTCGTAGTGGAGTTTCCAGACACTGGACTGCATGAATAAGTATTAATTAGGTAAAATCATATCTGCTCTGCCTAAACAATAAAAACTGTTAAAACTCGTAACTTGTTTTGTTTCTACTTAAGTAAACGTGATTTTCTGCTGTAATTAAGGTACCAGAAGCAAACTTGCCGAAGTAATGAGTGTTTATTAGGCTCTATGTAATCTTAAACTAATCTAAGTCAATAATTACTACTCAAGATAGGGTGGGTTTGCAAATACTCATAGGGCAAAGATCTAAACAGAAGACATGAAACTGTAATAGTGTTTGCTGTGGACTTTTAGGGCATGTCAGCTGAGGCTGGGTGCCTCCATGCCTCCATCCTAGGTTTTTGCAGGACACATACCGGAACTTCTGGGTTTTCTAATTGGGATCCCTCTGCCTTTAGCCTCTGATGTTTCCCCACAGGTAGGAACCTAGACACATTGCCTGGCTGTCCAAGAAGAAACCCATGCTGGTTTTTGTCTTCTGCTTCAAGCTCCTCTGCTCCCAGTTTCTTGAATATTTATCACATGTTCTGCTCCTGGCTCATCACATCATGGCTGTGTCCTCAATAGCCTGGTCATACCTTGGCCAGCATCTTTCATAGATTGCTGCTTCCTCCCTACTACTTGTGCTCTGTAGTGCAGAAGAGGACAGTAGAGAAGCAAGAGTATTGTCCTGCAATATAAAAGCAAATCCTGAATCAGGCACAGAACCAAGACACCCGCTGGATCATTCTTTTCAGTAGATCTTGCCAAGGAAACTGAAGAGATAATCTGGCCTTTCCTTCCATCCTAAGGCTCCATCTGGATCAGGCATCATATAAGGGTTTGTGTAGAAAACTCTTGGCTAAAATGTTCTTTCATGATGTTGCGTGGTCTTCATACGGTGAAGCACAGTTTACAGGAGTTTGAACAATTGGCCTCCTGGAGTATATAGTTCTCATCTGTTAAGAGTGGGACAAGTGAGAGATGGATGGTGGATCACTGGGACATCAGGTATGATTTTTGCTACTGCCAGTGTTCTCTGTAGTGCCCACAATGGCAATACAGTTATTACATGAATAAATACAAATATTTGCTTACACAGTTTTTCCTAGGACAGAATTAGGTGGCATGAGGGAAGATGAAAAGCCGTTTTTCTGTAGGATATAGCCAAATGCACAAGAAATAATAAGGAACGATGTAAGCAGGAGACTTCAGAAGAAACAAGACTTTTAAAGTAGTTAGGAGCAGTGGAAAGAGGGCAAGGACACTGGAGCAAAACTAAATTAATGCTTCGTGCCAGTCCTTCCCTGTGATTCTAATTTTACTTGATAATTCAACCAATTTACCTGATTCAAAATAAAGCTCAGTGGTCTGTGACTTCCCAGATCATCCCAAATGCCTTTTTTAGAACAACTTACAGCATTTGCTACCCTTCATTACTCCAGTATAACAGCTGACTTTAATGAGAGAATTCATGTCTTCAGTAGCTCAGTGACTTCTATTCCAAACTCCTACAAATCTCTTGGATGTACATAATATACTGTGCTGGTGATTTATTTGTTATTTAGCAGTTTGTTCCATCATCTTCTCTCCTGACACGTCACTCTCAGAAGGTGTCTCATCTTCGTTATTTGGAAAGGGTAATTCTAGGAGAGAGGTCTCTTCAGTGGGTCTCTCTGCTGCTGTCTGGCACAGAGGCACACTATCTTTTGATGTCTGGATAAATATTTGCCTTTAAGGCCTGCTTCTCCACTTTATTGTGTGTTGCGGAGACACAGCCAGCTCTTCTCCACAAAGAAGAGTACTAGGAACACATGAATGTGGGAGCAGGAGGGACCCTGTGTCTCACGCAAGTTTATACAAGTTGAACTACATTTCACAATTTTTGCTGCTGGGAAGCAGTCCTAGAACTTCCTTACTCTGTATCTAACACCCCTCATTCCTTTTGCTTTGGATTCTTTGCTCTTGGCTATCAAAACACAGATTTGGGGCAATAGGTTGAATTTTGCTTTTCAGACAAAGAGATTATTAGATATTAGGAAGATTAGATATTATGAAGAAATTCTTTACTGTGAGGTGGTGAGGCACTGAAGGAGGTTGTCCAGAAAAGTTGTGGATGCCCCATCCCTTGAAGGGTTCACAGCCAGTTTGGATGGGGCTTTGAGCAACTGGGTGTAGTGGAAAGTGTCCCTGCCCATGGCAGGGGAGTTGGAAGTAGAGGGTCTTTACAATTTCTTCCAACACTGGCCAATTTATGATTCTGTGATGATTCTCAGAGAACAAAGCATGCACTGAGAGTATGGGGAAACCTGCTAATGGGAAAAACAACTTTAAGACTTTTGTTGGCTTTGAAGAGTGCCTTGTTCAGATAAACTTTTCTTATTCCACTTAATATTTCTATCTCGTCTGGAAGTAATAATATGCCATAAAACCACATAATATATACCTTCCACCCATTCTGTATGTAGGGGTGTGATTAAGGTCCATAGATGCATTCAGGAAGTCTTCACCTCCATTGATGCTGAAGCTCTGAACTGACTCATTCTCCCTTTTGCTATGCGTTTTTCCCTTTCCTTCCCTTTCCTTTCCTGCATCTACTGCAAACCAGGAGATATCATTCAAGATTCACCTAGGGAAAGAAGGAACAGAGCAGTCACATTGAGGGCTGGGGTGAGGAACAAGGTGACATTGGTTTCTTCTGTTGTTAATGGTTGCTTCTCTCATTTTTTTGCCAGGAGCACATTGGTCTCCCATTTGCATCCTGAATCTCACTGACGCATGGGTTGGTGGTGAGGGTTGGGCAAAAATCTTCGTCTGTGACTTCCTGCCAGGCTGATGAAAGGGGCAAAAACCTTCGTCTATGATTTCCTGCCAGGCTGATGAAAGGGAAACAAGCAGCAAAGCTAGTTATGCCAACTAGGTAAGGAACAAACTCTACCATGCTTTTTTTTAACTTTGCCCCTCTTCTCTCACTCTTTTTGCCCCTGAAAGCTCAAAATATATGAGTGGGAACCTTTCTAATCACAGGAAAAGATCCAGAAGAAAATAAAATGGTACCTAAGGTGTGGACTGGCGGGCAAATAATACTGTGTTCATGTCTCCCCACTCCCATTAAGAAGTGGATATTGGGGCCTGTGAAGGGAGAGAAGTAATGGAAGATAGATTATTTATTTAACCTGCTTAGCAGCAGTAACTGTGAAGCATAAAGCTAACTGCAAAGGATGTTTGATTCCTCAGCAAAGTCTGAAGCACAGAGATGCTGCAATGCTGCTTAATGTTCCTTTTGTGTTATCATGGTATCATATTTTTTCTCTCCTGTTTGTTTCAGAGTACTGTGTGTTCCTGATTTGCTGGGCAACTAGTTACCTGATGAGTGTGCACGGAAGAAATGACTATTTCATTTCTCCATCATGGTTGGGAAGTCACCAGGACTAGTTGTGAAGGTCATCTAGCCAGCTCTGCTCACCTTGTGAAACATTGTCCAAGCACAGGTTAGTCTCTCTCCTTTGGCGTATCACAGCTGGATTGCAGCTACTGCTAGCCCAGACAGTTTCTGTTCTTTGACTCTTTTGATCTTTAAAAAAGAAAAATGCTTATCTGCCAGATGAACAACTTGTGTGCTGTGAAGAGTGCAGAGCACTTGCTGTGATGACCTGTGTGAGAATAAATGTAACCGGCAGAGTATGGAACCTGGTACAAGGAGGTGACAGTGTTTGTGCTTAGTGTGGTTTCCCACTGACAGCTTGAGGGTAAGTTATTTACCCTCAAGTATATATACTTCTTGCATTGGAATAAATAATATGCACAGCAGTCAGGCAGCTGTAGGTAGCCTTGTGCTATTGTTGTTTCTGAGAATGTCCAATGGATTGACAGAAGCAACTTGGCAACATGCTCTGGGACACAGGGCCATCACAAACTCTGAAATGAGTCATTGATGCCCTCTTTCATGGACATGTTCCATGTGAAAAACAAAACTCAAAGGCAGTTCTCAAGTCCTAGTCCAAGATGATTCAGCCAATGCAGTGATTAAGTCTCCCACAATTTAAGAGGTCCCAGGCATCACTTATATTAGGTTTCAGCAGCTTTTTAGGATATACTTATTTGCAAGCTCCATGCCTCAGGGAAGAAAGGGGGGTCCAGGGTCCTGTTTTGTGTGCAGTGAGCAGCCATGAAATGAAAAGGAGGCTCCTGCCCAAAAGGCTTGCAATAGGCAATGGGTGGCAGAAGAAGTGCTGAGCCATAATGGCTCAGTGTGCTGCGCAGTGGTGTTACCCAGCTGCAGTCTCTTGTACAGAGTTCAGAACACATTCAGGGTAGGAAGCTTCTACTCCTCTCGCAGAGTTTTACTCTGCCTGCAGCCCAGGCTGGCGGACTCAGGAAAGATCTGCAAAATGGTGTAATATTTGCTTATGTATCAATTAGAATTTTATATAGTATTTTCATAGTTATGACAATAACCTTATCCTTTTGGTAAACTCAAAACATTTTATTTGCCTGTCCACTTGCTCATGTACAGATGAGAGAGTACACAGGTTCTCAGTTAGTCCAGCCATTTTCTTTTTCTTTTGAAAAGGCAAGATGGTCTCTTGATTCAAGCAAGTTGAGAAATAGAGCTCAGTGTATGGCCAGTCAGGCTTTATTCTGTTTTAGTGGTTGTTTCTCTCATGTTTACATTTCTAGGCCCATTTAGAAGGTGTTTATGATTTATTTGTAAAATGTTTTCATTTTCTTTGATCACTGAGTGTGAATTTGGTGGTGTTCCTACAATTGCTGTAACTCAGGCTGGGTTTATAACTATTTGCCAGGTAAACAGAGCATCAGGTGAACACAGCATTGCTGTGTGCTGCTTTGCTGCATGGCCTCACTGGCTTATACCAGCATGATTTTGGGGTTTTCTTGGGTTGTGCAGTGGAGCCCGAGGTTAGCGTGGTATTTCTGTGGTTTGGCTTAATTTGCCAAGTTAACTGGAGCTGCTAAGAAGCTGCTGTGATGTAGTCTGACTGTGGACTGTACTTCATTCCTGTTTGCAAACATAAGCTTGAGAATGAAGAGGCAGGATAACCTGGCTCAAATGGCATCAACAGTCATTTTACAAATGTCCTCCTGTAGCCTTCCCCTTGGTCTGATGAGTGTCATTTGGGTGGCATTGTATTCCTTTCAGGATTGGAAAGCCAGGACATCTTAGCAAACCCTCAGCAATTGGGAACAATAGACATTGTTAGCTGGAGAGACCCTTCTTCCAAGTTGGAAGGCATCAAGAACAGCGAGCTGGCTGCTAGCCACAGGGGCCTTGTTTTTAAGGGAGCTGGAACAGTATTCTGCCCGGGGTTTGGAGAAGCTTAGTATAGTTGGCTGCCACAAGGGACTGGATATTCACTGGTGGCCTCCTCACCCACAAAGTCAGTGTGTCAGAAACAGGACAGCAGGAGGGAGCCAGGAGAAAGAGAGATCATCCAGGAGCAAAGAAACAAAAATACATACAAGGGAGTATTAGCAAGGGGAACAGGCCAGATCATAGCAGGAACCTCATCAAGAGAAACAGAGTGTGATGGAAAGAAGAAATGTGCAGCAGCAGTGATTTAGATTTTCTGCAGCTAGAAAAAGTGAGCGTGAACTAGAAGGGCTCAGGGCAGTGGAAGAGGTGGGGATAGCACCCTGAAAAGCTGATATCTGTGCTAATGCTGCGAGCATTACTCCTTTAGGACACTGATGAATTTTTATGATGTAATGACAAAAACAATGGGGGTTAATAAGTGATTACCTCAGGCTTGGCGACAGGGGTTCATTAGATTGAAAAATATCTGTTGAAACTGTACTTCGTAAGACTGACCCAAAGGATCCCTGATTTGTAGTAGTGGTAACCACTGACAAAAAATATAAACAAGAATTTGGTTAATGTGTTTGAATTTAATGATGTAAATGGTAATAGAAAATTACTTGCAGCATTGACTGCTTTCATTGTTGCGATGAAAAAGAATTTACAATGCTGGAAGTGCAATTATTGAAGGTGATTATAACTTTGGCTTCAGTTAAATCGTTTTCATTCCAAATATAACACTCTCCACTCCAGTGAGATTATTTATAACTTATATATTGTACTTGACTTAATTGGCATATGGTGTAAATTAACCTCTCTCAAAAACATGATTTATGTGCTTTGCTCTAACTGATCTATTAAATGCAGCCTTGTTTTGTGTTGACTCTTGCCAATTTAGGCAAAGTCATTTGAATTTACACTGTCCTGGCTTCTCCTTATCTGATCACTGCCCTGCCTTTTATTATTCAACAATTGCAGTTGCATTGGGGATCTGTGATAAAGCTTATTGAAAATGTAATGCCAGTTTCTTAAAATCAGAAAACAAAAGGTGTAATAATTTCATTTATCCAATTAATGCACTTGATTTTGAGATTTTTTTTTATAGAACAGTCAATGAGCTGATTTTAAGCATTTAGAGAAGTAAGTTCAGCATTTCTGAATTAAACAAGCTGGGATTTCTGAACAGAGATCAGCTTCTTATTGTGCAATAAGAAGGAATACATTGGAAAAATTACCTTATTCAATACACCAAGGAATGCATTAAAAATCTGGTTTTAAAACATTGATTTGTTTTATAGCAAAAGGATTGTATCAGCAAAAGGCCAAGGTGCCTTTTTAGATTCCTCTGCTTTTTAGATGGATGAAAAAGATCTGTTGGGGAAAAGACTAGATCCATATAAAGGAGGAAGCATTCCAACTACTTATTAGCTAAATGTTGTTTAAATAGGCTAATCTTGTTTCTAAGTTATTTTGAAGGTAAATGTGAACTCCAGTACTGCTGTGAATGAAAGCACAACTAAGAGATGCAATGAGTGTGTACATTTGTGTGTAGATAGCTTACAGAGAGGTCTGTATCTCAGATAGTGACTAGGTTTCTGCATTTGTCTTTAAATCCTCAAGATCAGGTGGTAGAAGGCAGCCATTTGCCTTGCTCATTATCACATTTTCCTAACTTGATTGGTGCAGTGTGTACCCAGTGAAGGGGGAAGGTTGGTAGCTGTACTTCTTCCCTGAGAAGAAATGACTGTGGGTGAAATCAAGACACAAAAGATTGTGCATGGTAAGGAAAAGTGAGCAGGGAACTGTTTGTCCTCTAAAATAAGCTGTAGGACCATGAAATGGGGTGAGGTGATGGCATGCTCAGAGCAGGCAAAGGAGATACTTCTTGAGTGGTGATCCATGGAACTCACTGCTGTAGGGTTCTTTGAAGGATGAATGCTTGTGTTTGAAAACAGAACTGGAGAAGTTAATGTAAGAGAAATCATTGTGGGGTGTTAAATGCAAAGACTGCGTATCTAGTTCTGGTAGCCTTTGGTCCTTAAATTACTGGGAGACTTAATTATACCTCTTTGCCATGTTTTTACATTCTTCTCTAATCAACTGCTGCTGGCCATGTTAGCAGAGAGGGCTCTGATCGAAATGGGTTTGTGGTTTGAACCAACAGAGACGTTTCTGCATGTGCCATGTGTGCTGCCAAGAGATGGTTGCAGTAGGCACGTGACTAGTTGTATTTATGAAGGGCTCTGTGAAGCACTGAAGTCTCTGGTGAATCTGTGATGTGTCAGTGGTAGCTGTTGTCTTCTCAGTTTTTCTTGCAAAAAAAGCTTTGAGCCTCTGACCAGTTCTGATCTTTCCTGTGACTTCACTCATTATTTGGATGCTGCTACTCTCAAGAGCTGAAGACTTTTCTAGCCTCGCCCAAGTGCTGTGGAAGGAAGCACACAAAGACTAGAACCCTCTTAAAGCTGATTAGCACCAATCTAAAAATACTTGCTGGATACAATTTATTTGGAGCAAGGCAGTGTTTTGGATCAGGACTGTTGTGTTTTTTTGAACCATCTTTGTGCTTTCCAAACCCAACTCACATAAGTTGCTTATCAGTCTCTGTCTCTCCCAGCCACCCCAGCACACCGCTAGGCTAGTCCGCTTACTGCCCAGGTGCAGGTGTTCCTCTTTTCTCCTGGTGTCATTTCAAATTGGCTGCAATGGGAGAAAAAGTCTTTGTAAAGAAAGCCAGGCACACAGCACAAGCTCTCCAACTTTCTGTTATTGAAAGTGAAACACTGAAGTTTTCTGTACCTTAGTCAGTTTGTTTTGATTCCCTGTGTGGTATCTTAGCTTGAAAGACAAAAATCTTCATAGAATGATAGAATGGCCTGGGTTGGAAAAGACCTTAAAGATCATCTAGTTCTCCTGCTGGTATTCATTTTATTTTGTGGGTAGGTAGACACAAAAAACTACTGCAATCATGTTTTAACATTTGGAACTTAAAAACATATCCCAGAACTTAAACATGCCTTAAACTTGGGGGAGAAAAATGTGTTTAGAGAACTCAATTTTGATTAGTAAAGAAACCCTCCCACCACAGCTGATCTGAGAAAATAGATTGTTTTCCTAGTATCTCCCACGAAGCTCTTCTGTAGGAGGAGATACCAGGTTGGCCTCAGTTTCTTTCAATGCTCTGTGTGCTTACTATGAAGACAACTCCCTCACCGTTTTCTTTCTAATTCCAATGTGACTGAACACTAGTCAGCAAAACAAGGAAAGGCTCAAAGCACCCAAAGAAGGGCATCCAGGGACTGTCAGAAGGGCAGCTTCCACTTTAGAAGAGACTGAGGAACACTTACAATCTTTGAATGGTGTTTGAAGAATGGGGTGCAGGCTCTCTGTAGTCCTCTGGCTATCCTTACCAATCTCTTGACACCATCAGCTCCAGTGCCACATGAACTTTTCAGAACCCCATGACTACTGCCTTTAGCAAAGCCACAGACTGACAACCCTGTGCTATACTGAACCTGAATTATAGTCCATTTTAAAGTCCTACAGTACTGGCCAAATCCAAATTTTCTGTCAACAGATACAACATTCAGAGGACCTACATAGGCAATGTAGGTGGGGTGTGAGCTGCCTCTGTGAACTTGGGACTGTGTTAGTTCAAAGATTGAGTCTGTCACAGTCTGAGCGCTGGTGACGTGGCTGCGGGTAGCTCTTGTAAGTGCAGAAAAGCCTTGTCATGCTTCACCTCCCTCTCCAGCTTTATGCTCATCTTTTTTTTCATTCAGGCTCATTTCTAGCCCATGGACGTTCCTACTGGCCGTCATTAGTTCAGCCAGCCCCTTCTCCTTGAGGGCAGACCTCTTGATTGCCTGTTTTAGATGCATCATCCCAGTGAGTGCCATTGCCCAGAAGAAGGACCTTAGCAGTGGTTGGTGAGGCATATGGAGATGGAGGTGCTTAAATACGATGCATTCAACAGAATCACAGGCAGATTAAAAACCTAGGTCCTTGTTTCTCACATCTCTGACCCAATTACCACAATACATTTCCTTCTGAGTTCTCAAGCATCTGGGAGCTTTCCCTCTTGTACCACTTGACCACCAGATCAATGCAAATGCCATGACTTCAGCACCCTGCAGCTGCTGTTATGCTTGGAACACTCATGATATCACTGCTGGGTTTAAGCCAGTGGTCTATTTTATGATTAGAGGTTTTGTTTTTCACTGGAACAACTTCAAGGCTTTTTTCCTTGCTAGCTCCTGATTACTCCTTGCATTAGTGAAGTGTAGAATGTGGGAAGAAAACGGGTGAGTGGAAGAGATTGGTCGATGGCAGAGATTGACAGTGCCAGTCTTAACAAGTCCGCAGCAAAGCTCATCTCACAAAAACTCAGAAGCTTGCTGAGAATTATTTTTTTTTTTTGATACAGGAATGGAAAAACACCAAATGAGAATTTCTAAGTGAGGGGACTGGGGCTTTCTTACCCTCCTGCAGCATGCACAGATCATGCCTTCCCCCACACCGTCCCCTTCCATGTGCATCTGAAAGGACGGAACAGAGCAGCTCCTAAACGCAACACAATAAACATTACTCTGCCTGGGTTAGGTTTTACATTTCTGTGTTNAGGAATGGAAAAACACCAAACGAGAATTTCTAAGTGAGGGGACTGGGGCTTTCCTGCCCTCCTGCAGCATGCACAGATCATGCCTTCCCCCACACCGTCCCCTTCCGTGGGATTATGTGCATCTGAAAGGACGGAACAGAGCAGCTCCTAAACGCAACACAATAAACATTACTCTGCCTGGGTTAGGTTTTACATTTCTGTGTTTTATTTCTTGGGATTTGTTTTGTTTGGTTTTGTTTTTTTTTTTAAATGACCTGTACCACAGGAATACAATTTATTTAACAGGTTTATCTTTATTTTTTTTTTTTTTAGGAGCAGATAATAGTTAAGTAGATACTGTTTATTTCACTGACTGTCTATGACTCCCTACATCATTCTCACAGCCTCTGTCTCTCTCCAGCTTCTCCACACAACCCAGCCACAAGAACAACAGAGTGGCCTTTGGCCATATGATTGACTATAGTTTGTGCATACAAAGTGGAAGCTTTTTTCTTGTCTCCGATTGGTAATAAAAGCTCAACAAGTTACATTCTAGGGTCTTTCTCAATGACTTTCCCCTCTAATAGCTGCTTACATGTTTCTGGTGCAGCATGTTTTATTTTATATACTTATAATAGTTTAAAAAAGAGATGACATAGCTTATGAAGAGACGAATAATGCCCCCTTAGCACAAGCAATACTGCAAGGTCCTGATTGTTGTGGAGGCATTTCTTGTAGCTGCACAGTTTTGCTGTGAGGTGTAATGCCCAAGTTTCCCCAGAAATCTAAATTCAGTATGGTAATTTACCTTTTCTTTTAATTGATCCCTGTGAAATTTGTTTTGCATTACAGGTCAGACACTGCTGTTCTCAGAGAAGAATGTGCCTAAAACAGAAGAGCTGGTCACTTGGGAAGAACTGCCTTTTGCAATAGCTGACAAGTACTTGGTTTCTGTTACCCACACATGCAAATCAGGGACTGGAGCTGCTTTTAGTGTAGTTTCTGGTGCAGGATTCACGCTCACTCACTGTCACTGATACACTTACCTCTACCACTTGTTTTTCTTTAAGTCATAGAGCCCATTTGCATCCCAAGGCTCAAGCTCCATCATCTTTTGCCCCATGAAGAAGGACAATTGGATGGAGGTGACTCTATGACTCCTATATTACAAATGAGTTGCATAAAGAGCACTGACCCAAAACCCGTTTCCTAGCTCATGTCTCACCTTCCACATCCTGAGACCTTTTCATAAGAGACTGTGAGCATTCAAAGACCTAAGCAGTTGCTGAAGCTTCATTTCCTCCCTCAAAGTGCACTGAGAGGACTACACTCAGATGTTACCATCCTCTGCAAGCCCAGCTCACTGCATAGCTGGAAATGCTCTTCAGTGGCAGTGTGATAGTACTAGTGATGCACAGCAGATCAGAGTAACTGGGAAGAGATATATGTGATTCCTGCACTTGTCTGAAGGGCCCAAGAGACCTGACCCAGTTCTCAATTTTGGATGGTACAAACCTTTTAAGGGTTAAATTTACACAGGTGTTTCTGTCCCAGTTCCTGGGGAGAGTTTGCATTCCTTGTTTTAAGAGAGTAATATATACTAAGTAATATATACTGGTTCAGTTCCCATCCTATTTCAGAAGCAATGCAAACATCTCCCTGCATATAATCTTCAAGCAATGGAGGATATTCAGATGGACTCCAAGGTTATGCAGCTTTAATGGAGAAAGAAGTTCCTGAAAAAAAATGCATTTGGTATGTTTATATTGCTCCATACCATAGCCCTACTCTAAATAGCCAGCAGTTTCTGTGAGCTGGAAGCTCACTTGGCAGCTTTTCATAATCATGTATTGTAAATAGTTCTCCATCCTTGTTCTGAAAAGCTGCCTGAGTCCAAATACAACAAAGCGAGAAGAGCCTTTTGGGGTTTTATTGGGTGGGCATTTTTGGTGGGGTTTTTTTGGTTGGTTGGTTGATATTTTTATTTTTTTTTTTGGTGTGTTTAAGTGACCTTTCCAGCAGGGCCCAACAGAGTAAGAACTGCTTTTTAGGATTTCAGCCCATTTTGGGACAGCTGCCTTTGCACAGCAGGTCTGGACACAACGTGCTGTGGCTGAGCTGGGTGGTACTAGGCAAGATTGTAACAGTGGTCCAGTCAAATTTCCAGGCAATAAAGCAAGGAAGCATACCTGCGAAAGCACTGATGCCACAGCCAGCGTTATCACAGTGCAGCAGGTGGCAGGCTGGCTCTGCAGTGGTGGCATGCATTTCACTTTGGTCCCTCAGTCACAGATGGGTACAAGGATCATGAACGCAACCAAAAACCTCTCATTTTCTCCCCAGCTCCCTCCCAGAGACAGCAGGGGAGAGAAGCACAAATAGCCACTCAAAGCTCAAGACCACTGTGTAATTGCTACTGCTGTGAACATAGAAGGAGTCCCAGTTCCCATGCACCTTCCGCCCCTTAGGTCTCTGTTGCCTTACTAATATGCCTGAAGAAGACTGAATTCCTTTATCAAGTGAGTACAGGACTGACAGCAGCTACGACTGTGTAGTGTAGGAAGAACTCACAGGAGATGGAACTGAACTAACTCAAGTACAAGGTGCAGGCTGGCTGAAATCACCATCACTCAGCAACTGTGTCTGAGTCTGCCAGGCAGGGCTCTGCTGCACTGACAGCCCTGCTGTACTGACAGCCCTACTGTGACACATTCTGCTCCAGCAGAAAACAAGCATCCAGTGTCTCCCTGATCATACACCTCAACTCTGGTTTGGAAGACTTCCTGCTGGGAGCAAGTTACTACTCTGCCTCACCACCTTTCTCCTGGGGAAGACACAGAGGGATGGAAGCTTGAGGAGAACAGAGGCACTGGAGTTAGTGATGTCTCAAATGTAGATCAGAGGCTTTTTCTCACCTCTACTGCCATGCTGCTGACCACGAAACAGACAGTACACTCAGGTTTTGCCAGCTCAGGCTGGCTTAAAACTAAGTGACCTAGAAAATGAAGTCTCAGAGAATGCCAGCAGTCAGTTTTGTCAGTAACCTACGTTTCCCTCTGGCTACTGGGAATGCAGCAGTTACAGTTTAGGCAGCAGATCTAAACCAGGGATTGGAGAGAGCAGGAACCTGTTACATAAGAGGAGTAAATAAACATTCCCCCAGTTCTCCTCCCACCAACCCGAGGTCAGGTATCTGTTTTCTGATCAGAAAGAGGGCCTTACCAGCCCCACATATAATCTATGCTTGCTCTTTTCCTGCTGTTGAGGATAATGGGATGAGGCAGGGGAATACAGTAGCTCGAGTACTGGGAGTTTCATGCCACCCTCTAATTTATTTCCCTAAGCTGCCACAAAAAAGTAATCTCTCAGGATTTAGAGCTGCCTCCTCCAAAAAGCAGTGCCCTTGATTCCTAGCTAGAATTTGGCAATAAGCCTAAGTCTCTGTGGAGGCAAAGAGCTATCACTTTAATGAAGTCTAGGAAAGATCTGGTTTGGGGTGTATTGATATTTGGGCAGTAACCATGCAGATAAAGCCTTGTGTTCTTTGCCACAAGGAACAAGTGGGGAATGGTACTCAGCTGAGCTGAAGAGGCAGGTTTGATACACTATGGGGTGAAAAGTGTGGAAGAATTGTAGTTAGCACCACATAGGAGACAATGAAGAAATTATCAAGTCAACCCAGCACTGAAGCAGAACATCAGGCTCTTTTCTCTTGCCATTTGGGAAAGACTTGTATTTTCTCAGGGACATACATCCTACCTCTTCAGGGGCCTGCAGGGATTGTACATGGGAGGGACTAGCCAGGCGTAATGACACACTGTACAAGGTCGCAGAATATCTTACACAGTTAGGAGCATCTTTTCCTGTAAGAAGTGGGGCCTGTATGTACAAGTGTTAGAGGAGCCTGGGAGGCAGCCTTTTTGTTCAAGAGAGGTCCAGCAGTGCTCTTCTCCAAAGGAGCATCTGCTCTACGGTTACAGGCAGAAAGGTGACAAAAAGAAGGACCATGGCTGCTTCCCTTTCTAACTGACCCCTTGTAACACCAGCAGATAAAGTTTATATTTACTCTATACTTCCTCTCTTCCTGCTTCTGTCCCCACTCCCCCTCCAGCACTGGCGGAGGAAGCTGGGGAGCAGGCAGCCTGGACAGTGCTGAGAGCATCACTGATCAGAGGGGCTGAGCCCTGATGACCGCCTCAACAAGTGCAAGAGCATATTCTGGTATTTCCCACAGAGAAAACAATGAAAAAAAGAGAAACAGGTGACTGATTAAAAGTTTCCCCCCTCCTGTACACAAGATTCTGCAGTCACGCCGACAGATAGACATTAAATAATTCTTCCATAATAAATGATTGGAGATAAAAGCCGGCGGTGGCTGCTGCTGCTGCTGTTTGGATTACTCCATTGTCTGCATCTTTGTTTCTAGTTTGTTCCCAGGCCACTGTTGGCTGGCGCTGGGGCTGTCAGACCTTTGCCTCTAGCATTTCTAGGAAGAGTTTATGCATGGGAACCTTGCCCTGCAGTTTGATGCTGTAGAAGTGCTGCACAGCTTTAGCAGCTGTCTGCCGCAGAAGGGGCAAGGTCAGGAGCAGCTTGCCTGCTCGCCAGGGCTCCTCATTGCGCTGACTCAGCTCGTAGTCCTGCAGGGCTTCGTGGAGAAGGTCCTGGAGTTTCTGCACTGCATCCATGTCCTCTATGTGCATGGAGTCTGGGGTAAGGAAGAAAAGACAGCAAACAGACATATCAGACATAAGGAAGGAAATCCTTTATGATTTTGAAGCTAAGGATGTTTTCTTTCCTTGTTTTCTGTTGTTGTTGTGGGGTTTTCTTGTTTTGTTGTTCCCCAACACCCCCATCTCAGGAGTGGGTGTTGTTGCTGATTTGGTTTGTTTCTTAAAGGGAAAAAAAACACCTTGCTGGCACATGTTGGTGCTACTGCTATGAAGTTTGGCAGCAGCCCAATGTGTTTGCCCTAGCAGTGCAGGGACAGTAAGGTTGCCAGAGGTAGGTGACACGTGTGCCCTGTGTGCTGCCCATTTTGCCAGTGACCTCACGGGGTTGGCCAGGGGCCTTTGTGATTTGCACATTCACTTGCCCTCCATGCTCCTTATGGTGAGAGTCACCCTGCAAGGGGCAGCAGCTGCTGTGCTGCCGCTTGGGAGCAATCTCATTAAGAATAATTAACACTGCTATAGCGCTTCATCTGTCTAAACTGCCTAATTGCCATGCAGCTGTTCAGGGTGTCAGCAAGACAGAAAAGTCCCAGCAGGTCACAACCAGCATGCCCAGGGGTGTTGCCAGACCCACCTTTGTGCATATGCCCCTGTTTTCAGAGACTGCCAGCAGCTGCTCAGAGAGCTTCCTGCTTAAATAAAGGAAATCCACACCTCCTGCAAGGCCTCTTCCCTTAGGCTGCCAGTGAGATTCCTACAAGCTGTCAAAGGGGCTAGCAGGGTTTGTAAGGCTAGAGTGCTCCTTGGTGTGTCTATGCACCAAAGGTAGCTAGCTGGTAATGACCAAGTCCAGGGTCAAGCTAGGAAACTGTGTTGAACACAGGCTGCTAAACTAAAGGGTAAGTCATAGTGCCACAGCACCAAAAGGCAGAGAGATTCGATTAGAGAAGCTAACCAGGCACAGCATCACTGAAGGTTTTCTCTTTTTTTCTTTTGCTGATACTTGCTTCTTTCTTACAACTCTGACAGAGCTGGAGACACTGCTGTCATGTCTTCATTATTCAGAGATTTTTAATCAATATTGAACCCACTGATAAAGATTCCTGCCACAGGGCAATGAATCCAGAAGCAACAGCAAAGGGACACGATGGCAAGCACACATACATACATGTAGTTGCACTGCCTGCCAGCACAGCCTGGGCTTTGCAGTGCAGCAGGGCTCTGGCTCAGCTCACTCACGAACACAAATGTGAGGACACGGGTTCCCCAGTGTGACAGCAGTGAAGGGGAGGAAAGCTGGCTCAAGTCCCAAAATCTCTAGAAACATTTGTTGTCTCTACGGAGAACACAACAAAAATTAGAGATCGTGGACTTTCTAAGATACATTTACGGTAACAGTATTTATGATCCATGATTTTCCAAGTATTTCAACAGTTGGGAAAATACTATGTCTAGCAAGAAAGCTGTTTAAGAAGCTGTTTAGAAGGAATGTGCTAATTAGAGGACTGGGTTGCATTCCCAAGAAGCCTACTGAGGAAGGACTGTTCTTGCTGCATTTACACTTTGTATCCAAGAGACCAGGCAAAGGAATTCAGAGAAGGGCTCAGAGGTCACCACAGTGACTTGAGCTGGCCACAGAGGTTGAGCCTGAAAAATAGGGAGGGAAAAGCATGTTGCCAAGTCAGTCTGGCAACCTCTCCCAGCCAGGTAGAACCTTTGAAAAATTCCATGCACAGTCCAGGAGAAGTGAGTGGGATCTGTGTCCTGCCAAGTTACAGAGGTAATTTTGGAGACTGAAGTATCAGAAGTTGAAACTTGCAGGGAAGTGTTCTCCAACCTTTCTGTTTAGTGTCCTTCTGGCTAAAGGCACAAAGGGGAGAGGTAATCACAGCCTGTCTGAGTTTGCAGATCCCAGCGGGTGCTAGAAGTACCAGGCAATGAGCCAGGCAGCAGGTCAAAGTGGGTGCTCTGGTTTCGGGTACCAATACTACTGTACACTAGACAGGATCCCAAAACTGCCCTTCTGCCATCTGACTTCTGTAATGCGACAAGACTTAACAGTACTAAATAACTAAGTGCATACAGTGAGAAGAACTTGGGAAATAAAAATTAAAGCCTGCCCCACCCCCATCACTCTTTGCTGAAAGAAGCTCAAAATTGGCAGCTGACTGCAAAAAATAAAACAACATTGCAGGATTAATTTCCTTGCAATCCATCAGTGAACTGGTGTCAATGGCATTGATAAACTGTTAATTACGAAATCAATACCTATGAATTTTTACAGCTGTCAGAGCACTGAGGTGGGGGCAGGCTGCCTGACCATGTCCCTGAGGGTCAGCTGGCCTAGAAGCCAGGCTTCATGCCAGGAACCCTTCTCCAGCACTGCTGGCATGGAGTACACGGCAGGTGTGAGAATGGACAAGGCCTACTGCCTCCTCAATTAACTCTCTTCATGCATTTTCAGGCAGGAGCACGAACCTCACAGGATCCTTTAGTACAGAATTTACTAAACATCCCCTTGCCAGATCCAGATCTTGTTCACTCCATCTCAGCATTAATGCAATGGGCGGGAAAAAAAAAGAGGAAATGAAGTGTGGCCAGCCTGGGATGTCCTAAAATGAATGTGTGCTGTATATTAACCTGGAGGGCTCTTCAATACATAGGCGGATCAAGTTTTATTCCTAAGAAAAGAGGATCTAGGAGTGCTTAAAAAAGGACTGCTGGCTCTGAAGGGTAATGAATTAAGTCTGTAGCACCTCTGCTCTAACAAAAAATGGGTGATCATATTGTTGGGACTTGCCTGCTGCTCTGCGCATTAAGAATTCATCACTCAGCTATCTAAAAGGCACTTACTAAAGACAGTTTCCTTGAATTATCTTTGTCAGTCCCAGCAGGTGTGTCCTTGGTGTGTCACACCAAAGACTCAGAGATCACCATATTGTCAGCTTCTTCTCTAGTGAAGAGCAAGTGAGCTCCTACTTCTGTTTTCACTTGTTTGAATTCCTAGAAACAAAGGGTCAACAAAAACAGGGCTGCATGGAGGAGAGGAAAGTCCCTAGAACCTGGGTTGCATGAGCAATTACACCCAGCAGGGATACGGGAAATTCAAGAATTTATCTATATGGGAGGGAAGGCAGAAAGCAGGTTTAGGCAGCACAGGTGCTAATCTAAGTGCTCATCTTTAAACCGCTTCTCTGACTCAAGGGAGCTGAAGCTCCTACTGTTTTAGGAATCAGCTGTTTGCATGCAGGCACATACGTGCAGACTCTGTAAGTTTATCCAGGTCAAAAATACACTTAGAAAAAGAACTGGTATTAAAAGAATGTGGAGGTTGAATGTTAAGTTACATTAGAAAAATACACTTGACCTATTCTAGTTTTCTTATGTGTGTGTCATGAGAAGCTTTAATTAAAGCTTTAAAATAAAAAACAGAATCTCATGCTTTACTTTTGTATGTTTCCATACAAATAAGACCGTAGGATTTTAGTAGACCATGCTCCTACATAGCTGCATTTCTAGCTGCAGTAGAAGAAACTAGTGAAGTCAGAGGGCCTTTTTCCATCCAGATAAGAATATGACCCTTACCTTGGTTTTGTTACTCCACAGCACTGGAAACAGAACCCCAAAGCATCTGATGAGCGTTGGTTGTTCTGCTCTGTCTTTGTCCAGTGTTTCTCTACTCCTGATATATGCTATCTCATCAGGCTTACTCTGGGCTTTGTCCCAAAAGCACAGTGAGCAACAATAGCAGTGGGTGCTTCTGTTGCACTGTGAAGAACTTGACAGCACCAAGACTCGGGTTCTGCAGCGTCTCTGCTCATAGCATGGGCCAGATAAATGTGTGGCACTCATCCCGTCACAACTACTACCTTAGCAATTCAGCCTCTCTGAGGAGCCCTTCTCCCTGTTTATCCCATGACCTTCCTGGTAGACAGGTTCTTTAACAAGTTGATTACATCACCACAAGCCACCGTTCCACAGTCCAGAGACGCCAGCCTTGGCCACCTGCCCATCCTGGTTCAGTGGCAAAGTGAAGGCAGCAATTAGAGCTAAAAAAGCAATATATGAGAAATTGAAAAAGGGAACTAGATAGCAATTTATATGAATCAGAAGTTATGAAGTGTAGAAAATCAATAAGGGAAGTGAAAGACATAGGAGGAAAAGCCATGGCTGGAAGGGCTAAGGACAGTAAAGAAGTTTTAAGAAATAGAAGAAAAATGGTCATTTGTAGGGGAACTCTTTTCACCTGGAGATGATTAAACTATTAATAGCAGTGCAGAGGAGACAGAAGTCCTCCTTGAGTATTTCTGTCTTGTTTAGAAAAGAGAAGCATTATGTACCTGTTATATGATAATGATGAAGATTTCTTAGTCTGTTGTTTATGCAAGAAGATATTAGAACTACTAGGACAAACTTCACACAAATCAAACTCTTGGCTTTAAGAGTTCTAAAATTGCTGGCAGAAGGCCATCCAGGCAGACTAATGATTAACAAGTATTGGTATTTTTAAGAAATTCAAGATGACTGAAAAATTTCTAATAATGAACATATTTTCTCATATCTTATCTGATAATTTCTATGCTAGCCGGAATCAGGGCAAAAATAAAGGAAAAAAATAAAAACAATTAAGACTGATAAGATGGCATTTATAAAAGATGCAGCTGTGGCACTTAGGGACACGTTTTTGTGGTGGCTTAACAGTTGGACTTAGTGATCTTAAAGGTCTTTTCCAATCTAAATGATTGTATGATTCTACTGCCAGTCAACATGATACTTTGGAAGACAGTATTGTCAAACAAACTTGATTTCATTCTCTGATGAGATTACAAGTTTGCTTGGTAAAGTTAACTGCACAGATATGATAGACTTGGGTGTTTATAAGGCACTTAGCTTAAAACCACAGGACATTCTCATTAAAAAATTAGCACTATGCAATATCAATAAAGAACACTTTCAATTGATTAGTAACTGGCTAGATGACAGATCCCTAAGTAGTTATCAGTGGTGAATCATCCTGCAGGAGTTTCCTAGTGAAGTATAGGGGATCAGTAAAAAAACCTAGATGCTACTCAACACTTTTCTGTAAAGAATGTATTTTTTTTCTTTTAACTTGCTACTGCTAAGAAGCGTATGGATGGCAAAGAGGAACAGAATGGTGTAAAATGGTGAGGACAGAGCAGATTCACAGCATCCTGGACCACTTCCTTTCACTTGAAGTAATATACTCATAGCCAAGGAATGCAAGTATGGAACAGGAACTTTACTGTGTCTAGCTGTCAGCTATAAAAAGACCCGAAGTCACAGTACACAGCTCAACAAAGACCAGTCTCTAGAGGCTGAATTCAGGCAAACAGGCATTAAAGATATGGTGTCCTTTTATTTTTTTAAACTGAGAGAATAATAAGAGTCAGCTACCATGGAAGATGTAGATTCCCTCTCTTTTAACCCCTCCAGCTTTACACAGCATGCCTTTCTGTAAGGCAGCTTCAGTGAAACACAGATACTGGTTTCAAGGCTGGGCTGCAAGGGTGAATTCTGTGACCTGCATGATGCGGTTCGGCAAGGAGATCTGGTGGGAGACAATGAGACTCAGGGGATGTAGAGGGAGCCCTTGTCACACAGTAGCTTTAGCAGTTTCCCTTTCATATGGGACTCCTGAGCAAATAGGTGTCTGTCCAGCTTTTGTACCATGCAGGCTGAGGGACTGAGGGCTGCAATCCAGATCCGCACCGTCTCCCAGTTAAAGGGGGATTCAGTGACTGAGGTTACTGAACATCTCCAGGACAGGACCAGGCAGCTCCAACCTCACAGCTTTTGGTGGCATTTGAAACTGGGACCAAGGTTTCCCTGTTTACTGTATCTGACCAACACTGCCAAGATAGATGTAGGTGTGGCCCACTTTCCCTTTTCTGAACTCACGGCACTGGAGTTAGCTTGTTAGTGAAGAAAGGCTTTTTTTACTGCCAGAAACCAACAGTCAGCCCATCCCTGTCTACTTCCACTCTACTACAGGGACAGAGCACAGCTGGGGCCGTAACAGCAGTAAGCCTCATTTCTCCCGGCTTTCCAGCTTAAGTCCTGCTCTGTGGACTGAGAGGAGCTTGGAGAATATTGCATGACACAGGCAAAGCAGTCTCAGGCAGTAGGCTCTAGTTTCCTCCTGTGTCAAATAACAGCATGAGCCTTCCTGACTGCAAGGTTGGCTGGGCCAGGGCTGTACCTGAGTTGGCGAGGGCCAAAGCTTTGAGTGTGACAAACTCCTCTTTTTCCACCTTGAGCTTCTTATAGCGGCGCACCAGTTGTAGGATGGCCAGGTAGAGTTCCAGTAGCCCTGTCAGACGAGAGTGTTCTTCATCCATTATGTAGTCCTCAGCGTAGACCAGCTTGTCCTCATACGGCAGGGAGCGGTACACAATGCCCAGGATGAGAATTTCCATCCAGGCACTCTGCAGAAGGCTCATCTGGTCCCCAAGGGAGAGGTTGGAGAACCCTGACAGGGCAAAAGACAAATAGGGTCACATGGGTGTGCAGCAAAGCCTCTAGAAGTCTAAGGTCCTTATCTCCCTTTCAAACCAAGCACTGTTCCTTATCATTCTTCTTGCTCCCATGCTGACCAACAGCCTCAAACAGGAGTTCCGATTATCTGACTGCATTTATAGCAGCATCAGGTTAATGACAACCTCTTTTCAATGACCACTGTTTCTTTTATAGCAGCAACTGTTTTGTACCGTACCATCCTGCTCACTGTTCCTCTCTTAGGTTTGTACTGCAGCTGGGACCAAAGAGCAGAGACAAGCTCCAGATGGCAGAAAAGAGGGCTTCTGATTGGATAGGAGGGAATGACACAGACCTGAATTACAATTAAACTACAATCTCATATTTTGGCCAACAGGAGAAAAGGTCCAGCTACAACGAAGCACCAAAATGTGTTCAAGAGCTGAATACATTTGTAAACAGAATCCTCTTCTAGTCCTCATCTTACCCTGGTCTCCACACCATCAGCTCTCTCAACAATCCTACTCAGTGACAAAAATACCTTTATGGTGCCTTACAAGTACCTAAATCATAGCCAAACCTGGTGGCAATGGATCTAGCACTCAGCAGTGAACCAAATATTCTCATCAAATACAGAAAGAGCAATCATGATCTGGAGATAGACCCTGACATTCCGGAGTCTATTGGAGAAAGTGGAGAGGACAAAACATAGAGGCATTGTCCACCTCAAGGGGGAACAAAACGTGCATGGGAAGGAAAATTGTATATGTTGTGCCCTCCATAACCAGCTACCCTAGAAGGCCAGACCATGAAAGATCCTGGGAGATGGGCACTGTAACAGCCACTACAAACAGAAATGCCATGCACAGCGTGTTGGTACCCTCTAGGCAGCTTTTACCCATCAGAGACAGGCAGAAACTGAGTTTTTTGGCAGCTCCTTGCTTCTAAAGATTCCTGGGGCTGTGGAAGAACGGGAAACCCAGGAACCTCTCAGCTATGAGAGCGATGCTCTATCAACCTCCCCTGCCAGTCTTCTCCTCAGATGCACATTAAGCCTCAGGGATTACCAAGAGACCTGTGAGCTCATGAGCCTCTGCGCAGAAGCCTTCCAGCCCTGCATGGGAGGCTCAGCTGGACTCCTTTATCCCACATCCCCCCTGCTCACAGTTCTTGGCCCCATGTCAGGGCCTACATAGCCAGCCACCATGATGATCATTTGATTTCTCTTGTTATCAAGTTGGCAATTAACAAAAGAGCTGATGATTGCTATATTGACTGACTGTGGGATCTCTTTTTCTATCTGCACTATCTCAGCTGGGGATAGGAAGGCAGAAGGGTGGCTTAGTGGTATTTATTTATCTCTACGCCATGTTTTGTGTTTGTGTTGCCAGGGGAAGCAAAGGGTGATAATGGCCTGGCAGCCCTTGGACATCCAATTTCCCTTATCAGGCCACTGAATAGAAAAGAGGCCCCAGGCCACATTAATTAACAGATACCAATCAGATGTCACGTGCTGTGAGTGCAAGGTCTGAGGGGAGCAGTGGTGGGAGGGAAGAATCAATAAACCATTGGGGAGGAGCGCCAGAGGGAACAGCTAGAGAGTCGTCCAGGCTACTGGGGAGAAGAGCTGGACTGTGAGACTGGTTCCTGTACAGCAAAGCTGGTGCTCTGTGTAGCCCTACACCTGGTGAATCCCACCTCTTGCTCAGGCTGGGAGGTGAGTGCCTTGTCCTTTGCCTCATTCTTCTGTCCCTTATGTCCTGCACTCACAACTGTGCTGCTTGGTAATGCAGCCCTCCTGACTCAGTCCAAGTGCAGGCTGATGCAGCTCAAAGGCTTGGGATCGTGTCTCCCCAGTTCTGTCTGTTGGACAGGGAACAGATGTGATTAGTCCTGAAACAGAGGTAATGATGCTGTGCACAGCCACTGGTGCCGACTTTAGAACCTGAAATCCCTCCTTTGGTCACCCCTCTCCTAGCTCTGACCATGGAGATCAGTCCAGCATTTAAGCTCCTGCCTTAAGTCCATTTTCTGGGTCAGTCACATGGCCTTTCTGCATCTTCATTCCCTGTATGGATTACAAAAGGGGTTATACCATTGCCTCACTGCGGTCTGCCAACAAAATTTGTTAAAGATTGAGAAACTGTCATGTAGTAGAGCAAGAGGATCAGGATCCAGGACAGGCATACCTTTCTGTTACAGAATACAGTAGATAAAATTACTTAACCCTAACACTAGCCTGTACATTCAGCATCTCAGTTAATCAACCTTTCCCGGAGGTTATGGCAGGTGAGAACAGAAGAGAATATGACCTGTGCCAAGAACAGGAAAGCCTACTGCAATTGCCCCACCCACCTGGGAAAGCCCCTGGCTAGAAGCACTCCCAGGCAGCAAACCACTTCAGTTCCAGCAGGAAGGTGTGAAGAGGGAGTGTTGTGATGTCAAGCCTTAACTTGAAACATCTGACAAAATTGGGACCCTTTCCCTCCACACGTGTGGAGTGCAAGGGTTAAAGGACTGTGCCTGAATCACTCCAGTAAAGGGAAGATCATATTAACTCTCTCATGCTATAAAAGCTGAGATTGGGAAAAGTAAATGCTAATTTCACCTGGCCAAAATCACAGGCTTGCTACTATAGGATTGTAATATTGGGGAATCTCTAGTTGTGAAATTTAACTGCCTTGTTGTCTTAAGCTCCCAGGAATTGTGAGAATCCAACCCTTTTGCATTCCTGAGCTGTTGACGGCCCAACATCCAGAAAATGCCCTTAGTGATCTGTTTATTGCTGCTTTTCTCAAGTCTGATCCTGAAAGGTGCTTAATGCACCACTGCCATCCCTAGGCTCCCAAAAGAGGAGGTTCCGGCTCTAGCACAGAGCTGCATGCATGTTTCCCTCCTTTCCAGGCGCAGCTTAAGAAAAGCTGCTTTATTTGCAATAGCAGCTGTGACATTCAGGTGGGGTTTTTTTGTGACTTTTTTTTTTTTTATTTCAGTGGTTTGGCAGTGGGAGCTCCCAAATTTAAAAAAAAAAAAAGAAGTCACATAATTTGTGGCAAGTGGAGTTCATATTCTGTTAATTTATTATCATTTCTGTCATCCTGGAGGGCCATTACCAGAGGTAATAAAAGGAGATGTAATTATAGGATCTGAGGCCACTCCAGACACAGCTGCTGTCACTTCACTTGCCATATTTCATTCTGTGCTAGTAGTATCATCCTCCTAGTGAGGACAGCACAACAGCTACCCTGGGAGAGCCTTCATCATCACCCCTCACGAGAAGTCTTGTCACCCTGCATCAAAGCAAGAAGAAAAGCTGGATGTTGTTCAAAGACAATTAGCACGGGGAGAGAGTGACTAGTGGGGAGGGGGCCTCATACAGAAGAGAACCACTCCACATTGGCTAAGTGTGGCTTTTGAGCTAATCACTAATAAAGCTATTGAGCTAATAACGTTTTCTAAACACTGTTAAATCATGCTTTATTATTATCATAAGAGAGTGTGTTTAAGCTTTACTAATTTTATTTGCTAACACTGTGGGGCAGAAGTTTGTATTGATACCTGGTATCCTGAAGGAGTGGTATGACTTCAATATCACACTGTTCTTTACCAGTTCCAATGTGAATACAAGACAGGAGTATGTAACTTTTGCTCTTTTCTCCATTCTTCTCTGACCAAGAGTTCATACACACAGAAAGCAATGTCCTGTTTAGCTCAAAATCCTTGGAAGGCAGAAATACAGGGCATGGTTAATTCAGACATGTGGCAGCCTTCTGGCCCTGCCCTGCTCTGCCCCCTTGCTGCCTAACTCAGTATGTTTCATACTTGTACCAAAACTACAGAGTATTTTGTTCCATTTTTATGAATTGTCTTTTATTATGTTTTTTTTAATCAACAGCGCTCTCTTGTTTAACAATCCCTGAGCTCTCTCCTGTGCACACAGTCCTGTTACAAAGTACTGCTGCTGGTCTGAACTGTGCCAGGCTGTGGCTGTTACTGTGTTGCAGGGCTCTTGATATTAGATGGAAATACACAGAGAAATCTGAGATGATAGAGGTATGTCCTGCGTTCTGAAAGGAGAGGAAGAGCCCCTTTCACAGGGCAGGAGTAATCTCTCCTACACTCCTGTTCTGGGATAATATCACCAGTCTGGAAAACTGTGGGAACTTGGAGCTGAGTATCTCATGTTCAACCCACTGCCACAAGCTAGGGAACTACAGCAGGGCACTCTGTGTGAAGAGAAATATCCAAGGTTAGGGGAACGTGCAACGGCACCTCACCGGAAAGCTGCAGCAGCTAATTGCATTGCATTAAAACCATTCCTGTTAACACCCCAGGTACCAGGTTAGTAGATCAATCCAGGCTGAGTTCCCTAATCACCACTGTAACTCCACTTGTGATGAATCAGCCACACATGGATTTCAGCACTAGTGATGGGTGTAATCCCTGCAGATACTGCAGATCTCTTGTAAGAAGGGCACTACCAAGATTAGCCTCTACTCAGAAACACTGTCCTGCAAAAGTTTCTCCAGACTTCATAGTCCCACCTCATAATAATCCACATTCCATGTCACCCAGAAAACCACTAACTCTTGAGTCCCAGGAAAAATAATCCTGGAAAAAGAGAAGCAGTTACCAAAAGGCCAAAAGAAGAGCTACAGAAGGAATAGGAGCACTAAACTGTCTGATCACCCTTGTTAAGATGCCTCACCAAGTACCAAAGAACTTAAAGCCAAAAAGTAAAGCAAGAGAACACAGACCCATGCAGCAGAAGACAGAGACAATATGCAATAAATCCTATGATCCTGTAACGGAGCCTCAGATATTCTCCAGATGCAAAGAAGGGGGACAGAAGACAGCTGAAGTGAGCTGTTTATAGCTTTAGTGCACTGTTCATAGTGAATGTCTGAAGCAATCTTTGGAAAGCAGCCACGTAAACCCCAAGGATATCCCCTAAGTTCCCTGCCTAGCCTTCTCCACACACAAATCCAACCTATCTCTTTTTTGTGGAATTGGAAAGAGGGGGGGGGCATTTTCCCTTCCCAGTCCAAATCTTTGTACCCTTTATGGCCATGTCTGTTCCTTCAGTCTGTATCCACACTACCTGCAGATGTGAGACACTTGTTATGTCACTCAATCACACAGACATGCATTGGATATAGTCAGTGGGAGCTCCCAGGCCAGTCACACTGCCAGTAAGTTGTCCTCATTATTTGTCAACCTGGAAGCCTGGAGATTCACTGACAATACCATGTTGTCTGTCACAATGGGACTTGTTCTGTGACGAATCCACTGTGACAGAAGCTTTTCTGAGTCTGGGCAAGAATGACCCTGAGATTAGCTCAGGCTGGTTAGAGCCTGGTGCTAATAATGCCAAGGCTGTGGTTTTGATCCCTGTATTGGCCATTCCCTTAAGAGCTGGACTTGGTGATCCTTGTGAGCCCCTTCCAACTCAGAATGTTTTGTGATTCTGTAATGTCCTCTACAGACAGGGAGGGTGTGTACCTGCCTTTTTTTAATTAGCAGTAAAGTCCAGTCACTGTCATAACATTTATTCATCTATAAACACAACAGACCTAGGTCATGCTGATGTAGTACAAAATCACAAAAGTCCACCATACCATCCCAAAGGCTGTTTCCCAAGTGCTTTCACTGGGCCACTCAACGCCAGATAAAACAGAGAACTTCATTGTATCATATCAAAGCCTTCTTCGTAATCCCACAGCACACACATACACAGTAATCAACTTATACACCTACATCACTATCTGCACTGGAGTTTGTTACCAATGAGAGCCCACCACAAGCAGTTTTCTGTGACAGTACTTTCCATGCATCACTACATGAAAAAATTCTGGTTGAAGACAAAACTGATAAGCAGAGAGATAAATAATAGCTCCCTTTGCTGTTCATGCTTACACCCCTGTAGTTCCCCATTTACCTGGGATGTGCTTTGCCCAGCCAATGATCACCACCAGTTCCCTGTCTGCCAGGTCACAGAGGGTTGTCAGCGCTTTGATGTCACTCTCCGGCATGGTTGGATCAGGCATGGCATAAATCTTCTCTGGCTCAGCCACCAGCAAATGGGAGACGATCTTAGTCACTGCACATTTCAAAGGAGAAGTTGTTGTTGCATCTCCCATGATACAAGGTGAAACCTTCTGGGGTAAGATATTACTGTAGAGCCCATAGGACCTCAGTAATGGTTTGGGTCTCTAAAGGAGAAGACTACACTCCAGCTACACAAGCTGTAGTGATCTGCCTATGCCAAACCAGCTCTGCACAGGGATGACAAAAGCAGGAAGCTGCTGTAATGTTGTCAGCCATTATATCAGGTAGGTCCAACTAGGGAAGAATGAGGCACAGCCATCAGTTGGTGGGATGTGGAAAAGTTTAAAGAACTATGGGTAGTATCGAAAAGAGAAATCAGCATGGGACTTGTTTTTTTTAACATAGCTTGGGTAAAGGAAAAGATCAAAAATATCGCTGAATGGACTTATATAATCTCCTAGGAAAGGCTTGGTATCTAACACCCAAGGTACAATGACTAATAACACCTGAGCTGTACCTCTAGGCCCACCTAATCTACTTCTACACTATAATCATAAGAAAAAAATTCTAGTGCTGTTGACTGACACACGAATCTGAAGTGGCAACTGCTACACTGTACATTTCGGGAAACCAATGAGAAGAAATATAGTGGTTGCTCAGAGGACCACAACTCAAGGCCAATACATACATGGCTTTTTAGCTGGGGGAGGGATCTGTAAGCTCAGATAAGCGCTGCTCTCAGAATCCAGTCTCCTCTTGTATTTCTGACGGCCTCCACGGACTCGATCCAGACGAACACCTGCAGGCAAAACAAAGAAAATCCTCATGATTCCTTAGTGTCGTAGGGAGCCTTGACATACAGAGGCTTAAATTTGCTAAGTAAGACATTCCCCATATTCCAGGGAGCTTCTCTCCCAAACACTTGAGATCTCAGCTGAACCCAGCAATCTTAATACCAACTAGACCACCTCCGGGTCTAGGCACGCTGCTGTGAGCTTTACTTTTATTCAAAACATTAATGAAGACAAAAATTAACCTGTTCAAACTCTTGAATCACCATCAATCTAATGGGGAAATGAAAAGCTTCAGACTTCAATGCCCTCTAGATGATCTTGCTTTTAAAAAGGAAGACTTTAAATGTCAATCAAACCTGCAGTTATAAAGCTAAGCTTTTAGATTGTTCTTAAAAATGAAAAGTTAAATGTTCTGTGACCTCTCACTATTTATATTTGAAAAAAGGGACCTATAGCAAACAGATAATGAACTATGAATTCAACAGATGTTTCAGCCTTGATCAAGTAAGGCAACAATAATAGGAGTAGAATCCCAATAAATAGAAAAAACCTCTACTACAGTAAAGCAATGATAAAGATGAAGTAGGGAGACACTGAAGAACTTCTTGTAGCTCTTTCAAAATACAGTGAATCAAACTGGAAACTGCACACTGAAACCAGTTCCCAGTGACTGGGAAGTATCAGTGACTATCACCATGCAAAAAACTGTAGCAGCATCAATAGACCAGGAACAGCAACTAAATTGTGCTATTAGTACAAAATACGATGTTAAAAAGAAACTGCAAAAAAACCCCACAGACATTCATCCAGTTAACAGTTATTTGTGACCAGCTATATGGTGTCTGGTAATCAGTTCTTGTGAGATTGGGCTAACTCAGTCTTCCGGGAGAAGCAGTTTTGGGAAAAAAACCAATAACCTTTCAAGGTAAATGTAGAAGCATTTCAATAGAATAAAACTTGGAATTCACACTATACAAGTACTTCCTTAGAAACACACAGGAGTTTATCTAGTCTGATCGTGGGAACCAATTATGTGATACACTTACTAATCACATTGAGCCGTTAATATTTTCTAATCATACCACTACATAAACACAAACAACTAAAAGCAAACACTCCACATCAGCTTTGAAGTGATGCTTTTCGAACAGCTTGTACACTGGAAAAAACCTGCAGTCTGCTGGCGAATATTCTACCCTAGAAGGAGGCACGTGTCTGTCACTATGCATTTCAATGCCAGGTTTGCTTACTATGTCATGGAAAGCAGAAAGCTTTTACTGTAATGCTTGCAATCAGCCACACCTGTACCACCTGAAACTGCTACCTGCAACAGCATCTAGATCCTGATACTCTTCATGGCTCGAGCACCCAAACTGATTTGACTGACAGACAGTACCAACTGCCCCCTAAGCAGCAAGAACACCAGGCCAACAACACTCAGTTATACAGTCTGGCAGCAACATCTCACACTGAGCAGGAGCAGAGCTCTGCAGAACAAGGGAACTGCCACTGCAGGTGGCTGCTGTGGGAAGACAGCAGATATTGAAGATGGAGAGGAAGACATTAAGCTGATACAGGTGAGCTCAGGTCACACTGAGTAATTTCCTTCCCCTGTCCCATTTTCTATTTCTGACTCTGTATGGAGAATTCACTGACATCCCTAAGCATAAGTACCACCTTTCTCCTCCACTACATGGTATTGTTTCTGAAAATTATGCCTATTGCTTCTTTTACCTCCATTCCCAGTAGCAGGTAGCCTGCGGGCAAGACTCCTTCCTGGGAGCCCGAACACACTCCAAAGACCAATTTCAGAAAGGACAGCCAGGGAAACCCAAACCTAAGGTTATCCAGGGTGATCCCTGAAGAACAGCATTAATAAAGTCCTGGATGAAGCAGTTAATTTTCATTTCCATCCGTGATTTCATTCCCTCTATAAATGTGACCTGGTTTCCTAAGAAAGAAGACCTCTGTTCCATGTTCTGCTGAATGAATGACACCTACCTATAGGCCAGCAGAGGAGGGAGAGACACAAAGTTCAGGAACTGCCAGTAAACCAAACAACCAGGTATGAAAATGAAAAGGGTCAGGAATACACTGTTGTAAGATTATAGAAGAATCCAGAACAGGCTGCAAGACTTCAGGACTGAATCACAGCTTCCCAGGACCCTCCTAGACAAAGGCTGTATTCCTTCACACCAGTGGTCAGGATGTTAGCTGTGCAAGGAGGTGCCCTTCTCAGCCCAGTAGAAACCAACAGACAGCACTCCAGGATGCTTTCGCTATGCAGTTTTATAAGCAGCAGGGATGGGGAATTGGGAGGAGTGCAGACCAAATAGGGGAAGAAGCTTGTTTCTTCCTCCCAAGGAGATGCATGCCATCCTCCAGTGCTCGGCAGAGGGATGGCTGCACAGGTTGCAGCAGTACTAGGGACCCTCAATCAGATTATAAGGACACAAAGGACTTAAGTGCATTAAAAAAAGATAAGAAAGATGCAGAGAGATTTACCCTCCATCCCTCCCTCCCTCACCGAGCAGTCTGCTTCCCCAAGGACTTCAGCTTGTTAATTTTGAATAACTGTTTGTCCTCCTCTTGTTCCCCTTTCCTGTGCGACACTCCTTGAGGCAAACGTTTTCAATCAGCGCTCACAGAGCCACTATCCTACCCTGTCATCATTGCTCCAGCCGCAGAGCTGGTGAACAGACTGACCCCCACAGAAGCACATCCCTGCACCAGCTGCTGAGTGCAGTGACCTGCAGGTGCTACAGTAAATGAAAGCATTTCATCCCCTGAGTCCCTGACTGTGACACTCCAGACATAAGAATGATGGTAAAATCCCTTTCCCAGAGATCTGACAGCCTAATGGGTCCTATCTAGATAAAAAAAAGGGCATGGCCATAAATCGGTACCTGTGGTACTGAGGTACTCAGGTTAAAGCCTGCTGCTCTACTTTGAGTTCCTCTGTGGCTGATTTTAAGACAGGCAGGCTGGTTATGATGCAGCTCTGAGAGGGACACTAAAGGACATTAAAATGGAGTGGGGAGGTATGGTAGGTGAGATCAAAGAAGCAGCATAAAGGAAAGAACTGAGCAGAGGAGAAAAGAAGGGAGATGCGAACTGGGATATGAATGGAAGTGGGGGAGTGTAAGGAGAAGGGAGATGAAAGAGAGGGCTAGAGCAAGGCTGAGTGGTACATACGCTGTAATCGCAAGGGTAGATTTCACACTAAATGTCCAGCCACCTGAACATTAACTGCAAGGTGCAGCAGCCACTTATGAGATACTGAAGACTCTTCAATATGATGTGGTGCTGCAGCCTCACAAGACAGCAGCAAAAGAAAATTGTTGCCTTGCAGCTGCTGCACAAACCCTGTTCTCACAAGGATCACAGCTGGCCAGTTCAAAGTAGAGAAGCACGCACCCTACAAAACTGTCACCACCACAGACACTCCTGGACCACCTTTTTTGACATTATCAGCAAGGAGGTGGTATTCAACAGCACAGGTCAAAGTCTGGAAAGTACTATCCCTTGACAACTTATCTTGCTGGCAGTTCCTTCAGATGAAGGCTATCTATTTTGGAAACATTCCCTCTTCTCCCACTCCCATGTATTGCAAGAAAGTGCTGCTGTTTATTGAATTTTGTTACCTTTTGAGGGATCCTGAATAAGAGTCCTGACTCTCCATCTGACCTAGGTATGAAGCTGACCGTGGTGCATGCCATAAGAATCGAGTCTCAGCTCACCAGCAGTTTGCTCTCAGCTTCCCTGCCTACCTGAGCCCCTCTGACCTAGTAGGGAGGAATGCAGAGCCAGGATTTTGCAGGACTTCTTGGTTCAGCATCCTGCCTGGGGCAAGGATGTCAGTTTTCTAACTGTCCTGTGGGTGCCACTCGTGTTCCAAGCGCTCTCGCAGAGAGGTCTGTGCCAGCTCCAAGTCTCTGCAGTGGGAGAGCTGATCTGCTGATCTGTTCAAGCTCCCTGCATTTCTCTGACATGCCCCTCGGAGAGATGTCTGCCCGACAACTTTGGGATCAGATGTCCCCTTACTGACTTGATAACATCAGGCTTTAGGGTTTTTTTCTTAATGGAAGTAAAATAATTCCAGCTTTTTTTAAAAGCTGGACTCAGGCCGAGACTGTCGGAAGTAAAAATAGGCGAGTATGCAGAGGTGACAGCACATAGAGTCAGGTTTATTTTCTCTTTTATTTTCTGGGGACTAAAAATACTCTTAAAAGCTCTGTGAAGCTAAGCTCTGGCCAGTGGGAAATATAGTCTAGGCCAAATATCAGCTGTTGTGTCAAATTACTAGCCTCACCTTACTTTGCATTGAGTCCTACCACATGCCCATGAATTGATAGGAACAGAAAGACCTACGACCTACCTTGCAAAGGAGCTAACCGAGGAGCCAAGCTACAGGGTTGGCACGGTCCAATACCAGTCTAGACCAAGCAGGACAGTCAAAGGGAACACAGGGCAAGTGCTGGCCAGGAAGCAATGGCAAAAGGGCTACTTTTACAGAGCTTCCCTGATAGATCAGCCAGGTCCTGTGCCCACTGCCCACCTAATCCTTGAGCTGCAGTTTCCACACCAATCCAGTGTCTCAGCTGGGGTGGTGCTCTGTAGCTCACAGAGATGCACCTGGCCCCAGAAGCTGCAGATTAAATTTAATGGATTGGCCCTGGCCAAGGATGCTGGAAGCTACAGGCTAAGAGCAGAGAAGAAAGGAAGTGAGAAGGGTAGTGCCCAAGGTGTCTCCCACAGAATTTCCCTCTTCCTTTCTGCTCCAGTGTGGTGATGGAATCAGTGAGCCAGGAGGAAGCCTATTAAGGAAACAGAGAACAGTGATGATGACAAAAGTCAGACCTGCCAACAGACTACAGGGAGAGCATCTCTGTCTAACAGGAATGGAGAGGCTGCAACCTGATTAGGCTCTCTTTTGTCACTTCCATTCCAGCTTGGGAAGGAAAAAAAGACCCCTTTATATTATTAGGCTCTTACACTGCTGCAAAAAGAGGCTCATCCCATAACAACCTTCTGGTAGGTGACTTGATTCCATTATCCAACTCGTTTAAACTTGAGGGTTGCAGGTCAGCACAACCAGAAGAACCCAGCAACTACCATGGTACAGGTCAACAAGCCCGGAAATTACACTTGGAAAGAGAGGGTAGGGAACTAGCCTGGGGAGGGGGGCAGTGGAGATGAAAATCCATTTTCTGTGTTGCAAGGCCCTACAGAGAGATTAGATCTGTTCAAGCAGGATGCTGCAGCCTCTTCCACCTTTGATGTTTTCAGGGTTATGTTAGTCAGGTAGGAAAGTTTCTTTGCTGTTTGACTGGATGAAGAGTCCCTGGACTCACAGAGACAGGTTAGCCCTGTGATGCCTGATGATATCTGGTACCAGAGGCTCTCATATGCCTTGAAGCAGTAACACAAGATGTCAGCTCCTCACACACAGAAACACAAGCAGCATGTCCCAAATGGTTGGTCCAAAGCACAGAGTCTGGGGTAACCCACACAGCTTGAAAAATAGTCCTTCTCTTCCACCGATGCCAGCTGCATGACTGCCAGCTCTGCAGAGCTGTCTCTGCAGCATTAGCCACTGCTGTCTCTACAATGTACATCCACCTTCCTATGCTGATCTCCTCTCACCTTGCTCCCTCAGTCACATTGGAAACTCAGGAATTAAAAAGGGCTTCAAGGGCAAATGGGAATAAAGAATTCCTCAGAACCTTGTTCTCTGTAGTAAGCCCCACAGCCACACATTCACCTCATGCCCACGGTTCATGCAGATGTTCTCCTTTGACTGTTTCTCCTCCCAGCCCTCTAAACAGTCTGAAGCAAGACAGCAGCTCTGTTGGTTATGTCACCCATGGCCACAATGCCTACAGATCAGCAGGCTGAGGGGCACTGTGCTGGCACAGTCTTCAAAGGTGAGCCAGGGGAAGGGATTGAGAATCTTGGCAGAGCTGAGTCTCTGGTTCATGCAGGTCACCAGAGTCTGTGCAGATGTTGATGCACATGCCTTAAGTTACTGTAGAGCAGTGGGGCATATATTCTGTCCCATTCTTGCTTACCTCAAAGAATCTTACCTGCTGTGCTGTCAGAACTGCCTAAAAGCTTGTAGCGCAACCAGTGGGATCTAAACATCTCTGGACGGTTGTTGCAGTTTTTATCTGCTTCCTCTTTTCTGTACATGTTATAAGAGCACAAAGCACAATTTTTGCTGGCAGAATGCTCAAAGTATTTATCATAAATCAGTATAGAGGTGATGTGTGTCTGAACTCACACAGATGTGTATCAGTGGAGCCTGGAATTCATGTTTGACAGAATGGAGATTTAGTTAGGTGTGGTAAGAACCTAGGCAGATTAATAGCTCAAAATGAATGGGAGGAACCAAACCAAACAGATTCACAATCCACTGGATATGGGAGAAGGTGTAGAGATGGTTCTGGATGTGCCATCCTTAAGTCCAGAAAACAGATAACAAGTGCCATCAGCCCCATGTGCCCTTTATGGACAGCACATCCACTGGAAGCCTCCTCTTTGGAGAATTACCATAACCCTACCAAAGGCAGCACATTCTCTGTGTCACATCATTACCCAGCTCAGCTCCAGCCACGCTGCAAATACTCAATTCATGCCTTGGAAAGTAGCTGGGTGTGGATAGTACAGACATCAAGATGCCACTCACTGCTCCTGGAGATCCTGTTTCGAAGGACAGGGGAGTTCCTGCCTGTTTTTAAACACAAGGATATTTTAGAGGAAGAAAAACAATTTTTCATTCTCTGTTTTCACTTGGATACCTCCAATAGTGGTATTTATGGCAGCAGCTGGAAGCAGAATACTCTATAAATACAAAGGCATTAAATTGCATGCAGCAGCAACCTGATCAGGGCTGCCTTTTAATTTCCTGACATGAACTGGTCACTAACCCAATTACCCAGGGCCCCCAGAGGAGCCCTCATCCTTCCCAGGAAGCACAAAACAAGAAGCTAACCATATTGCAGGGATGTCAGCTGAGCTTTCACTGCAATAAAATATCTGTTTGAGAACACATGGTCTGGAATCAAGAATGGGGACAGGACGGAGAGGTTGCTGGAAACGTTTTGCTCCATTGAGAGATTTTTTCACTTGAAAACAGAAATTAAACACCCTCCATTTGGTTACGCTGCTGAAAAGAAGCTCTGCTGTTGATTCAGTTATCTGGATTTTAATAGAAGATGAAGACAAAGTTACTAAGTGGAAGTAGCTTGAGATGGCCAGTGTTTGGAAACCTTTGTTCAGATACTGGATGACTGCACCAAACTGACAACATCATAGAACCATATCTCTCCAGGATGACCGATTTGATACCCTGTGAAAAATTTACATCAGCAGCTAATAACAGAAACAGAAGATTCAGGAGTAAATACCAGGAAAGCTCCACTGGCTACAGGGTTTCCTAATCAGCCAGGGTCTTCAACAGAAGAAGCATGAATTTAAAAGACAGCTGCTTCTGAAATTTGGCGATTACAGCGTCACCATCTCTGAAGTGGGGACCACCTACAACATTCACAGAGATGCAGGCACTTAGGAAGCACAAGAGTTACCAGGTTATTGCAAGTTCCTCTGAACTTTCTTCCTCTGGGAAGAAAGAGAGTCACCTAGGTAAGAAAAATCGTATGTCTTTACTGGATAATTGCCTAACCTCTGTCTTGCTGTTAAAAAGTCTTCCTTTGCTGCATCCAGATCAAGACTATCTTCCTCTACCTTCCTTCCTTTTCCTTGCATTTATAGACTGCACCCTCACACACAAGAAATAACTGCTGGGTGACTCCTGAGAGCCAGGAGACTAGGCCTGAGGACAACTTACCTTCAAAGACATTCAGAGTGGGGCAAAACAGCTTGTACAGGGAAGGTTTCCAGTCCAGGGAATTCCCACTCCCGCTTTTAGCACATCAAATGCATGCAGATCTGGGGACTCCTATCTTCTGCTTTCTGAAATAAGGTATACCTGGTTTATATGGAGGACACATTCCCAAAGCTCTTTCAGTCTTTGCCCTCTTTCTTGGAAGCCAACCAGTGATGTCTGCAAGAAACTGAGCAGAAACCACTTGCATATCTCAGAAAGCTGCTCTTAGGACTCAGTCATGAGCAGGACTCTGAGGAGACAAGTCTCAGCACTGGCAGGGAGCAGAAGATAACAGACCTTCAGCAACATAATACACGTTATTCCTATTAAGAAGGAAAACAAGACTCAAAGGTTGGTGGACTAATGCATGACATCTCAATGAATGGATGAGATTTTTTTTTGACAGTTACTTTCTTTGCTGTATGGTTTGTCACTGTGCACTTCATGAAAGCATTAGTGACCCAGCTTTGCTTCTTTTTCAGAACTGCTTATTCTCCATCTGGATCTCTGCAGATGTGCCAGCACAGAACAGGGAACAACATAGCTTTAGAAACAATATAATCCTTTGAAGAAAGAGTTCTGAAGAAAAGGACCAAGTGCTCAGACAATAGCCAGTCTGCTCCACTTGGTATGGTATGGTAAGTCTGGTATTGCCTCTCATCCACTTGCCTGTCATTTCCACCCAAAGATGAGTTCTGTAAAGAGAGGCCTTGATATCTCATCGCTCCTCACCTATTATCTCCATCCTTTTTCTGATGATCTCAGAATGTTTCCCTTTCATGGATTCTACTGCATTTACGTGCAAATGTTGTGGTAGCAGGGGGCAGCAGGGATGGTTTCTGTGATGAGACACTAGAAACTGTCCCTGTGTCAGACAGAGTCACCTCCAGACAGCTCCAAAATGGACCCACCACTGGCCAAAGCTGGTGATACCTCTGTGATAACATGTTCAAGAATGGGTAAACCCATGCTGTACAGAGGCATGAGAAAATATGGGAGAAACAGTTCTATAGATATGAAGGTCAGAGAAAAATGAGGGAGACGAGGTGCTCCAGGTGCCAGAGCCGAAATTACTCCACAGTACATGGTGAAGACCAAGGTGAAGCAAGTTTTCGCCCTGCAGCCCATGGAGGATCACAGTAGTGTAGATATTCACCCTGCAGATCATGGAAGATCCCACACTGAAGCAGGTGGACATGCCCTGAAAAAGTTACAGCTTGTGGAAAGTCTGTGCTGAAGCAGGCTCCTGGTAGGAGCTGCTGCCCATGAGAGGAGCCCATGCAGGAGTAGGTTTTCCAGTAGGAACTGTGGTCTGTGGGGAACCTACACTGGAGCAGTTTGTTCCTGAAGAACCGTACCCCTTAGAAAGGACCCCTGCTAGCTAGAGCAGTTTGTGAAGAACTGCAATCTCTGCAATATAGGACTCACATTGGAGAAGTTAATGAAAGACCGTATCCTATAGATGCCATGAGTGAGTTGAGCCTCAGAAGAAGCAGAAGTGGGTAGAAAGTGGTTTTGGTTTTGTTTTTATTTCTCAATGTGCTACTCTCTTATTAACAGGAAATAAACTGAATTAATTTTCCCTAAGTCAAGTTTTGCCTGGGACAATAATTGCTGAATGATCACCCAGTCAGTGTCTCAACCCACAACCTTTTCCAGCAGATTTTCTCCTCTGTCCTGCTGACAAAGGAGAGTAGGAAAGCAACTTGGTGGGTACCTGGTGGCCACTGAAGGTCAACCAAGCACACTGACACACAGAGACAGATTGACATCACTGTCCTTGTCACAATGCCACTCTGCAAGGTGACACACAGGACTGTTCAGAGAGACAGCAGAGGTGTGGAGGGCAAAGCTGTGAGGTCATGTTTAACCAGCCAATGTCCAAAATAAAACCTCTGAACCCACATACACAAGCCGTGTGTCATCTGAAATTACATCGGGCTCTTGAAGTCAAACAAATTGCTGTAGAACAGAAAGGCCATGGGTGGCTAGAGCGTGAATGGCAAGGGTATATTCTCCCTAAAACTGACAAGGTATATTGAGTTTTTAAAAGAGACCTGCCAAACTGCTGAAATTTCTCTATCCATCATTCCAGAAAGTCGGAGAGATCAAAATCTACTCTGTAGAGTCCAGAGTTAAAGAGCTACACATGGTCATTGTAGGCACAAGACAGATAGTGATGGGAGCAAAGAGAGGCAATGGGGTGGACAAAACATGGGATGCCCAGCTCTGAAAAATGCCTCTCCCCTGCAAGTTGCAGGGCATGGTTTCCTTCACTGGCCATCCCCACTGCATGTAGCTATAATCTTCTCCATTTGGAGTGAGTGGTCTCACAGATTGCTCAGGTTTCCTTGATCTTTGCAGAGCAGAGGTGCATGCACTTGTACTGGACGAAGCTTGAAGATGTTCATTTTCCACAGCCTGCAGGCTGGTGCTTCACCAAGGCCAAGTGCAGCAGGGCACAGGTTTTCTGGGGACAATGCCTCTCCACAGGGGTACTGGGACTGGAGTCTGCTGGAATCCTGGACTCCAAATTCAGCAGCTTCCTGTATGAGCTTGCTAGTGAGAGCTAATTAATGCTCCCTGGGGGCACATTCCAGATGGAAGGGGAAAGTGAAAGACAGGCAGGCAGACAGGCCAACACTTCAGACATCTGAGCCAGCTGGGCTCCGTGGGCAGAGCGTTCTGCTTGCCACTTTCCCCAGTGAGTCTTTCCTGCCCTGCAGCGTCATGACAGGAGAACCTGAGACAGCAAAGCTCTGGTGTCCGTGCAGTTCCCTTGCTGCACTACATTGATCGGAGCTCTCTCAAAGAAAGTGGCCTGGATATCTGAGACACCTATTGATTGCTCCATTGGCCCTCTTCCTGCCCTGATCCTCATTCACTCAGCGCTGCCTGAATAACCTGCAGTTCTATGTTGGGGGAAGTCTCCCCAGATCTTAAAGGGCTACATTCACAGCTGTTTGCCTAGTTGCCGCCCATGTAGGGAGGAGAGATGCCTGGTGACCCTTATATGCAGGCCCCAAGTCCTTCCTGCAGCATCAAGCTGAGCATTTCAAGCATAAGGCAGAGCTTGAAGTCGTGGCTACTTAGTTTTGCCATCTTTGAGTACTGGTGCCTTGTGCTTGAAGAACAGGCTCGCAGCACAGGCCCAGTAGGCAGGAGATGTTATGTACATCATTTATGGTGACAATAACCAGGAAAATGAGAAGAAATCCCGAAGCCCTTAAATAGTTACTAATGGAATATCATACTCTTCTTCTTGAGCAAAAGGACAGTTTCTTTACCTAGAAACACTCCCACTAAGTTAAAAGCCCCATGCCAAGAACATCAAGGAGAAATATGTCAAGAGAGGAACCAGTTTCTAGATCTTGCCTTTAACCAAAAGACTGTTTTTCTCCAAACTCATGATAATCAGGCAGAAGAAGGAACACAGCTTAGCAACCTTTGGCCAGGGATGAAGAGAGAGGTACACCAAGGCAAAGTTGTAAGGAAACTACTGAAAGGAAAAAAAATCATAGCTCAAATATCAAGACACATCTTGTCTTAATGAATGCTTGGAGACTGCTCTGGCTCTCTGGGGAAACCAACACTGGGGATTTTTTAAAACGGTTAACCTACTAGACCTGTACAGCTGGGAACACTCCTGTCTGGGCAGAGAAAAGGGAGATGAGCTACTAAGATGACAGATCAGCAACGGAAAAGACCAATGAACCTTTTCTAATCCAAAATCCCTTGTCAATTTTGCAATTTGAACAAGTCAAACAGTTGTGGATTTGTTCTTTCTAGAAACTCCTGGCTCTGTAGAGATCAAAGAGTGGAAAACCATTTTTCTCCATTCTTGGTTTTGGCTTTTAAAGATGTGTATTGACTGAATTCTGTATACTAATACCTTGTGCTTCCACCAGGCTTCACATTAAGTTAACTAATTGGTCCTCACAATCCTTTTGCAAAGCAAAGCAGTAGGACCCTTATTTCTCGGCTTGGAAAACTAAGCAAAATAAAGAGAAAAAAAGATGCCTGCCCAACATCACTTGACCACTTTGAGTCAGGAGAGAGGAGTCCTATTTTCAGACTGCTGGTGTAGTCTCCTCTTGATATTATCATGTGCTCTTGTATCCCATTTCTATTGATAAGTCTTTATGATGTATATTCCACAGCACTAAATATTATGGGCAGGATCACAGACACACTAACATCCATTGCAAACCACCCTTCCCCAGTGACTTTAACAATGCCAGATCAATCCCTATATGAGTAACTAAATACACTTCAGCAAAAAAGCAGCCCTAAGAGTCAAATTTCAGTTTGCCCTGAGTAGTATCCCATAGGGTCCAGGAGTTCAGGCACAGCATGGAGTGAGTGAATATACACTGCTTTCCAACCTAACTCTGGTCTGGAAGGAGTTAACTGCATTCACACCGCTTGGAAGCTGAGATGCAAAACCTTCACAGGACCCTGCTCGGAAGACTGTTGAACTCCCAGAACTGGAAGCAGAAGATGCCCTGGCCACACAGTCAGCAGGCCAGCACTGGCTCCTCAGTTCCTTCCCAGCTTCCCCAGCTGCCAGCTCAAAGAAGCTCAACTACTTGGATGCAGCGTAGCACAGACACAGGCAAACAGCAAGCCTGGACCCATGCTGCTGCTCTGCAGAGTGATTTGAGCCACTACGGGATTTTAAGAATGTTTTATGGGATTCACATGAATAGGCTGCAGTGCATTATCAACTTGTGTTCCCACTAAAGCCAGTGTCACTACTGTGTATTAGTACATGGGAAAGGGGATACATCGCCTCCCTGAACAACCACACAGAGCGAAGCAGGTTTTCAGTGGTCCCTCTATAACTGTGGTGGGTCTGGCTGAGCCAGAATTTGTTTCCCCATAGGAGCCCTCGCTGTGCTCTGCATTGGTGTCGATAACACACCCATATTTTGGCTATCACTGAGCACAGCACTCACTGTTCAGTCAAGGGCAAGGTCCTGGGAGGGGACACAAATAGGCCAGCTGACCTGCACTGACCAAAGGGATATTCCATACCATATGACGTCAACCCAGATATAAAAGCTGGGGCAGGAAGCAGGAAGGGGAGGCACTCACTGTCTCCGGCTAACAAGATTTAGAAGCCCTGCTTCTCAGAGGCGGTCGGGGGGTCCTGCTGCTCATGGGAAGTGGAGATTAGTTGTTGCTTTTGCTTTGCGCGCGCACACCCTGCTTTGCTTTGCTTTCTGTATTAATATACACTGCCTTATCGCAACCCACAATTTGTGCTGTTTTTTTTTGTTTCCACTCTTACTCTCTCCCCTGTCCAGCTGGGAGGGGGAGTGATAGAGCGACTGGGTGGGCACCTGGCATTCAGCCATGGTGAACCCACCACAATAACTACAAAGTAGGCACCTCCTTCCCAGCAGTAGATCAAAATCTTCTGAGTCTACCACCTCTACACCTAGGTCAGGGTGGGCCAGTCTACACAAGGCTGCATCCCTGCCCCTTGGTAACTGGTGTGCTCTAGAAGAAAGATACTTAACCACAGAAACTACACATCCATCAAAGAATAAAACTGGTTTAACACCTAATCTACATTCTTTACAACACTGGCTGCCATCAACCTTCCTCTCAAGAAATGAAAGAGCCTCAGTGAGAAGCAATACACACTCAAGTGACATTGCACAATTCATCAGAAAGTTGTCTACTTGCATCTTGGCTCCAGCATACAGGACTTGTGCAGTCCACAACCAGCTGCTGTTCCTTGTGGTTAAGCTGAGGGGACCATGCTCTGTCAGGTACAGCAATGCAGAAGGTTACGTGCAATGCTTCTCCTTCCTTCCCCCTCTTCCCCTCACTGCCTTTCCCAGAGGCATCCAAGGGAAACAAAGCTTTAAAGTCAATCTATAAGAGTATGTTTAATTGCCACTGAATTCCCTGTGGTTCACCTCGAATGGACAAGGATTGAGGAGGGGGATGGGGGAGGAAAAACAGCACAGGAGAGAAGCTGAACACTGCCCAGAGACCTCTGAACATGTCAATAGTCTGAGCATAACCCAGGCTGAGCATGCAGGGCAGCAGATCCAGAGCTCGCAGACAAACCAGTGCTACCAACCATCTTCAGAAAGTCTCCTGAGTGGTAATATGGGCAGACCTTCATTCACACTGTGCCAGCCACAGCTGTGCATTAACGCCTTCCTTCCCTTACGAAGCCCATCCAACCCAGTCATGATCACGAAAGAGCCTCTCCTCCTCAACGCTGAAAAATGACCTGGGGGCAAGAAGAGCAACACCCTCCAGCCCAAAGTTCCTCTGGGAAAGAAAATCAGTCTGTCACAGCCAGTTTCCAGTTATTTGCCAAATCTGCAAGTACTAGAAACAATATCATAGCATGAGGGTGCTGACTAGAACCATTCTCCTCTCTGGACTGCCCTCTTAGTCACTGGCCATTCTGACTCTTTTACAAAGACTGTAAAAACAAACCTTCAGAAAGCCAGAGAAGGCAACCATGTAGTTAGCCTAGGAGATCCTGCAAGGCCTGGAGTCCCAGGCACCGTCAGGATACAGAAAAATTCTCATTCTGACTCTCTTACCTTCTTTTAGCATCCCCACTTTGAGGCATTTCATGAAGCGACAGGCCTGACAGGACTTGCGCCTCCGTTTCGTGATCTCACATTCATTGGTAGCCGGGCAGCTGTATTCAATATTCCCTGCAATCAAACACAGAGATGGTCACCCAGGAATCATGTTCTCCTCACTGATCCAGGGACAGGCTGTAATGCCCAGATATTCCCACCACCATCAGTCTGTGTATGTTCTACGCTTGCTCGCTAATTTGCACACACATCCTCTGAGACTATAGACAGCTGACCTGGTCAAGGGGCTGACTGCAATGCTGGGCTTTCAGGCACAACGTGTACTCTAGGTATGTCATCATCCCTTGTGCTACACCCCTTGTTCCCTGAAGCCCAGGGCTGAGCGTGGGAGCAGTTCAGACATTAGCTGCACTTCTTTTGCTGCCAGCCTTGCTCCATGTCTGCTAGATGAATGTCACCTGTCCTTTTTTGCCTTGCTTGAGGATCAGGGAGCTAAGAGACAGCATTTCCTCCTTTGCATCCTCCTGCCAGCTGGCATACTACAGCTAGTAGGGAAGCAGTAGGTCTGAACTGAGAAAGATCTAGATAAGATGTCCCCTAAAATGAACATAGGTTACCTGTGCAAATATTCACAGTTCTACTTTATTAGTTCTTGTGCACTTGCCTCTCATCCCTCTGCACAGAGCATTATATTCTCTTTTCTCATTCCCTTTCATTTATGATCACCTCACAACACTGCCTCCAAGACAAAACAAGCATAAATAAGCATCCCGAATTTATTTTTAGCCAAATCGTATTTTATTATAAGCCAAGAATGTCACTGAAACATGCACACAAGGGTCTGCAAGAAGGATGTAAGTGGAATTATGCTGGATCACAGTGTAAGGTGACAATTATTTAGTACTAGAAGACAACAGACCGAAATGGCTGTCTCCATCCTGCCATTCATTTTGAGGTGATGTTTCTGAAGAGGGTTATTCAGTGTTTGTTGTGGAGCTGGACCAGGAATCTAAATTTGGTAGTGATGCACTGACAATGACAATACATTTAAGGCAGTCTAGCTACTGGTAAATCAGGCAGCACAGAAAAGGGTATCTAAGCTCTAAAGTCAGTTCAGAAGAATGGAAAAGTTGGTCTGATGATTTAGAGCAGGAAATTAAGATTCAAGAGTTCAAACAGCTGTAGGGAGGAGTGTAGGCAAGAGCTCAGACAACACACAGTATGGACTTTGCAAAACGTCAGATTAGGGGTGGAGTTTACAGTCTAGTAACACTGGGACAGGACTCGATTTTTGTTCCTACTTCTTTAATGGATTTTTGTGTTCTTCTGCAAGACCTTTCCCTCCTCTAAGTAACGATCAACAATCTGATACATATCAATCTCTGGGGGTGGTGATTAGACCTTGGGTCTAACTAAGCTGTTGGAAAGCCCCTTGGAAATCTGAGTGCAAAAGCAGAGCACAGATTCAAAAGAAAGAAAGCACCATTTAATTCCTCTCATTGCGCTTGGACCATGGTGAGCGAAACTCCAGGAGCACACAACTCCCAAAGCCTGAAGGTGATTGGTCTGCCAGTTATAAACGTTCTACCTCTCGCTTCTTGTTTTTTCACAAGACTCGCAACTTGATCCTAAGCTTCAGCCCAGCCACCCCATTCCTCACCATTGCTCATCTACCCCCAAAATGCAGTTTTTCTGCAGGAGCAGAGTGTGCTGCACAAGTTGCTTCCGTTCAGGTTTTATTTCGTCATCGTGCAGCACCTGAATTTCAATAGTCAGTCATGTATTAACGTTCTCGGAGAGCTGGAAATTGAGATTCAAGACTGATCTCAAGGTAATAAACAAACTCCTGCTCTAGACACAGAGCTTCAGCACATTACAGACCCATCAGAGTGGTGGCCGTGATCTCATGATCAGATACTTGCTGTGCCCCCCACAGGAAGGAACACAGCAGGAACAAACCTGGGATAAAACTCAAATACAGTAAGGTCTTGTCTTTGTTTCAATGCTGACCTTTCTCACCAAAGTCAGGATCAGAGTTCTGGAGAGATATAAGATTTTATGTTTTGTGACCCAAAAACCAAAAGTTTGCCCCCTAACACAGAGACACTACACCAAGGGCATTGAACCTTTACAGCAACTGGAGGCAGGGACAGCCCATATATGGCAGCTCAAAGTCCCTCCACGGGGTCAAGCTCCCCCATGCCTCCAGCTCCTGGTACCCTTGACAAGCAAAGTACTGGAACGGGTCTACAAAACATACACCCCAACTAAATGTAATAGTGTCGGAGTATGTGTAGGTACTAGTCACCATACACATGCTGGATGTACACCTTGAATAAGCAGTTCTCAAAGGCACTCCTTTACTGGGATCATGACTGCTAAAGGAGCAGAGCCAGAGGGGGGTGAGCATTGGCAAGCTCCCCTTCCTAGACAGCAAAGCAGTGATTACCACGTAGCGCAGCAGCCCTGTAGCTTGCTGGTTAGCACAGATGAAAAAATACACCCAGTGCTGGCAGGACATCCCATTCAGCATGCTTGTTGCCTTCACACTGAACACAGGCTCATGTGCATCTTCTATGCACTGTGCCGAGTCTAAAGGAAGAAAGCACCAGCAGCTGTGTCTTACAGCCCTCTCTACAGCTGCAAGTGCCAGGGGTGAGGGTCACTGTGGCCTTTTCACACCAGACAATGTTGCCAAAGTAAATGGAGTTTTGTATCAGGCTCGAAAACATGCTGTGTACTGCACGGACTGAGAGCCACAGCTGAGATTATTGCAGGAAGCAGGGACATCATTGCGGGAGGCACAATCAGCATTACCCAAGCAGAACCCGATCAAGAGAAACTATCATCTCCAAAAGTTTAACAAAGTTCTCTGACTTTTTTTTTTTTGTGCATGTCTCAATTTCTTTTATGGGTCCTGGGGCTGGCTGCCAGCACAGTGAGCTGCTCACAGCTCCCTGTAATTTCTGTAAGTGCCCTGTGATAAAGTGATGAGATTAACTCATCGAAATTCCAACAGTCTCCCAGTGGCTGGCGGTCACACCACCAGCCCAGCTGCCAGTGCAGGGAGCTCAGAGAGAACTTCCCCTTCAGTGCCGCAGCCAGGGTGCTGCAAAGTCCTGCAGAAGAGTGTCAGCACACAAGGGTACACATGGATAGCACTGCATGCAACAACAGAATTTGAGTCAAATCTCTGTGTCATGAACTGTAGATTATGTGACCCAGGACAAAATGGGAGAAAAACAGACAATCTCATAGACAAGCCCTTGCTCTGGGATGTGGCTTATTAGAGATTTCCTTTACCTAGATAATATTTACACTGCATCTGAAAAACTGGTAGAAACTCACTGATACCACAACACAGGATTTACCTGAAAATGGCTTAAAAAGATCAAGTGATGGATGACCAGATCAGAGTCTGGATTTCTTCTAAGCCTTCATATATCACCTTGGAGGGCAAATCACTTCCTCTCCGTGTCCTAGTCTGAGCATCTGCAAAATGATACAAACACCAAACCCACCTTCTGGGGAGACTGCGAGTCTTTATTCAACAAGGTTTAACTGTACTTTAAAGCCTTCAGATGAGAGATGCTAACAAAGAGTGAAGGACTATTAAAGTGATAGATCATGGTTTTTATGCTAGAGAACTGCAAAATTACCCTATTTTCTGCAAAATTAGACCTTTGACTGTTAAACAATTTGGAACATAATTTCCAGTGCACACATAATAGGAGCACATGAAAACTGCACACCAGATCTTGGTCATTCAAGGGACCTTATATTCACCCTACCTCTCTGAAACAGGACGGACTGGGAAGAGGAGAATACCTCCCTAAGCTTGGGAAGCTACACAGTAAAGTCCCACCAAGCTCCTGCTTAAATTAGGGATAGGGTTCCTCAGGAGAGTTGAGGCTGGAATTACTACATGACTGAGGGCACAAGCTACTCACTACACCTTGCTTACTACCCTTCTAGAAAGCCTTTCTACAAGGAAATTCAGGAAAGACTACATAGACATAAAGTCTTTAAAGCTAAATAATTTTCAGCTTCTGATTGCTGAAGAAAACCCATCTCTCTTTTTTTTGATTTCTTCTTCATTGCTATTCACTTAAATTAGCCCTTCTAAATGAGGCATCGTAGCCAAAGTCCTGGTGTGAGGAGAGGTACTTTGTGAGTCAGAGGAAAATCTCTCCAATGAGCTGCATGAGGTGAGAATGGTTATTTTCAAGCCCCAGTTTTCAAGGAAAGAGATTCAAATGCTGAACCTTTAAAGCTGCACTTAGGAACTTGAATAACCAACAAGATTCTTAGAAGGGGTGTCCTATGCTTCAAGGGACATGTCCCTCATCTAGGTGCCAAAGTACATACAAACATCAATACAGGCTTTTATTTTTGAAAAGGAAAAAAAATCAACCCACAAAAAAAACCTGTCCTGGGTTTCTGTAGCTGATTTTTTTTTTTTTTTTTTATTGGGNAAGGACTCAGAGCTAAAACCCCTGCAGCCCATGGAGGAGCCCGTGCTGGAGCTGTGGATGCTGGAGCAGGAGACCTGTGGACCCGTGGTGGGGCAGACCCACGCTGGAGCAGGTTTTACCCGAGTGAGAGCTGTGGGCCTCAGGACAGCAGATGTGGAAGAACTGCTGTCCAAGGGGTGGATTCATGTTGGAGAAGTCTATAAAAGACAGCCTCCCGTGGGAGGGACCCAATGGAGCAGGGGATGGACTCAGTTGTGGTCCCCTGTAAACCATGGTGAAGAATGTCCCCCTGCAACTCATGGAGGCCCACTGGGGTGCAGGGACTCAACCTTTACTGCACCCCATGGATGAGTGACCCCGAGGGGTGGAGGAATTCACATCTCTAGCGGCAGCAACTGCAACCAACTGCAACCCCCCATGGACAGAAGGAGGGGTGGGGGAAAAGTGTGTGTGTGTGGTGTTTGTTTTAAGACTGGTTTTTTCCTCACTCTTTAGCTTAGCTTTTATCCTGTTAGTAATAAATTTTAGGTATTATCTCACTTGGAGTCTGTTTTTGCCCATAAAGGTGGTGGGTGAATGACCCCTCTCCCTTCTGCCTAGTTGCAGAAAGGGATTTAATGAGTCCATGGAATCCGGCCAGGATCAACCCACTACAAGACCCCATCCAAACAAAAAAATACCCGAACAAAAACAAAACTCTCCATAAGTGTTTATCACTTGCAGGAAAATGAGAATTTGGAAAAGCAGGTGAGATAAGCCCTTATACTTGGAACAACCAAAATTTTACTTCATGCAGCTGATACAGTAAGAAAAACAGAAATGCAATCATCAAGGCTTTAGGACTCTTGACGAGAGAAAAAGGCATAACACCAGCACCGTTTGCCTTCTCAAGGTTGGCACACCTGGCTCCTGCTCCACAAAAGAGGACTTAGACATTCTACACAACCCAATTCAAATCAGCCTCCTGTTTACACAGGGATGCAGGACATGGGCCCTGGGGCTCCCTCTTGGCAACGAGTTTGTCTCTAGGGTTCAGATACAGAAATATTTTACAGCAGTTCCACAGAAGAGGTCCTTCTACACAGAATTCTCAGATGCACTGAGGCAAAGAGAAAACACAAGACTAAAAGAACTGAACTTAAACTGGAGATGGTTTTTTAAACCAAACTGCTAGATCTGTGAATAGTAAGCAGCAGTCAGGTCCAAGATCATGAAGGACTGCACTTTCCCTGGTTAAGCTTTAAACTTTTTTGGAAAACTGTGAACTCCCACCTGAAAAGTAGCAGGTGCATTTCTGAGAAAGACAGAAGGATAGGACAGTGTCTGGCTCTCATGTCTGCTACTGTAGGGACACAAAACTTCCTTTGTGCACATGGATGGCAATGCTCTTGTGCTCATGAAAAACTCTATCAACTGCTCCTCCTTTCCCAGGAGCCACTCTAAGCACCGTAACAAAAACCAGAAAGCCCTAGAAGACTATGGATTTTATTACAAGCCTGTTATAAATCCCTACAAGTCTTCCAAGCTGCATTATCCACATGTTAAGCCCTTTACTGATGTAAAGGCATACCAACACAGCAAATCTGTTGCTACACTAACTGAGTTTTGAAGCTTGCAAGACTCAAGCAGGAAATCCACAGATGCAGGCACTTTGTCCAATACACTTTCCTAACCAGATGATGGTAAAAGACATCTCTTCTCTCTGAATCGTCAGGAATCAGTTCTTCCAATATCACTGCTTGCAAGTTCTGCTGTATCACTGCATGGCTTTGAGTTCCATGCATACAGTGAGATGACTCACAAAGATCAGAGAGAGAAATCTTAATTCGGATTTTTCTGCTGAGCTTTCAAGATTTTATTTTATATTAATGGGTCATTTTAGAAATAGCCCTAATTTTCACTATTTGAAGATGAAAAATAGATAAAGGATAGTCATAGTCATGAATAAGTTGAATAATAAAGGACTCATACGGTTACACAGCACTGCAACTAGTTAATATTCAAAAGAGGCAAAACTACCTACTAGTTCTAATGACTGATTAAGAAAAGACAATGACAATACATCTGATTGATATATAATGCTCTATCTATTGAGCAAACCGTTAAGAGAAGGAATAGAGTTATATTAAGAATTTGTACCCTGTAAGAAATCCAGCATCTGTCTTTCTCCTAAATTTGGATGAAAGGATTAGTTAGGATTTCCATGGAATGCAAATTCAAAAAGTTTTAATTCAGAAACAACCAGAACACATCTTTCATGTAACATATCCATTCCATTACATTCAGCTAATATGAAGTTTTTGGTTTCAAATCAGACTTCTCTTGAGCACCACGAGGAGCACACTCCAACACACTTGAAATTCAGATTCTCTCCTATGTGCACGAGAATGCACATTCCACAATATTCACATTCAGGTGATGTCCATGGGACACGTGAGGATGCTTGCACAGTGGAGGTAATTCAGAATGCCATTAGAATACAATCCCACAAAGCAATACAATGATAGAGAAATAGGATTCAAATTTTGTCAGACAGCCTAGCTGACTGAAAATGCTTTAAGTCAGTTCATAACTTCTGGCTCTACCCCAATGAGTGGGAAGTCCAGGCCTTGTGTTCAAAATAACATGTTCAGAGAGAACAGGCCTGCAGCCCAGCGGTGTGTTCTGTCATCTTGTCTCAAGTTTTTACTTTCTATCTCAAGCATTTCCAATGCTGCAAAGTAGAAATAACACAGGTTTCCAGGCCTTGATCTTTCTTTTGGGCCATGTAACACCACCTGAGAGAGGTCACAGATGTGACACGCCTCCATGATCTGTGGGACAGGTTAGGATGTGTTGTGTGATTCTGTCTTAGTTCAGCAAAACCAAACACTCCAATTCATCTTGAACTGAACAGTTTGGATTTTCCTGCCTTCTTTATTTTCTCCTATCATTAAAACTTTTCTTGGGGAAATCTGACTTGGTAAAAATTGCACTCTTCTTTGGAAAAATCCTACTGACAGAAAATTCCCAAAAAGCAGTACCAGTGACCTCAGAGATAACCAGCCTATCTTCTACCCATCATTTGAAAAGCAACAGCCCTTGTGTTGTCCGGGAGAGCCTGGCCTCACCTGGGTAAGTGGGAAATGAGTTGCAGAGCTGTCATGCTCAAAGAAGGTCTGCAGCTTGGATGTCCATTCTCTCCACTGCTGCTACAGCAGCAGAGGGAGTGAAGAGGCTATCGCAACATCCTCCTGCCCCAAGATATGCAGGTTTTACATGAGTTAATGCAGCTAAAAATCACGCCGATTGTCAGTCTGGGGTTAGTTGTAGCAAGAGAGCGGGGCCAGTTGGAAGTGGGACTTTATGTAAAGCTTCTGCTTCATGATCAGGGGCATCTAGGTAGTCTAATAATTCAAGACAGACTTAAGACTTGTTTTTCGGCAGTATGTACACCTAACACAGGGCCAGCAGAATAAGTACTGTCATAGTATTCATTAGTTTTTCATCTGTCAATACTCAAGCTCAGAGAAGCGAAGAGGTTGGTCTGAGACCACAAAAGCCTAATGATGAATTTATCTATTACACCTCGTGAGCATCTGGAGAATCCTGGTGTCTTTGCTCCATCTCTGTGCTCTAACCATGGAGTCAATGCCACTCCCAGATACCAAATCATGACAAGTCTTTTGATACTAGTAGGGAACGCAGTTGTATAACAAACATCTACATGCTTTCTATACTGATGTTAGGCAGCCTGGATGACGATGTTTTCACTTTGTCTGTTAAATGCTTAACACTGCTACTGAATGTAACAGTTGCAGGATAAAACACCTTTTGCAAATGTTCTTGCCACTCACCTTCTCTTTCACATGATCCTTAAATCCTTTTCCCCTGCATACCCAGGGCTATGCTTGGATATTGTATGCACTGCAGCAGAGCCCTGGGAACAGTGCACTTTCTTGACTCAAGCAAACTCTGCAGCTCTATTTGCTGCCGACTCCCCTGGGCTCAGCCTTCAGCTTCATTGTTGAAATTGCTCACCCTCAGGCACAGCAGAGTCAACTCTCACACTCTGTAATAAAAGCATTTTGGTACCTCAGTCACCAGGGCAAGCTGATGACAGGGTGAGAGAAATTTCCACTTCTGTCTTTCCCCCATCTGCTACACGTTAACAGGCAATCAATTAGGGAAGCACAGGGAGAAAGAATACGGCTGGGGAAAGAAAGCTGGAGGGAAGCACTCTTCCCTCTTGGGATTAAGTCAGCTGACATATCACTCAGGCTGATATAGGCTCTAGGTACTGCTACTCGGCATCATTTTCTTTTGATTCTTTCTGAAAACTCTTCAAAAGTTCCTAGGTTTTTTCTCCAGGACTTTTCTGCTCTGCCACAGAGGTCGTCCAGTCTCCCTCCCAGGAGGGGTTAATTATCTGTATTAGGAGCCCCCAGGGCTTTGCTTCAGAGTGCTACCCTGTCCCTCCTTTAGCACCTGGATGGGCCTAAAAGAAACACTAGGAATGGGTCCAAATGCTGGAGGAGAGATGGAATCAGTGCTGACAGTCAGAAGTGCAAGTAAAATTCACATTCAATCACAGAGATTCAGCAATGACAAATCGCACAAACCCTGACATGGAACAGGCCAATGCCCTAGATACTGTGATGATTTCCACATGGCGTAATAAAGAAGAAAGAGTCAGTGGGGCAGAGTAATTATTTCCACAGATGGGTAACAGGAAGGACAGCGATCTAAAATCTAAGAAACCAAGCTAGAAATAGTGACTTTTGCAGAGACCTGGGATGAACTGCACCATGGACTGCTCTGTCCACTGCAGAGTTGCACATCATCAGCAACAGTGTAATCAGATGCATTCAATTAACAAAATGATTCTTTCATTTTCTTTCATTTCACAGGAGACAAGGAAGTGCTGGTGTGGTGGACTGACCTCAGCCAACAGCCAAGTACACACATAGCTGCTTGCTCACTGGTCACCTATCTCTAGCCAGCCACCTTAACTGGGGGAACTCAATACACTGGAGGATGAATGATCTTGTCCTTTTCCCAGTTAGAGAGTGTAGGAAATAAAGGGAGTATCAGCCATATTTGCTCACAGGGGGCATGTGTAAGCAAGTTCACCCAAGCATCCACAGGTACTGGAGGTTACTGGATACACTCATGCTTTTGGCTATATTGTAGCTGCGTGTGTGCACATCTGCAGGCATACCTTCAGCAGTCAGGACACAGCCATACCCCTCATATGTGAATGGTACATGCAGGAACAACACACTGCAATTCATCTACTCATGCATGCACTGAAGTTTTCAAAATCATCTGAGGAATTCCTCATCCTAAGTAAGACTGACACAAACTGGACATCTTTAGCTTCTTCAGTGCCTACTTTTTTATCTTCAAAGAAGCTGCATCCTGATGAAAAAGATCAAAATGTTTGGTCCAGCCTTGTGGTGACGTTTGGATAGAGCTCACAGCCACATATTAAGACTAGTAGGACAAAGTTAGCATCTCTCCGCTCCTATTAGGCTGAAGCTTTCACCTCAGGGTGAAGACATGTCTCCAGAGATGCCATCTCTAGGCAGAGGCATCTACTCTTCAAATGGGCCTTAAAAACACCTTTAGAATGCAAAGCATTTCCTTTCCAGGACTCACTCCACTAGTAGCCACGTTCTCAGAGTATCAATGCCACTAGCACAGGCAGGAAGATCCACTAGGCCACATAACCAGATCTGGTAACCAGCCAGGCTAGGAACTTAGCAAAGGTTCCTACCACCACACAGCCTAACTTCATGTCCATGTTGATTTGGGAGGACAAGAGTTGATTAGGAGAGAGGAACCATGCAAAATGATGGAGAGTTAGGTACATTAAATGCACTCTCCCCTTCTCCCATTTGTATGACATTGCAGTCTCAGCAATGTCTGGGGCCATGTCCCTCTACTTCTATGGAGTGAATGCCGCAGTTTCCATTCCTTCCCACCATACCTTGAATAGTCCTCTTGAAGAAGGCTTTGCATGCCTCACAGGAAGCCACGCCATAGTGGTAACCAGAAGCAATGTCCCCACACACCAGACACAGCCGTTTGGGGATTGCATTGAGCATGTACTCGCACTTGGTGGGCGAGTCCTCCATGATGGCACTGGCGCAGTCGTCATAACGCTTACGGCAGGACCCACCGCCAATTCCCGTGCCATTGAACATGGGTGGCGAGTCTAGGCCATTGGGGTGGCCACCCATAGCAATGCCATAGCCACCGCTAGTGTCGGAGGAGCCACTCGGGCTGTGGTGGCTGATGGCGTCGATCCCAGAAGACGGGCTGGAGGGCTCAGTCTTGATGAAGGACCCACAGCTGGAGGAGAGGTGCCGCTCCTCTGTGGCCATTCTGCCAAGCAGCCTGCAGGGAGAGAGCAAAGGCACTCAGCAACCTCCTGGACAAACCTAGCTTATTCAAAAAAGAGCCCTCCTTTCCCCACCTCAGCTCAGCTACAGTTGGCTCAGGCAGTTCAACCTCACCCAGGTTCTTTTTCAAAAATATTGGTACAATTCACTAAGAACTGCCCACCTGCTCCCCACAAACTCACATTAGAATAAAGACAAGGATATTTGTGTAGATCATATTTTCAGGCTGTTCAGAGGCTGCAGTGCTGGGAGCACTGGCATCAGTGCTGATGAGGCACAATCTACACAGAGTACAATCTATCCCTGAGACAGCAGAAAGAAATAAGCTTGCCTGTGGCAGGCCAGGTGAAAAAGACGTTTGGTTAGTTCAGAATGTGCTGCCCTTGCTTTAAGCAAAAGTTCAGTACCAGACCCTGTGGAAAGAACCTGCTCAGACTGGATATTCATTTTTTCATTTGTAATACGGAAGTCTTTGATTAATTTCAAGTTGAATTCCTCCTCTTCCCCCACTCCACCCTCCACTCCGCTGCATTATCATCACTAAAAGACTAGCTTAGAAACTGAAAGAAAATCATCTGATCCAAAGTTCCTTCTGTCTCAGTCTTAAATCTTAATCTTTCTTCTATTTACTAGCATTGAGTTTTTGCATGGACATGCAAATTCCCACTTCTTAAAGAGCGGATTATACTCTAAAGTTTATAGAAAGCACTGCATCTTTACCAAATTTGCAAGCTCTTCTATTTATTTTAGTTCACAAATAGTCTTATTCCTTATATCAATGTTCAGTCCTTTTTTAGAAAACTGCTGATTTTTATGGTATCTACAGCAGTGAGTTCCACAGATAACTTGTGCAGTGTACAAACAAACAAAAAAAATCCCACTTTTATTTGGCTATAATGTATTTGCAGCCTTTTAGAATCCTTGAACATCTCCTGACTCTCCCCAGGAAATGTAGTTTTGCCATGTTCTCCTCATTCAGCTCTTCATTATCTGTACAATTGCTCTTCACGCAGAAGTTTTTGCAGATCTCTTATCTGCTTCATCATCCACCTCTGAACTTCCTCTAGTCTGGCTATTTCTGTTCAGTCCAGAACAGAGTTCAATGAGCCAGCTCCTCAGCAGCATGAAACTGGCACCGCTCCATCACTTCTCCAGCTGAAGGTCTGGACAATAGTCAAGACAGAGGCACGCCATCAATTATGTACTGATGTTATTTTCAGTCTATCTCTTATATAGCTACTTACACTGTTTGCTTTTTTCCCCTCTTTAAATTAAAATCTAAATTGTCACCATTTCTTCAGCAGAGAATATCAGAAAGTTACTTACTGCAGTCCTCTGATCTTTTCCTGAGTTGCTACAGTTAATTCAGAATCCATTAGGATGTATGAAAAATCAAATTATTGCCTTCTGGTGTGCAATGTTTTGCAATAGTCAACAGCATATTTCGTCTACCACTGCACTGTGCGGTCCACACAGCCAGCTTTATTAGGATCCGCTGGAGTTCTTCACTCTTTCTTGATAATTTGATGTCATCTGCAGTCTCATTGTTCACCCACTTTCCAGATCATTAACATATGGATCAAACACCACAACACTGATCTTTGTGGGTGATTTGTGTTAACCTTTATCATGCTGAAAATTGACTGCTCTTTCTTTTCTGGGTAGGGTACGTCTACCCTTTCTTTCTCTCTCTGACACTTTTTAATTGATAATAGTATCAAGATGAGAGGTTAAATTTTCCCTTCAGCCAGATAATTTCTCAAAGGCTCTAAGAAAAAATAAACACGTGCATTTTTCTGATAACATGGCCAAAGAATCTGATTGACTAGGGATGTCTGACTTCTCTTTTTGGAAGTTCTGCTGGTTTAAAGTTACCATAACATGGTCATGTGGGTAATTTCTATTTCAGTTTCAGCTTATTTACCTGGTATTTGTGGCAACTCCTTCTGCCAAGAGGTCAAACCCATCAGGGGACAGGACAAAATATTCTGTGAATCAGCAAGGCTGGAGTGCACACAACACACACATATATATCTCACACCTGTGTGCCTGTCGAGAGGAACATTGATGTTTGATATGCAACAAATTCAGTCCTGCATCCTTATGATCTCATTTGACCCAAGTATCTCCTAATTCTCCCTTCTCTGTTTCATCCTTAATGTTTGACCTCATCTCCTATCTCTGGGATCGATCAGCCAAGTTTGTTATTTGGCAAGACTGTTGACCTTGAGAGTATGGGCAGGCATCTCACGTTCCTCAGCTGCTTTGCCTGGTGTTACTTGAGAGGAATCCAGAGTTTGGTCTGTCTCAAAGACAGTGTGATGAGTTGATAAATGCCCAGGCTTTCGCCCAGAGTGCCACACTGAACTAGAGGTCATGGAGCAGTTACAGTAATAATTGCTGCAGGTGCATTAATCTCTAATCCCACAGGGCACCTAGACAGACCGGAGATCTTCTGGTGTAATGCCAGCTGATTGTGTGGATGAAGATGAAGCTTTGCTAGCTGAGACCAGATCTTAGCATCTCATGGCAAAGCTGAAAGCTGCTGTGCTGGCCACATTCTGGAACCTTTCCCTACTTGAGAAGTGCATTTGTGGTAAAGATAAGATCACCGGACACAGCAACATGTGATGAGGGACAAAATGGAAGGCAAAACGACCATAAAACATTGTTCTGCACTGAGGAATCCCAGTGTAAAAGGAACTGGAGTTGCAATTTTAAAAGACAGAGGACAACACTATGAAAAAGTCATGAGAAGTAGATGAGCTGTACAGGTAGATTCTGTCAGTGGAATCCAAATCCCAGCCTCACATTCACAGAGGTCCTCAAGTGGATTTACTGAGGTATTTTCCCCTAGTGGAGGGGGCAAAATTAAAAAAAAAAACCAAAAAGGTGTATCTGTCTTCTCAAGTCACAACTTCAATTAAGGAGCCTTCCTTCCCAAGGCATGCAAACAGTGACTCTGATAGTGGATTGGGGATGATAACAAGGCCCCTACATCTTTACAGCTCAGGACCCTTCTGCTCCCTGTCAGGAGACAGCAAGACATAGCGAGTGCTGGTTAGACGTCAATGCACGGTTAAGAGGCAGAAGTCCTTAATACACAGACAGATCAGAGATCATAGCTAAGGTGACTCCAGCCATTTCAGAGCTTGTCTTTTTCTATTCTGGCCTCTGACATTCTCCAAGTCTCATGGAGATCCCATGCTGATTTTTAAACAGAGTCAGAGTGTCCCCTGGCAATGAGAGACATCTTGAACTTCAAGAACAGCTAAATGTTTTTTGCAAAGAGTTCAAAGTGATGAACAGTCATTTTGCTCGGCTCTAGTTACCTTAATAGGAATGTAAAAGGAGAGAGACTTGATCCAACTCTCCTCTGTGCTGGCACAGGAAACTCCGTTACTATTTCTGTGCCCATGTAACAGGCTTAAAGGTTCTAAACATTTCGTTCTTTTCACCTTTCCTCATCATAGGTCATTCCTTCTAATCCCTTTAGCATCTTTGTGGTCCTTCTCTGGATTGGTTCCAACTTTCCTGGGTCTCTCTTGCAGCAAGGTGCCCCGAATCACACAGTGCGATGCCACAGCACTACAGGGGAGAGTCACTCTAGAAAGCACACAGCCAGGCAGACATATGGACCAACTGAGCAGTTAGCTTTGCCAGACATCAGGTTGCACATCAGCTCACATCATTTGATAGCCACTGTCTCACTGGGACCTCTCTGAACATAAGCTGCTTTTGCCACTGTGCTCCGCACAACCTGAAATTTGGAGAAACTAAATGTTCCAAAGTAGATCCAGTATCATCTTTAAACTACACAGTGCTGATTGCCACTTGTTTTACCAAAGCCTGGTCATAATGCCTATTTTTTCATCCTAGCTCTTCTTTTTCTGCTATGATTTTTTTCTAGTACCTTTCAGTTCTGTTAACTGGAAATTGGAGAGCAATCACTTTTACGTTTTCCTCCACTAATGAATATTTAGAGTCAAAACACTGCCCTTTTAGACACCACCTTTGCAGAAGGATAAAGAATATCTCTAACCCTTCTGTTTACGCTCTGTCATCTAATCCATGATTCATTTCACAGGATTTGTATCAAACTCAATTTGATCTAATTTTCCTAATAAGATTTTGCACAGCTTTGTGTCAAAAGCCCGTGCATGGTCCAGAGTCAGTCTATTCATTGCATTCCTTTTGCCCATTAATTATCTAATTGTATCAAGACAGGTTATTGTCTGCTGTACTCCTGTTTCATAAACCCATCGCTATTTATCACTAACAATGTTGTTAGCCTTTACATGCTTATAACTGCCCTCAGAGAAGCATGCTCCGATCTCGGTGATTCTGGATATACATACAAAGGCTTAGACCAAGTCAAAACTGCGCCTTAGGTTTTTATGCATTAGTGTTCTTTCCCCCGGGCAGTGATGTCTGGTCAATGTTAAAAGTTTCCCAATTCTTCTCCAGTCTTTTATCTTTTGCTGTTTCTCTACAATGGCTGGTATTTAGCCATTAATGGCTTATGAGTTTAACGCTATCTTGGGAATAACAGCAATAATAAGACAGGGAAAGATTACTAGATGGACAGGACCCAAAAGGGACAAAAGACTACTGTTATAAAATTAAGGCATTAAATATTGGCCCCATCTTTTTTTCTTTCAGACTTTGAGGATTAAAAGTTTGGGACTGATGCAGATAAGGCTATTTTACTGCACATCCTTTGAGGTTATTTTTGCCAGAAATAGTCACTTGTAGCTACATTCACCTCTTTAACCCCACTTGTGGATACAGAAATTACAAGAATTCAGTAGTCTTTATCTACAAGCCTTCACCTGGCTCAAGAGAAAACAAGACCCACAACTCACACCTGCTTAGCAAGACAGCCAGAAGAATACCCAGCTCTGTAACAAGAAGGTAACTTCTCCCCATCAGAAGAATTTTCTATCAGCTAAAGGCATCCACAATTCAGTAACTTAATACCATCTGAGCATCTAAGTGCTCATGCAAACCTAAATATTTGACCCTGTACCTTTTCCATTGCAGAACTCCCTATTCCAAACTGGATCGAATAAAGTTTAGGGGCAACACTGCTCATCTTCAATAGGAAATGCAAGGATAGCCCAGTTCCACACTCCAGTTTCCTGGAGGAAGGTAATGAATGGGCATCAGAAGTTCAACCATATAGTCCAGTCCCTTCACCAGTATTTTCTGATAAAGTCACAAAGTCACCAAGCCAGCATATAGTTCCAAAAGTAAGACTGAAATGATCATTAAAATGAATGTCAAAATACTGCTGTAGAACTAGTATCAACTGATGGAAGGGGAGAGAGAAAACACTCAGACTCTCCTCAGGCAAAATCTTATCTATTCTGGGCACAAGGAAAAATGTAAAAGGTCAGAAGTGGGCTTTTTGGTGTGTGGTTCTCACACTGGACACGGATTCCAGAGAGAATGAAATCTTGATTTTTTGAAGTACCACAGAACAGAAAAGCCCTGCAAGCAAAATGCCTGTACAGCTTGTAACTTCCAGGTGCCATGCAGCTGTGCTTGTGGAACTGCACTAAGTCCTGAAGATCTCAGATTCAAGTTTTTCTGACAAAACCTGAGAAATCTGCTAGTAAAAAGCTGCTCACTTCAGTCACCAGCTCGTGACAGAAGCACACTCTGGGTTGCACAGACATCTTTAAACCAGTCATAAAAGACCACGGGAGATTTAACTGGCTGAAACACTAACAATAACAGGGATAAAACATCCAGCCTCTTCTCTGGTACAGGCCTATTTTTGCTATCAGTATTTGTTAGCTCAGATGACATAAACCTGCACTGCATGTGTAAAAGAGATGTGGATGTCATGGGCAGCACAGACTTTGTCTTTTGTGGACTACATTGAGAGAGCTTTGCAACCCACAGTGGGCTAAACAAAGTATGTAGATCAGCTTCTCAAACACTGTCTCCAACTCCAGTAACAAGCCAAATTTTGACAGGCAGGTTTTTTTAGATACAGGAGACAGAAATAAATAATGTTTTCCAAGTGTTAGTCTAGATATGACAGCTGCAATAACAGCCAGTGAAATTTTAGGTCACGTATGCAAACAGTTAATGTCATGGAGCTGAGATGCCCACACCTGTTGGTCAACTTACCCCCACCATGGACAGCTCACACACATGCTCCTAGCCCTGCCTTTCTGCTGTAAGAACACCCACTAAAGTGCTACGGAGGCACCAGCACTGGTTTCTCCTGCTTTTCTACTTCATATGGACTTCAAATGAGAGACACACCATCTAGAGACTCCGTAGCTATACTGACAGCTCTTCTCCATACAACAGTCCAAGAATAATGGGATGAGCCAATGTGCCACTTTACTCATACACGGGGCTAACTGTGGGTAACTCAGTCATACCAGTCACAGTCCAGGAATCTCTTCAGGGCTTATTCTATCACTCAAATACATTCGATTGTATGAGATCTACTGAAGTGTGTCACTGGATGAGACCAGTTTTGCCATGCAGACTGCAGGAAGATATTCCTTGGTCAGCAGGAGAGACAAAGACCCAAGGTGCATTCTGCAAGCTAAGGAGACAGAGACAGTAAATGTTCATATTCTGGCTCCTACACAAAGAGTACTTGCTTGTCTAATGCCCAGCAGATATTTTATCCCTTTGACCCATTGCATAACCAAAGCCCAGTTACATATCGGTAGATCTTCTCTAGCCCAAGTTAGCTCATGCTGAAAAGAGCTGCAGCAGCAAACTGTGTGGAGGCTGCTTAATAAATAAAAAAGGCTCTCACAGGCAGAAGACATTATAGATTTCCTACTAGCCTTCATCCCTCTCCTCATTACTGTAATTTCTCTTCACCCTTATGACAACAGTCTTGTTAGTAAATGGTAAGAAGTATTACACAGATGAAGTGACAATTAATCTGGAGGTGTGACATGTATTATCAATTCACTCTCTTATTAACACATTGCCTTTTGAAGGTACCTTGCCCTCTGGAGTACTTAATGGCACTCCCTCCAGAGTGAATTTCTTTAGCACTTGAGCTAATGCTTCTTGCTTATACTTACTGTTGATAGCACAGCAAAACAAGAACCCGGGTTGATTTGCTGTTCACTATTTATCCTTCCTCCCCATCATGTTACCATTCTCTGTTTCAGATTTCCACTTCTTTCCCCACTATTTCTACACCTGGAAGACCCTCACTGCAGTTCAGCAATTCTGCCTGCACACAGCAAAGCTGCAACTCAATCCCTGTTGAAATGCTCAGCTAGACCTTCGCTTCTTCTTGAGTGTCTTTCTTTATACTCGACCTATCTAGAGCACTCATAACCTATATTGCTCTAAGTACCTTCAGTGTCCTTCAGACACTTGTGAATGAGACCCAAACAACAGGAGGCTAAGTAAAGCACACTTCAAACACCTGTACATCAGAATTTTCCTTCCACCTTTTCAGATGAGCAAGGAAAGAAAAACCTCCAGCATTGTAATTCTATCACATTTACTTTTTGCATCCCAGTCTGACCCAACATCTCATCTCTCACAGACTTTTTCCTTCACTCAGTACTCTCTTAACATTTCTGAGAGAAAATTGCCACCGGTGCAAATTCTTTAGCCTGCACTTCCTTGCATTTCAAGATATTCATTGAAGGCATTCCTCTCTTCAACTTTGCCTACAAGTCATGGTGAACAATGGCATGAAAAACAGAGAGACTCAGAGGTACTGCTTAATTTTTCTAAGTGTTTGAGTAAGGACTTAGGATGGGAGATACTTACATATCAAGGACGTCATCCTAGCAACAAATGTGAAAAGAGACTTATTAATGGACATTTCCTTAGGAATACTAGTTTACTGAAGAAGGACTCTACGTTTAATCAAGACAAAATTTGAACTTGAGTGTTCTTCAACCTGAATGCATTTAGAAATTCTCTGGCTTTGAGCTGATAATATTTTTTGTGAAGGCTTCTGTTTCTTATGCTTCAAACTTTACAGTTGTAGTGGGACTTTACCTCCTTCTCCCACCCTTGACAGGACAATCCAGACCGAATAGATGGGCTTTGCCTAGATTCCACCTGTAGCTCTCAGAGAAATCTACAACTAAGTGCCTCATCATTAGAAACATTACTCAAACCCTGACAGAACCTGAAAAACTGACTGAAATTACTTTCACATAAATTACATAATGGAAAATAACAATAGGCAATTAGTGCTTTACAATTTGAATTTTTTTTTAATCCTTGACTCCCTAAAAAGTATTTCTACGATCATACAATAGCAAAGCAAGGTAGTAGAGTCAGAGCAAACACTGAATGTGGCAAGGTAAAGATGTCCTGGAATGACTGGAAAAGTGTGGAAGTGGGAGTGAGTTGGGCTGTCAGTGCGGAAAAAAGCACAGGAGAACTACATGGGGTCAAGGACAGACAAGAAATCTGTGCTGCACAGTGAGGTCGAGATACAGCACTTGAAAAGGCAAAGAAACAGAGCACACGACAGAGTTAACTGTAGACTAGGTTCCTCTCAAGCTAGAGGTGTAAGGAGAATAGATGACACAAGGAAACACTGGTTTCCTTCTGCACACCTTACACTGATATAACACATAAGATTATCTTTAGCTACCTATTTAGAATAACCCCAAGATTCAGTTTTGCTGAGTCTTTAAACTCCCACTCTTGGTAGGTATTTAGCAGATCTCTTACCACACACTGCATATATTAAGTAGGCAGCTGTGTCTGACCCAAATTCCAGCTTCTAACCCTAATGACTTATCCTAAATCCATTTCATGCATCCATCTTCCAGACTGTCCCCATTTCCTTTGACTGACAAAGCAGCTTCCAATCCACTCAACCCCAGCCCTACCTGAGGCCCCACAGTGTCCTGCATTCTTACGTGTCTGAACCAAGAGATGAGGAGGAGACCATGGCCAACAAACTGCTCTTGAGGCGGAAAACTGTGTAACGTAACAAATGCATCATTTTCCCCAATACTCTGCAAACCTTGCAGGTTACTTTCTCTAGACTGAAACAAATGAAGAAATCTAAAAAAAAACCCCACCAAAAAAACCCTTAAAAACCCCAACTCAACTCAAACAAATTCTAAATCAAAATACTTCTTAATTACCTCAATTTTCCTCACAAATTTGCATCACTGTTGGAAATTTTAACTTAACGTGATTACAAAAATCCCACAAAAATATTCCTTTCTGTCTTGGTGAATAGATTATCTCCTCATCCCATGAAGTTTTCATTTTTCCCTGTTACTATTTTGGGACATAAAACTAAAACACACAAGCTTGCAAGCTCTTCAATCTCAGTTTCACTTCCTGTTCCGTGTCTTTAGCATCTCTGCTAATGGCCAAGCTGAAGTTACCAGGCAGACACAGCAAAGCATAGAGACAGGCAGTCAGATACCCACAAAGAAACTATAGAGCTGCTTCTACACATTCATATAGTACCGTTCTAAGACAGGCTAAAATGTTACAAGAGTTTATTCTGTAGGGTATCTTCCTATAGCAGGTATGCATTACATACAATAAATTTATTGTGCAAATAAACACAAATCCCTTCTTCATACCCACCCTCCCACCTCTCTCCTTTCCTCATCACGTGAATGCACCTAGATACCGTTCCAACAGCTTTGCTACAGAAGCCAAACTATGACTTCATATTTCCTGATCATCACCGTGAGTGTTCAGTCCTTTACAGCAAACATAATGCAGTAACGCAGAAACAAACCATCCAAAAATCACTGCCTAACTGAGCTACATCATCTGCAGTCTGCACCTTGAGTCACAGTCCTGTGTCCACTCGAGCACAAGAGGAAGAAGACTTCAGATGATTTTACATATGCCAGCACTCTGTCTGATCTCGTATTTAAGAACAGTTTGTTCTCTGTCCTGAGATCTGGAACCTTTTGCTGACACTGAAGAGGAGCTGTCCTCTTCAAAGAAGGGACCCAAAAAAAAGCAAGTTTCAGCAACTGACGGCCTGGTGTGACCCAACCCAAACCAGCTCACCCTGACGGCGTGTCCTCCCCGCTGTGCTTGTTCCCTTTGCCCTTGGAATGCTATCACTTGTTATCACGCTGACTTCTCCAGATGGGGCATTTTGGCTATTGATCTGATAAATAAACAGCCTGCTCGCTCGATCAAAATGTTATTTTGCATTTCAATTACTGTTCACTAATGCAACCTTCATCCCGCCAAGAGTGCTGCTGGCAATGACACTCGACCTGGCACAGGCGTTTGCAAGCAAATTCGGCAGCACCCGCTGCAAGCACCTAACGGGATTACCACCCTCCATTAGATGCACAGAAAGAGAAGAAGATGGACAAACAGTAGCGGGCTGAAGGGAAACAGACACACGCTGAAGAGCAGCGTGAGCAATGTGGACAAGGGGCAGGGATAGGCAGAAGCACATATTCCTTTACAACACAGCTTTACCAAATATTTTGACAGTGGGAGGTCTTAAAAGCTAAAGACTTTCTCTCCAGTGGAAAACCCCGACAGCTGAGTTCACTGTGTGTGAGCCATGCAAGAGTTCAGAGCAATGAGAAATAAAAATCAATGTCTGATGACAAACCAACAGTGAGAACTGCAAACCCATCAGGGCAAACAGGGTAATTTCTAAAGCAATTTCTGGAGCCTAGCTCCAACAGTGTTCAGTAGGCCCTGGAGATGGATGCAGGATGCTGCGTGTTAGCTTGCAGGGAGGAAACCTTCTTAGTCCTTGCTAGATCCTTCTAGGCAATGTGACTGATTTTGGAGAATCTGGTGGTGATACAAGAAGAAATGGTCATCCAGAGGTGTTGCTAAGAGATGGATCTTTGGCAGATGTTGATCTCTATTAATCCAGCACTCTGTTTACACCAGGGAACCCTTTGCCAAATCCCAAAACTGGTTTCGCTCAAACCCTGCCTATAATAGGAAACACAACACAAATGGTAAGTCAGTGAGCAGCCACCAGCAGTGAGGTCAGGCATGACCATGGGGTTATGAGACAGCTTCTAGTCCCAATGGTCATATGGCATACTTCACCAGGTGGCTGGTTTTGCACTAGACTCCTCCTTACACAAAATGCACCTTGGCCCCCTTTTTTCCCCCTGCATAATCTTGTAAATGAAATGTAACATGTATCACAAAGTGACACAACTTTTTACCAATGCATGAGAATGGTGGTCAGCATTTACCCCAACCTGCGCATAGTTTGCCTGTCTGGATTTAGCTCACAGGTGAAAAGATAATATGAATAGTCAAGAAAGTGCATTTATCCTAATATCCAGAGAGCCTTTTGACAAAAATCTTTTGCGAAGTCTGGATAAGTTTCTCCCATTTCATTACCAGACAGCATTCAGACTGAAACTGCCAGTCATCCATGAGTTAAAAATAAACAAAACCCTATAACACCCTGAGATTATATAAACAAAATGCTAAGTATAACATACTGAATGAGATCAATGTGATGCATAAAGACAGGATCTATAACTCCACATGCTCACGCTGCTCTGTGTGCCCAGCCTTCCAGTTCTCTCTGCCCTTGGCAAACTAAGCCCACACCCACCTCTCTCTAACCAGTCTATGATGGAGACCTTACTTTCCCAAATCTGCCTCTGTGCCCATCCTTTCTCTGACCTCACTCTTGGGTGCATAGTTTGTGGGAACCATTCTACACCTAGATCACCACTAGGCAACCATGCCCCAAACACAGCCTAAAGATCCATACACGTTATGACTCCTAGTCACTTGCTCTGTACTTATGACATGGGACAATGAAGTACAGTGTAGAGAGCCCTTAAAAGGCAGCCAGAATGTCTCAAAGTCTAATTTCCAGCCTCAAAGCTAATCTTACAGACTTCAGCAAGTCACTGCAGCTCTCCAGGACACTGCTTCCCCAACTGATAAGGTCTCGATGAACCTACCTCTCAGGAACATCAATCATAGTCCAGCAACTATGACTGAAAGAATGGAGTGAGCCAATGAGTGTGGTAAACAGAATGATGGGCAGATAAACGCTATGCTCACATGCTGGTCTCTGCTCCAGATTATGAGCAGAATTTGAAACTCTTTCTTCAGCATCTCAGCTCTAAAATTTGCCCGTGTAAGTAGTGTGAGTACTAGAAGCTAGCATTAAAGCTAGCCAGAAGAATAAAACACTGTTTTCACAAATCTGTTTCTATAACACAGACCAATTTTGACCTCCTCCTACATCTGACTATGCTTTTAAGCCCAGTCCCCTGTGACCCAGTCTACACAGCAACCTAATCTCTGATACTGACTAATCCTATCTCCGTCTCCCTACATGCTATTTCACACACCGTCTCCTGACCACATCACCATACAACCCATTTTTTCCATTCTCCTTTAGAATTATACTTGACTAGAAGTTTTTAATAAAAAATTGATTTTTATTTAAAAATGTTATTCTGTTTCATCACAGAACAGAGTCAATTTTGGCAAGATTTTGTGTTGTAGAATTTCCAAAACAACTCTAATGCAAATGAGATGCTTAATTTTGCTTTGTTCCTATCACTTTGTTTAGCCTGTCACATGCTGCTTCATATGCTGTTTGACTGGCCAATCATGCACTGTTTCAGGAACATAATGAAACAAAATACTGTAGCTTTCTTAAAAATAAATTTGACTGGAATTTCTACTTTGCTTAAAATTTCAGCCGGCAGTCAGATTTGGGATGGAATAACATTTTCAAACAACATATATCCTGTGAACCAAGATTCTAATATTCATGCAGCTCCCCTCCCTTGTATCTTCTACACAGTACTGTGTTTGTGCTTCACTCAGCATGTCTTTTCTCTATTTACATGCATTCAGAAATACCTATGTTCAAATGTACACAGAAATGTTTGACACTTCATGCTATCCTCTTTATCCAGGCAGCATAAAGAGATGGAGACTGGCAAACAAATTGCATCTAAATCATCAGAAAACGTGGAACTCTACCTAAAAGTTCTGGAAATTCAAGAGTACCATGGAATCTGTGCCATCAACTCATATAAAATGGTCATCCTGTATTACTCAAGGATTAACCATGTGTCAAGGAGCATTCTGCAGCCAAAAAACAATCCCTCTGATTTGAAAGCTGAGTGCTGCTGGAGAAATGCAGTCTACTTTTCCATCTGGTGCCATTTAAGCTTTACTCTATTCCTTCTGCATCACAATGAAGTCACTGCTGGCATGTGATCAGAAGCTCTGAAACCCTGGCTCCCTATCAGTTTGCAAAAATTGACCTGGACATTCTATCCACTTTGATGAGGGCTTGAATGAAACCTCCTTCTCATTCACTCATGGCAAGGAGTGCTACTTCTTAGCACCTCTGTGAGCCACAAAAGAATGCTTCATTTTACAGTCTGCTGAGGAAAAAATGTTGGCATTGAGTGTAAATACTTTACCTGCAACCTGAACCCTACCAATCATTTTGTAGCTACAGGGGAAATAAATCAGAAGTAGTCGGGACAGTATCCTGGCTTTTCATTTAAGGCTTGATCCAACTCCTATTGAAATTAAATTGTGATTTCTATTGATCTGAACAGGAACAGGACCTCAGTATCTGAAAAGTCATCTGAATGTTGAACACTGCAGGTAATCCATGCCCTTCACTGGATTTCTGGAGACTTGTCTCCTACTGTTTAACTACTCCTCCTTCAAACACACTTTTATTTCAAATGTTCTTGGGAAGGAAAGGAAGGTAAACCTTTCCCAATAGAGGGCTTTCTCAGAAATTCCCACGTACACTAATAAACATTCTTTCTCCTGCCAGTCACACTGCAGAGATTGATGGCCTTACCCAAACACTGCACATCACAGGATAAAGTACATCACACATCTCCATCTCTTGGTGACATCCACTGGTCTGAGCACCCCTTGGAAGTCATATGCTGCTAGCTGTGACAGGCTTCTCCACTCTGTGCACTTCACTCCAGAGAGGGAATTCAGCAACAAGAGGCTCCCTAAAAACATTACTCTAACAGGGATTTGATTATTTCCTTGAAGTCATCCTAAGTAGAAAAATCAGAACTTGACGTGCCTCTGACAACTTTCCTGATTGCAAAAATGAGGCAAGTTCTGTCCATGTCCAAGCAATCTTCTCACTTCCCACTTCCCCAACCTGGAAATAGCATTGTCCTCAAAACCCAAGATGCAAATCAAAATAGTTACAAGGAGCTAAACCACCTCCCATGCTACACTAACCACCTTCTAGTCCACCAGGTTAACAGCAGCTGTTCTGTAGGAAAATCACTGCTCTCCCCAGCTATATCTGAGTTGCCTGTTCTGATTTCCTGAGGTACTGGCTGCAGTGCTGCTCACCACTCGGCATTCAAAGCATATGGTACAAAATAGGCTGGATCAGCAAGGAGCTACAGTGATTGGACTGCAGTGCTAGGAGAGGTTGTTCCTGACTGTGCACTAAGCTGGTGCAAACATGAACATCAATGTTCACTTTCCTATTTTTTGTGCATAATTTAGCTGAGGTGTTTTAGTTCTTGACAAATCTGCAGACACTTTAAAGTTCTTCTGTCCCTGCATAACTGCTGGATAGGGTTTCAGGCCAAAGTTGTTGTAAGAGTGCCTTGTAATATGCTTTGTCTAATTGAATAAGGGAAACACTCAAATTTGGCACAGCAAAAACCTCACAACTACAGGATGAAAGCCCTCCAAAGAGACTCATAGCCTGAAACCCTGGTGGAGAGATACACAAGTGACAAGATTGTACATATGAAGCACATTTCTGGCAAACTTATAGTCTATGATCAGTTTGGAAGACTAAAACAAAAACTGGAATTATTTTGTCCAGCTTCAACACTGAACAGTGGAAAATATGTCTGTTTAGCAAAAGCACTAGCTTGGAAAACAGCCATTATTAAGGGCCTGTTGTCTTCCACCAATCCAGATAAATGAATTTTGGTCACACCCAGTTAAAAAACAGCAAGAAGGCACATTTTAAAGTGCCACTTTGCATTACAATCCCCTGCTTCACATTATGCCTGGAAAAGCCTGAGCTAAAGTAGCAGCAAAATTGAAAGGGAGTTATGGATTCTGGTGTATCCCATCAGAGCAGTGTTTATTCTAATCAATCAACTGAAAAAATAGCAGCCAAGAGTAATTATTAATAATCAAGTAAAATTGGATTATTTCTCTGCACTGCAGAGTTGTCTGGATGGGAAGGCTGGTATAGAAATAAAGTTCATCAGAGTAAGCTACTGAAATAAAATTGCTGACCTCAGCAGTTCATCAGAGAAGGGGGGAAAAAGGAACCTCAACAAAGCGTATGGTACACTATCTGCAGAGCATGAAGGCTAACTAAAATAATTACTAGAAGGTGGGTCAATGGCTGAGTTTAGGCATTGCATCAATCCAGATGTATATCCAAATGACAGCAGCAAGACCTAGAGCCAGCCTTCCATTTCTAAGGTATCTGGTTATGTGATTCCTCATTCCTAAAGGCACAGTCAGCTCCCCCTTCCAAAATGCACTGCTTGAGAGGAAGGGCCTCAAATCTTCTCTGAATATGTTGTGTCCTCTGTGCAGCTGTAGTCATGGCTGATTTTATACTCAAGCAAAACATTGGAAACATGTATCATAAAGAACCACTATAATGAACATGTTGCAATATAGCAAAGCTAAGATTTGGTGTTACTCTGCCTAAACCAATCATAATATGCCATTGCACAGAGAGGGTCATATTCTCAAACATAAATACTGAATTGTAACTTTAAAACATGCACTTTTACTGCAAAGTCAGTGGTTCAGTCAACTTCACAAACACATAGGTGCAGTTATGTTAGTTATTTGAGTGCCTTCCCTATGCCATCACATGGACACTTGTAAATACTTTGTAAACACAATTTAAGAGCTTCCTTTTGAAAATATAAGTCAGACAGGATATTAATGGCTAGACTGGGTATACCCCAGTAAAGCTCCCTTGCAATAAATGGAATTGTACCAGTTAAAAAATAGGCAGCAAGTCCTAGAACACTATATTCCTGGCAAGAAGAAATATTACCCAGCTGCAAGAGGAATACAATACTGCTACTGAAGGAGATAGAACTTGGAGTTTTCTGACATCTGTGTGTGCAAGACCTCAGCCATGAAACTGAATTAACACAGCAAACATTTTATGTTTAACGGCTTACTAATTACATTTTCAAATTAAATATTTACTCCTATCTTGAGGATTTCTATAGCATCCAACAGAATCTAAGATGAGTTACTTTCCCATTTACTTTAACATTTCTTAAAATAAAATAATTCTTTATTTAAAAGGGGCCAGGGAGAATCTGGACAGTTTCTTTCTCTCCCCACTGTCCCTCCAACTGATGGATCATACAGAATGCTCCACAACCCCCAGTTCATATCATACAGGAATATGGGATCTGAAGTGTGAAGGTTAGCTGTAAAGCCATCAGTGGATGTACATACCTACTCTGCTAAGTCTAACAGTTCCCAGAGTTGGCTTTTACATATCACCTTGAGCAAAACATCACTTTCATTGTCCCACTGCAAAGACCAGCTGTGCTGGTCTATTTCTTTCTTTCTAACATCTTTTCTATTTCATGAAATAAGGAGGAAAGAAGGAGATGTGTGGTTTCATTTTTACTTCAAGTTGGATCAGTCCTGAAAAGTTTTGATAGTGTGGACCATCAACCAGAGCAAAAGTTTTTGCTGCTTTAAGCACCAGCCCACAGAGCAGGATGAAGGAATGGGAAGAGGAGAAACAGTTTTGGACAAAGAGCATATCAAGTTCTCTCTGTTTGTGTGGGAATAAGGGGTTAAGCTTGCTTTGAGGTTCACTTTGTTGTTCATAGTTTGTGCAAGGCTAGCAATCAATCAATCATCTCTCGTTCCTCCTTTTTTTTTCCTGGGACCCACTGCTGGAATATCATGCCCAGGATCTTGTTTAAATCCACAATTCTTCTCTGTCAAGCCAATTCTTCCCATCCTCCCCAAGGCCCCCTCAAGATACCCCCTCCTCCTCTCCTCAAGAAGGGGTCTTCAGAGCTCGTTTTGCTAATGTATTCTCAAACCAAATTAGGGGCTCTGACTCTCGGTGAAGTTCGTGAGTTAGTTGCCGCGATGCACTGAATTAAAGATACCATCTTGGACTCAAATCAGATTAGGGCCCACACACACACATGCAAAAGCCCACTTTCTAATCAATTTTATAAAGGGCCTTCAGCAGAGATACACTAATGGTATTGAGCTAAGATCTTTAAACTAAGTCTGCAAGAAGTCTGCAGAGATAAAACACACTCTGTATTAAAGAGAAAGCTCACCATGCCCTTCCCACCAAGAACTCTGTGCACATTGAAAGAGCACCACAAACCACAAAAAATCTCTCCCAAACCTGAGATGTGCCCTCTCTTTTCTTCCAACTTGAGTCCTTTAAGTCCCTTCTTTCATTCATTTCCTGTCAAGATGCAGCAGGTCCCTGCACAGAGGCCAGAGGAGACAGGGGACCTATAGAGCCCTAATACATGTTAGGAGTTAGACCTAATGAGAACACGTGAACACTTTTAGGACTGTGACATGAACCTGTAAAAAGCAGGCAAGGTGGAAAATCAGCTGACCAGGTTCAAGGGGAGTTCCTACTTCAACACAGGTACCCTGCAGTCACACACACACTGCCCTCATGCTGGGCACATATAACTGGGATGCCACAACAGCCACATTCTGGCAGAGATGTGACTAGGTATACACTAAGGGCTCCCTTTAGAGAGCAGCTGCCGTGCATGCCCACTATATCCACATCCTGCCCTCATCTCCCTGTTTAGGAACAGCAGTTCTCATCTATGGCAGCAGGTTTACTTCTCTGAAACCAATGTTCTGACACTGGAAAAAAACCCCAAAACCAACAGGTAAGTAAGATGGTCCACACAGGGTGACTATCAAGGGGAGACAGAAGAGTTTATAAAAAAGCTGCAACTGATTATTTAACAGACCAGCCATTGCTCAGTCACTACCAACCGGAGAATAAGGCCATTTGTGAATACTTTGGTTTTGGAGGGTTTTCTGTGTCAGACTGGGGAATAATCTTCTGCTCTGTTTTAGTATTTTCTGTAAAAGCACCTCAAAACACTTTAAACACGTTAGAAAGCCAAATCTCAGAACGCAACTTCAGTCTTTACTTGCTTTCTGGGATGCCATTTCTAACAAAAGGACAAGAGGACACTTGCTAAGTTAACAGAAAATCTGTATTTAAAAAAAAAAAATTCACTGCAAAAAGTGAAATTCCTCTTTAAATGTAAGTGAATATGCTCCTTAGATTCCCCAAAGTTCTCAGATGATCAGAACGTTCTCCATTTCTGAAACACTGCTTGGCAAATCGAATTGTGACATTCTACACACGCAACAGACTCCCTAGCAAATCCTGACAAAAATATGTCTATCACAAAATAAATTCCTCTGACCAAGAACTAGCTAACATACTCATAAGCCTAACAACACACTGGAAGAGACCACCTGAACTTTCACAGAGCCTTTCAACAGAGAGAGCCTTCCCCAGGGATTTTTTCAGACAGGTGACAGTTCCTAGAGCTTGGAAGTACACGAGTGGCCTCCTGCAGCAGAGAGGGATTTGTAGGTGCCTTTTCAGTGAAAAGCAGCAATGCAGAGAGACCACAACTCCCAGGTCTTTCTTCATCTTGCAAGGCTCAAACCTGTAGTTTACATGACCTGCTCCTCCTCCACATTCACTGCATGCACGCATACAGGATACAATCCAAACAAATGAAACCAGAAAGTGCTCTTCTGACCACAGCTACCACACCTACTAGTCAACCCCTCACCAGCTTCTTCTAAAAAAGTAAAGGGTTTTCAGCAAGAGAACCGTGGCAGATACAAGATCTGACTGCTCTAGGCAAAAGCCTTGCTGAGCAAAACTTTGCAGAGCTCAAGGGGCTCAACTTTTCCTGAGACGGCTTCAGGCCTCACACCACTGTGGAGTTTTACAGTGGTCATGTGCTGAGCATGACGCCAGTTTTCAATGCAATTAACCTTTCCAGCCTAATGAAATGGCTCTATTGGCTCTGGTGGTAGTAAGCAGCCCTTTGACTCTGTCAGGCTCCTCAGGATAGGTTATCGAGGTTGCAGAGCATTACTGCTCCACTTCTATTTGCAGGCTGCAGCTGACTGATGCCAGACCTGAAAGGAGTAGGCAATGCCAGCCCCAGCATCACAGTCCAACATTGTATTGATCCTTGGGAGAGGGGACTTGGGTCTGCGCCCATTGATATGCTGTGTCACAGGCAGCGTTCTTCCAGGAATGTACCCTGGGCAGCAGAAGCACACAACTGGCAGGAAGAGGAAAATTCCTCAGATGGGAAAGCATACGGACTGCTCCAGGGGTGATACTATGGTAGCACAGTACTCCGTGACTTAGGAAGAACCAGACCTGTAATGGAGCTTTTGTGCTGTTTTACTCTCCAGCTGGAAAAAGACAGGCATAACAGCACTCCCAAGGGTGGGTGACAACTGCTGTACCCTAAAGGCTGGCACTTTGGAGTCTATTTCTTCCTTTTCAGCATTTGAACTTTGGTAAGTGATGAGGCGGAAGAAGGGGCGCCATGCAAATCTGGTATTACATTGTAAGGCCCCAAACATGCATGGCACATGGAGGGAGGGAGAAAGCAATGGGTACCTTTGACTCTTGCATGAAGCCATCCTGCCAATACAGTCCACAGAGTCTTGGAGTTCTGGAATGCTAGAAATCTGACCTACATTTGCCTATAATAGTCTATGTTGAGGTTTACCCTGCAGTACTCAGTCCATCACACTTCCTTAATTTCAAACCTGCCACAGACATCACCAAACTCAAGCACCCAAAATATTAGAACCTAAATTATACTCTTAAAATTCTTAAAATAGCATTAAAACAAGAAAATCCTGCAAATAAAAAAATATTGCTTGTTTTCTATTGTCTTCTGTTTCATGTTCTCAAGCCATGATATCAAACTTCCTTCTATAGTGCTGCAGGGAAAAAAATTTGCATTAAGAAACAAAACCTTAACTGGTGCACCACTACACTTCAAAAAAAAAAAAAGGCCTCTTGGCAAATATTGCAAGATTACAGACTCCTCCTTGCTCCATATTTGTTGCTTTTCTTCTTTCAATGAAGTTTGCTTTCATTTGCACTGTTTAGCCTCATTACTCTGACACACCTTCCTCACTGTCTTTACAAATTGTTGCTGTATTTTTCAAACACTCAGTGTCTTTTTTTCAGTTTTCCAATGTGATAAATAGCCAGGACACATTCAGAACTCGAGTCCATGTCCTCCATGAAACTCTAGTTTCTTTTCATATACTCGTTCATTGGAAAATAAAGAAAGGAAAGAAGAGCTGCCAACCAGCTGAACTTAGGAGCTCTGAGATGTGTTGTCCATGTGCATGTTCCGCTGGGAGGCTTTCTTGCCTCTTTTTAGACCTTGTGGAACAGCATAAACTTCCCACAGAACCTGAATATTCAAAGGCAGAGGATACAGGGCAGGAGCATGTAGGAACATGCATGTGGAAAACACATTTTGAAAAAAATTTAATTATTGTTAACATTTTTAACAATGTTGGGCTATGCACATTCAGTGGGATATCCAGTAATATCTACTTCACTTGGAGGTCAGTCTGGAAGCTACTATTATACAAGATGACAATCTTTGGATAGAGATCATTGAAGTTTTTTGATGTTTTGGCTATAGGAAAGAGGAGTTGAAGAAACCTAGACCCCAGCAACAAGTGTTCTCATGTCTGGCATGTTCAGTGATGTTTCAGATCTTAGAGAGCAACTTCCTCTCCTATGATTACAGAAACAGACTGTCACATTTTAGCTCTAGTAAGTATCCCAGGACAGCTAGAACTGAATCCAACATAGGGAAAAGGATCTCCTACAACCCCAAACAAAACACTTCATACTCTCATTGCTGCACTTCAAGGTCAGTGAGGTGTGGTCCCATTTTCCTGGGAAATTGAAGGTAGGCTGCTGAATTGCACCCTGTCACAAAAAAGGTAAGCACTGCTGAAGGTGGCACTTTCCAGACAGGTGAAGATGCAATGTTAGCATATAAACCACAGCCATTAGGTGGTGAAGGAAGGAACAAGGAAGTAAAATTTCTGTTGTGGATACCGTTAAGCTTTCCTTGGGTCTGAACAGAGCCACACAGTTGCAGAGCATATCAGACAAATAGATGGTGAACCGGGACTAGATGAAGCCTTCCAGTACAGAGACTTCCAGAGTCAGCTATCAACAGCCCACGTTATCTGGTGCTGGTACCAAGGAAAGTTTCCTCATAGGAACTTTCATTTTAAAGAGCCTTTGACCATTTGGGTTCTAAATTTGGGAAGTAACGGATGATACTGCAGAACAGCCCAGGAGATAAACCTAAATAGTAGCTTTGACCTCCTTACTGACGTGGGAAGTAATTAACCCATCAAAATTGTCCTTCTTCAAGTTACAAAGCTCCCCACAATAGCAGAGCTGCATAGCATTCACATTGGTAGAATTCAAACACTGTAACTCATCCAGTCTGGGGCAAAGCAATACTGTAGGTTAGGGGAAGGGAGGCCTGGCTCAGGTGAGAGGACCAGCAAACATCCAGTGGCTCAAAAAGGCATGTGACGCAGTCCTGGGAAGCCCTGGATTTCACAAGTGAGACAGAGGCAACCAGAAGTAGATAAGAACAATAGGGGGGACGTAGAAGAGAAATTAATTCTGAAAACTCTAAAAGGTGGCAGAAAAGAAAAACAGAAAAATAAGTTCCAATAACTGTAAATTAAAGACAATCTGGATCAGACTGAAGCAGATACACCTCAAAAGGAGAAAGTCAGCAGATAAGCAGAAGAAGCAAGAAAAACTCTTTGTCATTTATGACTTTAGCACAGAATATCAATAGATTAAGGACACAGACAGTGTGATACAGATGCTGCCAGGGTAAAAAGGTCTCTGAAATCAGTGCTTACACACACATTGCAATAGAGAGAGACCTCCTCACAAAGGAGGATGTTTTCCACAACTACAAAATGTGCTTATCTCAAATACTTGAGTGTGCAAATCAGGGCTGCCACGTGCATTTGAAGTTTACACATACACAAACATGCTTAGAGGCAAAGCAGTATTTACTGAAAAATCTGTGTCAAGGTAGCACTGATGCATTTGCACAGCACATAAGCTTTCATCATGAGTACAGAAATTCAAGCAAAAGGGCCTAGCACAGGGCACCCATCTTCAGAAACTCCTTCCCTACCAAAGCACAACTGGAAAACAAACTAACTTGTGGGATGGTGACTGAGCCAGGACAGGTTGTATTATCAAAGGCATTCTCATTACTCCCTGAAACAATACCTCAGCCTTGGCCATATTGACTACCATCAATGGTCCAGTCTGGCCTCCAATTGGGAGGCATGGAGACACACCATCCATAACGCTGCTGATTCCTTTGAGAATGCACACAGAATCGGTCTCGAGGAGAAAAGACAATGCAGAAAGAACCGTGCCTCGCCAACACCGCCTATGGAGACTTTCTGCTGTGCCTTTTGCAACCGGACTTGCCTATCTCGCATCGGCCTCTTTAGCCATCAGCGCGCTTGCAGCAAGCGTGGGTAGAGCCCTGCCCAAATCTTCGTTCGCAAAGCCTAGCCATGATTCTCATTACAAAAGCACTTGACAGACCCAAAGCATTATGCAGTGTACTATGTATTAAAGATCTGCCTTCACCCATAAGAACCTGCATTCCAGAGACGGACTAAAAGACAGAAAACGTTTTGATGAACAATTTACAGATGGGGAGAGAATCCAAGACTTGAAGCGTTTGCTCAGTTCACCTAGGGAAGGTATAGAAGAGCTGGGAACTGGGCTTCAGTCCCGATTACAGCTTTAGAGCATCCAGCCTCCCTACACAACAGAAAGTGGGAAAGCTGCTTAATCACAGGAGTTATTTTGTGTGCTTCCAAGAACTATGTATGTACTTCATTTATTGGTAGGGACATAGTACCACAGAAATCAAAAATCCCTTTTTAACTAAAAACATCATTTACAAAAACCTTTGCAGTTGCTCAGAAACTTCCTCTCTAAGTACATTTGAACAGTTTTCAGGATTTTTATTCCTTCATGAGGTATATTTTCACTCAAAAATTACAATAATGCAAGGACATAGTTTTGCCTCAGCACAGCTTGGAAAAAAATATTTTTTTCTTACACTAAAATTTTACCACTGCCTTGGGAAGATAAAAAAAAAAATAAATCCAAAAGCCCTAGAGGCAATCTGCACTCACTGGGAACACAAACTAGGCAGCAGAAGGAAGTCCTGGGCAAGAGAAATGACACTTGAGTGTCTGTAAGGTTCCCTCTGTCAAGTCAGAAAGCATTAAGTCAGCACTCTATGAAGCACCACAGCCAAGGTTCGTGGAGCCTGTGCTGCCATCTTCAGGGATGCTCTCACCTTTCTGTGACCCAAAATCTCAAATGAAGGAAAACAAAAAGGGGGAAAATCTCCATAAAAAAAAAACCAACCAACCAAACAACAACAACAACAACAAAAAAAAAACCACAAAAAACCAACCAAACAAAAAAACCCAAAAACAAACAAAAAAAAAAAACAAAAACAAAAAACCAAAAAAACCCTCCAGGATTGCTGGTTGCCTTTTCTTGACTAGCTGACAGAGAAACATAGAAATCAAAACTGGGAAAGCCCAACAAAACCTGCCTAGACCACATGCATCCTCAAGTTGCACTAAAGGTAACTAATCATTGGTGTTTAGCACTGTCTGATTTCTCTCTCCTCTTCTAATGCAGAGTGGGACTACTCACTGCACCTCTACGGCAGATCCTCGGTCGATGCTAAGAATCACTCTTCTTTACAAAGCAATTTCAAAGAGACAGAGTGAGAGACCCTGACCCTTTCCCACAAAGACCGAATTAAAATTAGTTAATTGTGTGCCCACAGGCTTCTCAAAGCCCTGTTTTGCAAGAACAAATCACAGGTATTCAAAAAACTCATGTATCTGTTACTCTTCCTCAGACAAAACAGCAAGACTTGAGATGCTGCGGGGATATGTGCTGCGTAATAACGATGGTAAATTGAAGAGGACAAACTCGATTCTCCTTGTTTCTGACCTAGGGGCCATGCACGTATCTCCAATCATTTTGAAGTGCTTTCTGATGTGTGCAACTCTCTGTTTTTTCCCCACTACAACCCATTTCGCATTATTGTGAATTCTTTGTCTCTTCTCTTAGTTCTTACCTTGTTACACATTCCATACATTCTTCAAATTGCTTTACAGGCTTCCAGCCACAGAGCCCGCATGGGTCAAATATTACACAACAAAATACAATCCACTAATACCTCGTTTTCAAGTTGAAAATCATGTTGCTCCCCAGCTGCTATGCTGAGACTGGACTTTCTTTGGTGGTCATAACACTGACTGAATGGGAACCATACTCTTCAGATCTCTATTGCCCTCTGACCTCACTATCTCCACACCCCCAGTAAATGTGACTGCTTTATCTTCTCAATTCATCTAAATGACAAAATAAGAAATAACATTTTTATTCAAATTAATCACCAAGTATTGTTTCCACTTAGGTCAGTATAAGCGCTCAAGGTTGCAGATATAAAACAGTCCTATTGTGTTTTATTAACATTAACAATCCATTTTTGTTTAAAGCTTTTGGCTTTATATTTTATCTCACCTAGGTAATAGTTATTACCTCACAAAATGGAAAGAGTTCATTTTTTATCCACTCAGGTCACCGTAAAAAAATGTATTAAAAATTATGATTTACAGTGAATAAGAAGCAACACATTTTATCTTTCACCCACAAGGACTTCAAACTACTACTCAAAATTGCATGCGCATTAAGGGATTGTTTTGCTCATCCCATCTGTGACTTGTATATCCCATTTAAACTATAATGGAAAATAAGAAAAAATGTAAACATCTGAGCTGAAATTTAATCAGAACATTGGTATCTACCAAATAACCAATACTGCAATGCCATGATGGGTGCCAGGGGCACAGACACAGCCCTGGTACCAGGTTGAGGTGCTAGCTCTCAGACCAAAGAGGTTTTCATCAGCAACACAAGCTCATGCCCTGCCTTCCATATTTGCCTGCTTACCTCCTGCTCTGCTTTGCTAACCTGACTGCAAGAACAGTCAGGATCACAATTTAGCATAAGTGTGAATGAAAGAGGAAGGAAAAAGTGAATGGTTTGCTCCTAACTGTAGAGACTCAATAAAAAAGTTGATTGAACAGAGCAGAAAGCTGTCATTTTGCTGACGGATTATTTTAAAGCCATTCCACAAAATTCAATAGACAGTCTCATCTCGCATTGTCCTGGTCCTTTCTGTGATCCATCACATGCACTCAGCTTGGTCCATCTGTTTTGCTCATCTTTCAAACATGCACCTGCTTTCCCCCCTACCACCCCTCACTCCACTCAACCAGCAAGCTGACATTGTCTCGCAGCCAGTGCCTGCTATGCTTCCCCCTGCAAGACCTACGTCTACTGAAAACACTGGTAGAAAGCAACTTGCTAACGATGGGTGAGATGCGCAATGAAGGACTCATGCTGTCTTTCTGAAATCTTCACAAAACAGATACACTTACAGTCTATAAAATTGGACAGACTGTTTTTCTTTTCCCCAGTGCTGGCCCGCTGCTAGTCTGGGGAAAAGAACAGATCTGGGAAATCTTTCATCTTCTCAGCTTTCTGATCTCTGCCTCGGTGCCTTCTCTGCTGCTCCCTTTCCTTTCCCTATTCACACCACACTTTTCAGGGCAGTACGGTGTTTCACCACAGCTCTGACAGCTGGGAGCACACCACAGTCTGGGCCCCGGGCAGAGACATTCCCTATGCCATCCTAGGGTGAACCTGAAAACCTATTGCCTGTGCCTGTGTGACTGTTCTCGAAAGGACATGCAGAGGCAGAAGGGAGGCTTGTGTCACACCGGGTACATGGATGCTGCTGCAGAGGAGGGTATGAAAGACAAGCTCCCGAGGAAATAGCAGTGGCTACTGTGGGCCACCATGGGGGAGCGTGAACACAGCCAGCAGGAGACAGCTTATCCATGCTGTGCTTTGGTCTATGCAGTAATCCCAGTCTCTCACTTTCATGACTGCTAAATTCACAAAAAAATGTTTTTTTTTTAAATGCACCACAGGCGATTAAGCTGTGATCTAGATTAATTAGCTGCTATATTTCATTTTTAAAATCAGAACTGGCCTGTGCTGACACCAGGGACACTTATAATATTTTGACTCATACCTAACTGACTCTGATTTTTCACACTGCTTAGAACTAAGTGGCTGCTCGCAGCCTCACTCACCCATGGCAGGCAACTGCCTGCACCCACTGCTGGAAGCAATTCCACTGCACCCCTGGGGACAGGTGCTGGGATGAGGATGGAGAACCAGGGATCTCCTAATGAAAGTGCTGACCCTGGTGTAACCCATGTGCCCCGAGTAGCATTGCTTCAGAGTTGAAAACAAAAGATTGATGAATTGTATAATGTACTTTTACTGCTGCTAATTTTTCTGAGTGCTGCTGTTTTGTGTCTCCTGGAGGCTAAGAGGCCCCTCTGGCCACAAAGCAATATTTACTCCATCCTGGCAGCTGAGCTGCTGGAGGCAAAAGATGCGTCCTTGCTCCCTGAGTGATAAGGAAGTGTCCGAATGCACATTATGAAAAGGACATATCTGACTTCAGCACCACTGCATGGAAACAGGGCTCACCTTCTACCTTCTATTCCTGTGAGGTTCTTTCACTTCGCTCCTTTAAGTCCGTGCAGAAAGCAAGGGATAGGCAACAACCATGCTTAAGCAATGTCATGGACTGACTTTTCCAAAACAAGTTTCTGAGGTGGTAGACTCTCCGGTCCAGCACTACATTGCTCCCTGTCCATTAACACTGTAGCTTCTCAGAACGAATGCTGTTCAGCTGACCTTCACAAAGTACCTTTTAGTCCTGATGACACTTCAAGTAAGTGCTGGCTCAAAAACTCCAATCCCAAATCTACATCTCCTCCTGGAATTCTCTCATGGATTTAAGACATTCACATTCCTGTTGCTTTATGTACTATCTTTACAGGAGTCATCCTAACAGCCCCTTCCTTAGGCCAGGGAGATGCTCTGAGATTCAGTTCAACAGAGACAGAGCTTCATGGAAGATATTCTTGCTTGCTTTAGTACAGCTGAAAACACACAAGAGGTGTGTAAATGTTGCATTTTTAAGGAACATAGGTGAGGTAGCAAATTAATTTACACCAAGAAACCAAAGACAGACACCACATAATCCTCCCTTTGTTCACTGGCACATGAAGTATTTATAAGACTATCAATGTAAAGTATTCCTCAAAACCAGATAAAACACAGAACCTTTCTTTTCTTCCTCATCTCTATGTACAATTTCTAGGGCAAGCACTGCACAAATACAAAGAGCCACCGGAACAGGAACTACAAAGGAATGCCATCAGCCCATGAACTTCTCATGCAGAAGAGGGTTGCCATGTACTGTTCTCTGTTCCCCCCACCACTCAGCAGAAAGGACTTCAGACAACAGTAAAAGTTGTGAGAAAGTGAAACCATCTCCTGCACCACAGTGCATGAGCCAACAAGGAGGCAACCGGTAAGCAGCCTGTAATCCTGCAACACGGCACAAAGACTTGAAATCGTATTAAGAGCCAGCAGTGGCCAGCAGAATAGGCCAGAAAATTTCTGAAATTGATTGGTGGTCCCCAGTCTCCCTCTATTCCAGCTCACTGATTGTGAGCTTTTTCTCCAGGGAATATTCGGTAATATTTCTGTCCCAATGAAAAAGGTCAGCTAAGCTTTTCCTTCCTCCATGCCAAACCAATGCTGCTCTAACTTGCCCCAGCCAATGCACAGGTCTCCACTCCCATCCCACCTCACAGCAATGCATCATTCCTGCCTTCTCCACTCCCCCGGAGCAGAAGCGCAGCACAGGCCTCATACCAGCTGCTAATGTGCATCTTTCTTCTCTACTTACAGGGACGCTAAACACACTGTGATAAATCTCCTCATCCCAAGGGACCAGTTCTCTTTCTTCAGTCCCCACGACATTACATACAGCAACTCTTTCCAAAGTCAAAAGCTCCATTTCAAACTCCTCTTCTCTCTGAAATATCCTGCTGCTCTGTCTCATCACCTCTCCCCAGTGCAATTTGCTCTCAGCACCACCTGACTTTCAGGTTCCCCACAACGGGTTTAGGAGCCAGGCTGTGCTTTCAGCCAGTGACAGGGGCTATGATAGGTCTGTCAGGTGGAAGGGACCGGTGTGTTTGCATGGGCAAGCTTTGCATATGTGCCTCTTCCTCACAAGGATGCTGCTGACAATTTCCACCTTGTAGCAGAAAGACAAAACATGACAGTCTGCAAATGTGAAGTAATGTCCATTTCCAGTGCAGTGGCCACACAGTGCATACTGAATTAAAAAGCTGGGAGAGAAACAAAGTAGTAGCTTTGTAAGGTTTGACCCCAATTTTTAAGCCAATTCTCACTCAATTTTAGCAATAGAAACCTGCATATGTGCTAGCAAAATCTTTCTTCCTCCTCTGTGATCTCTCCTTCTAAAGCTATTGTATTCAAATTTCAGCTTTTTGCAGGAAGTACTGCCTGTGAATTTGCAGTGTATGTTCAGTAAGTGAAATGAGAAAAGGGGTGAGAAATACATGTTTCCTAACATGCATCTGACAAAAAACTTAGTCACAGGTTAAGATGCAGCCACAGTGACTGCACTTCTGCCCTTAGCTTTTCAGCCACCATTGCTCCATCCCAGTCTGATCTCAAGGTCCACGACACCAGTTCTATCCTTGCTTGTCCTTCTTCCAGCTCATGATCAAACGCAGCTCAGTGTCCAGTGGAAATACACCGTTTACAATCCAAAATGCTCAAATCATTCTGAATCATCAACTCTCCTTTGGATCTCTTGTGTAGAGAAGTAGAGTATTGTTCGGCATTGCATTTCACATTTCCTTGCAGCATCATAGTTATCAGAACTCAACAGAATCAGATGGCGCTAAACTTAAGATTTCTTCTTAGATTTCTCTGTTACATTTGCCTTTCTCTTGATTTTATCTATTGCTATAAGGATGCTCAGTTTGATGGTATTAAATAGATAGATAGATACCTTAAAAAGAGCTCAAAACCAGAGTCGTGTCCCTTCTTCCCAGCCATCCTGTTGCATCTTCTTTCTCCTTTGCACAGGGCTTCTTCCATGGGTTTCATCCTCATAAATTAGGCAAAGGCCATTCTCCTCTGGAGATCTCTGGAATTCTCCATGAGCCAGAATGCTTCTTTGGAGTCCTGCTTTATTCACCTCTGGTGTGTTTTTATCCCGATAATATTCTTTGCAACTTCAGCGAGTTCACACTTCACCTCCTCTCACACCTCATTTGGCATTTTGTCCTCTGTGCATTTTAGCAATGCATCAAACTGCTCCCCAATTACCACTATGTAGCCTTCTCCAACACACTCCAAATTATTCCCAAAGGGCTGAAAGCATAATTTCATGCATTAGAAGCATGAAACCTGAACTCTGAAAGCAGCAGTCAGTGATCTGAGGCAGTAACAGCACCTGGCAGAGTTTTATGGAAGGAAAATCACATTTCTGCCATTCCCATACAAAGCTTTAGTTGGTTCCTGTCCCCCCACTTCAACGTAATTTTTTATATTGGTTCCAGGTATATCTTATTCTACTGTGATGTTGAACTGAATGACCTACTGTAAATCTTGTGCCAGTTTTACGGTGGCGTAGCCCACCTGATTTTCACAGTACTTGTCATTCATGCAAGCAAAAATGATGGCAGATTCATATTCAAAGTACCTCAGAAGACAGTTTTAAAAAGAAAGTTCCCAGACATACTCAGAGCTTGTAGACGGCTTCTTCATCTTGTGGCTTCTGCTTGTCTAGTTTCCCATATAAATTCTCAACACCAGCCTCTTCCTTCAACAGCAGCAACAGCATTTCATGGTTGTTAGCTGCTCTCAGAAGATGAAGTAACCCAATATAAATTACCTATTGCTGCGAGTGAAACAGAACCTGTTAGTACAGTAGTCACTTCTACAAGGCAGCAAGTACTGACTACATCATCACAGAGAGAAGCTTTTCTATCACGGTAGAAGTCATTTTAATATGACATTCTCCTCAAAGATTTTCTGTATGGCTATTGAAGGTTTTTTTCCCTGGTTCAGTAGTCCACATCATGAACAGTGTCAAATCCTTGTCCTAACTCTCACATTGGTGATGTACCAAAGATACAGTGAGACCACTAAGATATCACGCTCCCAGAAGAAATCAAACACAATGAGGATTGAGAACAGGGGTCAAAATAATGGCAAGCCTCAAATGAATGGACCGTTCTCTGTTAAATCTGCATTTAAGTGTTGCTCATTGCTACTCATTTACCCTGTTAAGAAAAGACAGGGTAGCTGATAAACCAGAAAACTAAGAAAAAGATAAAGTGGCTATTTAAAACGAATACCTCTGTGTATTCATCATATTGTGATGTCAACAAGCTATACTCTAAACTAGACGATAAATTTCTGTATCTCCTAATGAGACACAATAGACGCTTTTGATGAACAACTGTAAACTTAAGACAATATACCTGTCATTCTAATTCAGGCTGCAAGAGCCCAGCAATTCAGATCTCAATGACACAGTTATACTCCCAGGGAACCAGGTAGGGGATACTTCTCCTCCACATACATTTAGCCTAAATGGATCTAAAATTTCTGCGTGTCATTTTATAAGGAAGAGACCGACAAACTAGATAGTGTTCTGAGACACCATAAAACAATGGGGTTAACTCAAGCATGAGGTAAAAAACCTCAAAGAACACAACATGAAGCCATGAACTGAAATACAGTAGCATCTTTCTGAACATAAGCAAATGCTTTTTCACTGCAGTGGGTGAACATGCACTTGCACAGGTTGCCCAGAGAGGCTGTGGAATCACCCATCTTGAAGACATTCAAAAGCTGTCTGGACCTGATCCTGAGCAATCAGCTCTAGACAGTCCTGCTTGAGAAAGGGTTGGACCAGATGACCTCCAGAGGTCCCTTCCAATCTCAATCATTCTGTGATTCTATGAGAAAGCGAGAGATGGCTTCATTTAGGAAACTGTGCACAAATACACAAATGATGCAGTAGTAAAGATTAATGTATTTCTCAAAGACTGCATGAAACTCATAAGTGAAAAACTAAGGTTTCTCTTTCCCTATTAAAATTCTTTACCATGAGATCTTCATAGACTGGAATCGCTCCTCAGGGTATGTGGTGACAGAGCTCAAACTTACACTAGTAAGATGCTGAAGGGAGTGCGCAGAGTAGGACACTGCAGAGATGACAGTTTCCCTGGAGGCTCCACGAGGTCCATGAACATGGAAACTCTCTCTTAATGCAGTAATGAGAGCACTGCCAAGATGCCCAGGAGAAACCCACATGTATTTTTAGAGGACAAAGTAACCTGAGCATTTTCAAAGAGCTGGCCTGTGAATAGAAAGGCACAACGGCTGCTCTCCAGGCAGCCCCTGCAGCCCCCTTTGCAACCCGGCGCACTGTCGGCGGAGCCCTGCAGATGGCTGCAGAGCTCTTCCAGCTCCCACCTGCGCTACAGCAGTGGGCAGCTGGAGGCAAAGCCACTGGCCGGTCCTTCACTGAACCAAGCAAAATTGTTCTTTCAAAAAATGGACGCTTCCCTTTACAATGTCTTTATTTCTACCCAAGTGTAACAGCCGCTTGCCTGCAGGCTGAGTATCACTGTCTTAAACCTCACAAAGATCCTCCCTTTACAAGTTTTCCCACAACAACAGCTGAAAGACAGAGATGCTGCGACTCTTAAGCCAAGTGACAGCGGATTCTTCATACACAAGGACAAATTTGTCGCTGAAGACACTTTTCTCACAAAGGGCCTGTAGTCCTAAGAAGCTCTTATGGAGCCGATATTTGACAAGATGCATCTATTCATCCATCCACCCACGCTGCCATATCTTCTTTCCCCCTTCCCTGGACCTCCACCTAACTGCACTGAATGGCTGGCAGCCTTCTTCCTATAGCTCATGTCAGGCTCAAGAACTGTTCCTGAAGCAAGCCACCTTTGTCCCTGGGCTTTCCCTTAAATTCTACCTTTGGCTCTGAAGCCTTTTAAAAAAANNNNAAAAAAAAAAAAAAAGAGATCACTGTCACTCTGGATGCACTCCTTCCTCCGAAGCCACATCTCCTACTTCCTTCTCCCCTATCCAGTGCCACACAGCAGATCTGCGTAGGGACAGGGGGGTTTACATCACAAAATTTTGTGCGCAAATCCTCTCTCTGTCGAGAGGGATTCATGAGTTTTTCTGTGCCCACCTTCTATCAGTTACATGCTTTGAGCACAGGACAGTCTGATGGCAATACAGGCCTCTCCAGGCTTTACAGAGAGCTCCCACCACTGACACTCAGAAGAATGTGGTGCCCATGTCAGATCGCGCTCCTTGAAAACGCCAGCTGCATTAAGATAGCCTGAGTGGTTTCTTCATAGCATGTATTTACCTGGTCCCTTTCCAATCTGTGCATCTGAATCAAGTAACTGTCTCCTAAAAGGGAGTTGAGAACTTCATAATAGACACCAGCTGCCCAACCTCTTTTAATCCATCCAATATTAGACTCGTTAGTCATCAGGATAACAATGCTGTTTGCAAATCAGCTACCTTTATCAGATAACCAGCGGGAACTAGTACAATACCTATTAGTCCAACAACATCACCACCAAGATATATAACTCTTTCTGTAAAAAAAATCTTTCTTCTAATCCTTCTTAAACTCAGTAAGACTGATTGGTTTTTATTATTCATGAATTAATTTTTAACTCTTGGTCCAACAGGGGAATTGAATCTATAACATTGTGCAGAGGCTGAAGCAAAGTGATAGTATGTTGAAAAAGTAAACCAGCAAAAAGCAGGTATTTCTCCTTCTTTCAACCAACAATTAAAGTGGGCCTGTGGGGGGCCTGAATCTGTTTTTCCCTAAACACTCAACAGAAAATTCTAAGGAAAATTAGTGTATTAAAATATGTATAGATATCACATCACTGTACTGCGAGAGCTTTTATTCTTGTTTCGTACTAATGATATTTTAAAAAGGCTGTGGAATTAAATTTGTTCATATTTAAAAAAAATAAATCTATGTTAGAATAGGAAACCAAGAAGGGAAATTTCAACAAAGACTGTCCACGTTATTAGAGAAGTAATGTTCATGGGCTTATAGTTCCTCTGTAATGACAGTCCCCTAACTGTAATTGCTAGGGGAAAAAAAAAAAAAAAGAAACTGCTCTGTTGAAAATAAAAAACACTCACAAAAAGAACAAAAAGAATGGTCAGAAACACTGTAGGTGACGAAATAAAAAACTGCAAAATATCTCATCATCAAATAACCATTTAAGCTACAATTCCGTAAGGGGGAGCACACTGTATTTTCTGTCTTACCAAACCAAAATCACATTAAAAGGAAAAAAAAAGTTTCCAAAATAACAAAAAATTAAATAAATAGATAGAAGATAGTGATTTGGAATTTCTTTTATGGCTATGGCACATGAGCCCATTTTTATCTGGACAATGTTATAGCTGGATCTATGTTCTGCATACTGTTTTTCAAATTGCCCTCCGATATTTTATTTAAAGGAAATATCTGTTTCTCTTTAAAAATCGCCAATTCATTGATTTACAAACAGAAGATCTAACTGCAGCTATTTAGTAGCACCTAACCCTATATAATCCATAATTATATACACTCCAAGAGAAACATCCAATTTCTTTTTTAAGCACAAAGGTTCTACATGGTATATTCAAACAGTATTTTAATTTACGAAACATCTTCTATGTAAGGCTATGAACAGATTTACAAACTTTAAATAATAGAGACATGGAACAACCTTGTGATAAAGGCAGATATACCTATCCTTGTTTTTTTTTAGTGCAATTATACACTAATACACATAGAAATAAGCAACCACATGCAGAAAGGCTTACATATGCATAAAAAGAGATTTATAGATAAGTGAAATAATACACTATGTAATACTGAACACTTGGTTATATATAAAATTATAAAGTTCATATACATGTGTGTTCTGTTAATTCACAGTATATTTACAAGTACGTAAAATTAAGCGTGTACACTCCCTATCAGGCATCCATTCATGCGCTTACAGAACTCTATACAAGAAACCTCATTTCTCTCCTACTTTGATGCATTCTACTCCCCTACAGCGTTCTTGGGTGCCCCTACGCAACTTGTATCAATTATTCCAAAAGAGATTCATCTGGCATCAACTATATAAAATTCTATATGGACACTTAAACATCCTTTTCATGAGGTCATATTTGCTACAATCTATTAAGACAAAGAGACCCCACAGGAGGCAAAGTCATCATCCATGTCCAAGCGACAAAATTTCAGTTCCCATGTCAGGATTTCCTTGGTTTTGAAGGTGAGTTTCGATTCTATCAGACAGCTCTGGTCCCTTTCCTACCCCAGACCCTGGTTAGGCTGCATTGCAGGCTCCACATCACTGCTTGGAAGCCACTGTTTAACGCAGGTGGAGAGCCCTGATCCAGCCAGATACCTTTGCAATACTGGTGAATCGGGTAACAAAAATTGCCTACTGAAGTGTCAGGCAATAGGCACCAAAGCTTTTAGAATTATAGGAGACTGTTTTCACTGTCTCCCTGTACCATTATCCCCTTAGTCTAAAAAAAAACCCAAAACAAAAAAAACCAAACAAATAAACACACACAAAACCCTCCCATTAACAGAAATGCAAAAAATACAAAGTAACTGAATTAAACTCTTAAAAAGTAGAAACAATTTCATTTATGTCTGAAAATGAACTGAAGAAGGACTGAATTTGTGTGTGCTAACATATTAAATTGCTCTTCCCCTACAGCACTTTCTGAACAGTTAAAACTAGATGACAGTCATATACCATACACAGTTTGTATAAAACAACATGAACTCCTCAAAACTAATGTATAAATCAAAGATTGTTTTAAAAATAAAAAGCAAAGTATGTAGAAAACGTACACATTGAAAATGTGTATTGGCTGATTCTGGTTATGTGCACCCAAACCAAATTTTAAACCAAATTCCTGAAATCAGCAACATCCTATGTTCTCCACTGTTGTGTTGCCACATTTGTGAAAAATTCTTCTCGATAAGTATAATTTCTTAAACCAGGAAACAAATGTGTTTTAGAATTAGAAACTTGTCAGCTTGACTGAAAAATAAAAACAACACAAAAGACTGGAAAAATAAAATCTGTTGAAAAATTCTTTAGTGTCCTTCAGCTGTTTAATTTTTTAATATATAAAATGATGTAAATCTCAGTGAGAAATTTGGTTTGCAATCATTCATGTCAATACATCAAAAAAAAAGTATGTGCGGCAACTGAGGGAAAAATCGCATTTCTTTCATTTTCAATCAAGTGCTTACTCTTAAAATTATCATCTTCATATGCAAAATTATAACAGGAGAATTGAGTATTTTTTTAAGCTGTTCTTTTGACCTTTGTCTTGAGTGAAAGGACAGCGAGACAATACACTCACCAGCATTGTTCACAGTGACGGCTCCATCATCGGAGATTGAGGGCCATTATTACAGAAGGGAACTTTAAAGTGCCATGAAAAAAAGGGCAAAAAACTAGAAAATAACACTTCTAAATATGCTGTATGTACAAACAGCCTTTCAGACCAGCTGACACACAGCAAAAAGAAATCTTCATGTAAAAACAGCTGCAGTAAAACACAGACATCAATTCAAAACAAAAGGTACCGTAAGAAATTTCTTCCTTTTATGCAGGACACTCTAAGGTGGAGGTCCCAATTCCACCACCCACACTATAGGCTACGCTACTTTAAGAAAAATATATGACCTTAAAATACTTGATAAATCAAACACAATTTCCGTGAATGGAAAAGGAAAATTTGGACTGAAAAAGGGGCTCCCAAAGGCTCTCACCCTACCAAGGAGAAATTAAGAGTGGGCTTCCTTTCCCTTCCAAGCCTTCAACAGGACACAATGTTTGCAAATGACAAAAAATTGTATAAAAACAGCCACCCCTCCCTATACTGAACTTATTTCCCTTCATATACACAAAAATGCAAGAATAAATAAAACTCTATCCAAAACAAGAACAGTCCTACCACAAATTTTACTGCAATTTAAGTCCTATCTTGAAATCAAAAAAGAAAAAAGAGACAATATTCACATGAAATAGCAAAGTAGCCCCCTTTTGCTTCCGAGGCACATGTAAGTTTGTGACTTTATGAACACATTCTGTGCTGTTCACTAAATGCTTACGGATCAGGAATATTCTTTGTAGGACAAAAAAGTCATCCTATGGGTGACTAGACTGAGATTTGCCAGGAATCCACAAAGTGAACAGGATTTGTTAAGATATTTATTCCTCCCCATTCAGAAAGGGAGCGCAAGAAAATTCCAGCTCAGCAGGGACAGAGAGCCATCGCAGGTTGTGTGATAACAGCTTGCCACCTGCTTTTCGCAAGTTGTCTCTGCAAAGTGCAAGGGGCACCGAGTAGTAACGTTGCCTGTGGTGATACGAACGCGCTGAACAGTTCAGTATGCAAAAGCACTTACTGGTACACAGTGCTCTTCACAAAGGGCATTGCAGAATGCTTTCCAGACTGTGTCAGAAGCACTAGGAGAGGAAATATTAGGGCACGTGTCACAGGAGGAACGTAAGCACTTGTTAATGTAATAAAAGAAGGTATAAGCAAATACAGGTACAATGCTGCTTATAGCCAAAAAAAAAAAAAAAGGAGAGGTCGGGGTGGTGGGGGCATGTGGATGAAGACAGGAAACTTAGTGGCAGTCAGATTAGAAGGAAGATTTCTCTGCAAGAACAGCAAGGGTTAACAGGAACATACAATCTCCAGTCCAGTCAAGATAGGGTCAAAGGATGTGCAGTGAAAGTTTCAAGTCCTCAATCCCCCAGAGCTTGTTTGCTAATTACATTTGCAATTACAAACACGACAAATATATTATTATACAGTGAGTTCCACCTTGAGCAGACATGTTTCTCCTCGTGGACAGTCACTGCCAGCAGCCAGACGCTGAAGCACTGGAAGAATCAAAGTGCACTGTGCTTCAGCTGCAAGCATCATTTTGTGGGCATCTCTACTGCTTTGAAGAGACGGGGCAAAGCTTTAGAGAGAGGCAGCATAGCAGGGACAGAAATAAATGCAAAGAATAAGTTACTACAATTTAATTCCTAAGAAATAAAACTCACCAGGTCAACACCTATTACTAATAAATAATACTAAATTGTGTTCTGTTCCTGATGACAGACACAAAGCACTTTACGCATGCAAGCTACATAGAAATTACTACATTTACAACTCAAATGCGGTCGATATTGGGAAGAAAGAAAGAAATCAAGTTTTTCCTTTTTTTGGCAAGGTCACCGTAGCCGCATAATGCTAATATCTTCTTTGTTAAGTCCCTTCACTGAACAACCATTTGACTCACAGTTTGCTGTGGAAACTCTGATCTTTCCCCTTTTTCCCCCCAGTTTCTATAGCAGCATTACCTAAAAAGCTCACTGCTGGGTTCTGGACAGATGTTAAATTTACTTGCTCACACCGCACAAACTAAAAATTCTATTGTGTTCCCTGGCTGTAATGTTGCTGCCAGTAGCTCCATGGAATAAAGAATGGTGACTGGGAAGAATGTCCAAGTCTGCAGTCTACCCTGGAATCATTGATATGCAACACTGGCTGGCGCTATGACCCCCAACTCCTAAACCAAGGAGCGTAAGTTAGAGTAAGCTGGGGAAAGAATTCTGGCTTTTATATCAAGTTTGTCACCACTTTTTTCTACTTTTACTATTTATTCCCTTAATTAAATCTCTCTTAGGCGTTTTACAGGCTTTGGAGAAATTATACCTTACTCCCAACGGAACCCATGAAGTTCATATACTCCCATGTTTAAACCTTTTACCTTCTCCCTTTTTCTATTCCCAGAGTGAATTTGTATCATTTGAGCCCTGAAAAATTTTGTAAAGAGACCCACTGACACAACACACAAAACTTCTTACTGAACTGAAATTACTTGAAGAGTACAGGCATTTTCCAACAACATAAAATTCAGAGCAGCAGTGACAGCACAGAAACAGGGCTGGGAAGTAATAGCAGAAAAGGCATAGAGTGTAGTGCAACGTTCTCTTGCAGAGGAAGAAAACGGGATGCGAAATCTCTATCACAGCAACTTTCTCTGATGCAATCTCTCCAAAGTCTTTCCCCTTTCAGGCTAAATGCAATATTTATTGATTACTTCAAATCAATACAATGAAAAAAAATCCTATTTTTTAAATATATTGATCTTTCCATATTTCTCAATAATTGATAATGATTAGATCATGTTTACTTTTACAAGTGGAATTAGAAGAGGAGGGAAAAGTTAATATAAATACTTTAAAGGTACCGATTTCCTCGTCAGCCTAGTGTTCACTAAGCTTAGTGTACTGAGACCCCATTTTATGACCAGAACCTTGTCAGAAACCCAGTAACCAGGACAATTCTTTCACAGTGGTTTTTCAACAAAACAAACAACTCCCTCCCATCTCCCCAATTAACACCTCGTCCCTATCCCAGCCTCTGAGATATATTCAGAGCAGACATTTGCCTTCAGATTCTCTGACTCAGATTTCCACCAATTCACAGAATACGGAGATTTCCAGTAACCTCTGAAATGAAGTCACATGTCTTCAGTCTATGCGTTATGGTCAGCGACAGCAACTTTGTTAATTCTCTGCCACAGGGACGGAATTTGCTCCTTCGCTGCCTTAAAATTCCAATGTTATACCTTTCAATCTCTATATCAAATATGGAATTTATTACTTTCAACTTTTTCCCTCTCTTCATAAAATAATTTTTATTTTTATTAGATCAGTGACTCACATGTCTTTCTTGTACATCAGAGGAAACAGTGTGAGAGACATAACATCTGGCAGGATGCCCTCATTCGCCAATGATTTTTATTTTACCTTCATGATGGCTTCTCGGTCAGTTTCTGTCTGTCATGTAGAATATTAATTAGAAACAGAAATGGCAATTTAGTGGTCCTATCAACATTTCTGGTGCCAACTATAACTAAGCAGAAAAAAATTCTCTGAGATGTGAAAGTTAATACAGTAAAAATGTCTTATTCCACTGCCCTTCCAAACAGCTTTAGGTCTGCATGAGAGAGATGCAACACCAATACTCCGTATGGCCATACATACGCATGTGTATCTACCTGCATATAAATATTTGCAGATGTACAGATATGTTTGTGTGTGAATATAATTACATCCTTTATATGTCAGTGTCCTTCCTGCCATACCGTAGACAGACGCTGTCAGTTCAGTGTAACTAATGTATTCTCGCCATATGCCCTCACCTGAGAGACAAACTGCAGGTACAAATCACTGCCTTTGTTAGTTTCCCAATTCAAACTCACACAAAAGCTTCTTCCTTGGAGCTTTATCACCTACCCCAGGAATAATTCTCCCCAAGGTCAGTACCAAAATGTACTAAGTGGTTGCTAAAGAGTGGATTTCTATGCAAGAAATTAACTACATACGTGGCCTTAGAACACATTCACTAAGGGTCAAAATTAGCAAGACGCATTTTCTTACTCTCCTTGCAAGATCCTGCACTGAAGGAAGCCACACAACCTGCTAACCAGAACTTTCACAGGTTCCTGGTGTAATCGCTCAAATCAACACACACAGGCAATGGAAAGGGAACTTTCACTCCTCGAGGAAGATAAATACAAAACCTGAAGGGGTAAGGAATTCTTTTGCTTAGTTTTTGTTCAGACTCTTCTTGAGTCTGATTTAAAAAACACTAAGACCTCTTCAAACTCCAAGGTGAAGAAAAGTCACCTCTCCTCTCCTTTGCCTTGTTCGTTCTCTCTCTGTTTCAGTAATTGTGAAGTGAAATACAGTGTCCAGGGAACTGAATGGATCACATATTGAGTGACCACATCCACCTCTCTTTCAACATTCTACTCTTCCTCATATTTTCTCCTACAGCTTAACACACAACTAAATAAAAAGAATCAGTTTGCAATATTTCTAAATTAACTACTCATTTCTACAGCCAGCAGTCAGAAGAGTAAATCCGTACAGTAAGAATAATATGCTCACATATCTAGTTAGGGATACAGGTACAATTGCAATACCTGTATTTACATTGTATGTTCACAACGTAATAGTATTACAGTGGGAGAAAAATATGGCTAAACAGATATATCCTGGGCCAACTCTTATCCTCAGCTACGGGAATGTAATGTGAAATCTAACCTTAATAAAACCAGAATGTAAATCCAAACAGTACCTGACACACTGCAGATATACCTTTAAATATATTGTATTTTTAAAGCATCCCACATCTTACTTCTCCCAATAACTTTTTCCAGACTTTCCTGGATCACTGCACTCCTTTAATAAAAAAAATAATTAAAAATTGAGCTTGAGATATTTTAAATTATATTTCTCTTCCCCAACCTTAACAATGTCACAGAGAAGGTTTGTTGGCACACAAAACCAAGCACATCTTTAAACAAAGAACTCACCAACAGTTTCTCATCTCAAAAAGCAGCACTCTCTGTCTACCATAAAGCCATAGGGGCTCAGTGGCACATTCCCCAGGGCCACCTTCATTTGTCTACTCAGCAACCAAAGAGTTGTAAATACAGGTAAGGTGCACTTGACATTTTTGAATCTGACTGAGAGCCCATGAAAAAGTAAAAAGGGTGAATGTTAATACACCATGCAGATTACTTCTTACTATTTTCATGTTGTTTGAGTTCCTTTTTCTCAATTACAAAAGTTAAAAAAAAAAAAAAAAAGGAAAAAGTTAAGAGACACTATAGTAAGTGATGAAGATCCATCTTATGATTGTGGCATTTTGGTGTTGTTTTTTTACTAAGGTAAATGCGTTTTCTATTTTTGCCTTAATATTAAAAGACTCCCAGCTGCACACAGAACACATTTCCCTTAAGAAATTGTTTGTTTATTTTAATTCAAAATGCAGCAGCCACAAGTGAAGCACCAGTGGGGAAAAGAAAATCACATGGGTTAGATTATTAATTTCTATTAACAATACTAAGTCTCATTTTAATGAAACTGCTGGAAGCTGGGGATTAATGGAAGGAAAAAATGAGTGTAAAGACAGATGGAATATCGGGAAACGAGACAGAAAGACAAATAAAAGCTGAAATGAGGAAAGAGTGGTATTTTGGGGGATTTGCTGGGTTTAAATTATTTTAATTTTACTAAATACAATGTGTTCTTAAGACAAACCCAATGAAATTGGCAAAATTACTCCACTCCTACGTCTGATGACACCACAAAACCTGCATAGGTGACACACGGATTAACATGCAAACACACAAAAGGGGGACTCTGCTCAGGGTGAGATTTATCAGAGAAGAGAAATACATTTAAAATTAATTGTTCCGGTCGGATGGATGTAAATGCTGAGAAGGTTTTGCCTTGTGTCCTAACTTTCGCAACAGGATCAAACCAAACTTAACATGTTAAAGTGATGTTAAACACAGCATTACCAGGCACAGCCCACTTCGGAATACAAAGAGCAGTAGCAGGTGCTAAGGAATCAGCCACCGGTCCCAGCTCGGGATGTCTCAGCTTGCCAGCCCTCCGACTCATCCGCTCTTTCCCCGGGCAGGCTATCCAAACAGTAAGCTGTGGGAAACTGAATTTCCATAGGGCATTTCAGGTGAAAACGGACTTTTAAAATAAAAGACAGTGCTGTAACAGATCTGCTTCGTAAAATTTCATGTGCACACCTCTTCATAGGCACCTAGTAATTCATCTAATAAAAATCCTAGCACAGACGGAAAGTAAAACTGCGCAGAAAGGACTGCCAGTGCTCACTGTTAGCTGCCCGTTCCTAGGAGATGAAGCTTTGGAGAGAGAAGTTACACGGCAAGAAAGAAACGCACCAAGACGCCGACACCGGCCAAGTGCTGTTCCGCGGACCCCGCTGAACCTGCCGGCGCGGAGCTGCGCCCTGCCCTGCCCTGCCCGCTCCCAGCACCCGGCACACGCGCTGCTCCGCGCCGGCGGGAGGCGGCGAGACTGCGGGGTCGCTGCCCCATCCCACCCGCAGCGGGACGCAGCGCCGGTCCCAGCCCGCCCCCGGCCCGCCCGGGCACGGCACACTCACTGGTTGTGGTAGCCGAGCGGGTCGGAGATGCACAGCTCGGAAATGTCCATCAGTCCAGTTTGAGCATTCCCGGTTGGACGAGAAAAAAAAAAAAGGAAAAAAAAGGAAAGGAAAGGAAAGAAAAAAACACAAGAGAACAACTAAACTGCAGCGGGCTGGGAGGGTGGGGAGCGCCGGGAAGAGGAGCTGGCCCGAGGCCGGCGGCGGGAGGCAGCGCCGCTCCGCTCCCGCACCCGCGCGCGGACACACTGACGGCGGCAGGAGGCGGGCGGCGCGCAGGACACGGCCACGAGGGATTTCGCCGCCCCGAGCCCCGCTGTAGCTTTAACGCCGGGAGACGGATGGAGACGGCAGGGCGGCTATTGGCTCCCGCGCAGGGGCTGGGCTTGGAGGGCGGCTGGGGGAGGCACGGCCCGGGGGGGCCGCCGGACCCGGCACCGGGGCGCGTCAGTCCGTGCCCGCTCAGTCCCGGCCCGGCGGGTGCCGCGCTCCTTCCGGACGGGCCAGGGGCGTCCCGGGCCGGGGCCAGAGGAGTTGGGGCACCGCGGGATGCGGCGCGGGCCGCCAGCGGGGCTGGCCCCGGCACGGCAGCTGGGGCGGCGCGGGTGACACGGAGTCGCGGCTCCGGCTCGGTCCCGCCGTGGGAACTGTGGCACCGGCAGTGCAGGCGCCCCTTCCCTCTTACCCACTGATCTGTCTCTCGGGGCTGTGGAGTTTAGAGCTGTACAAAAACATGAGGTGAGGGCGATGTGACAGCACACGCACAGCACAAGGCAGCGGCGCGGCCGCGAACAGGCATGTCCCGGGCACTGTTAACGTGCGAACACACGACTCCACAAACACACACGTTGTGCACATGCACGGAGCAGAGTGCCACAGCGGCGCAGCCGAAACGCTGCGCTCGGACGTCTGACTTCCCATACACACACAAACGTGCGCAGAGGAGTGCCCGAGTACCATTTCAAAGCACTGTAATTCAGATGTCAGTTCAGTGCAGTTTATGAAACCACACATGAATAAATACTGGTACAGGAGATCAGAATCAGACATTCAGGATAACAGCACATATTCCCAAGCACTAAAACCATAGCTACAGATCCTTGGCAATCTTTGCAAACATCAAAACTGGCGCACACAACTAATTTTACGAAAGACTTATTTTCAAAGCTCTGCATATGTACTGGCTGCTGCTAGAGTCTGTGTGCTTTCACAGTTCCCTCACACATTTTCACACTCATACAATTCCACTGCATATTTGCAGCAACATACCAACACCTACCTGAAGGTCCCTCTCCATATAAGCACACGAACCTCTCGGGGCATATGCCTGCCACACACAGTCTTGCACTGAACACCTGACTCACACAGAGCTACACTGAAGGGTCTGTTTGTCCCTTGCTACCTACTCTACACCTTCCAAACTGCACTTAAAAATCTCACTTGACTCTCTCCTATGCTGCTTCATGTTTAGGTGTTTGCTGCTCAAATATAAAAAAGTATCCTTAACTGATAAACAAAAACTAGAGGCCTTTTCAAAATAAAAATATATACAAACATACCTGGGTAAAAGCTTTGTTCTCTTATGCCAGGCAAACAAAAATAAAAATGTAGAAACTACGAGAGTATTTCTTAATATAAAACCCAGAATCTGAGGCAGAAGTGTACAACACCAGGAGAAGCAAAGGGCAGACTAGAGCTTTTTGAATGATAGAAGTGATACAGCATAGAGGAAAATGAAATGTGGCTTCAATATAAGCTATAAAGACATTAAATTAGGCTGCAACTTTTCATACAACCAGTATTTGTAGAAACTTGAGAATATTCAGAAAAGAGGAACAGCCAAATTCACAGCCAATGTAAACTGTAAACTGTCATTACTTTACTGAAGTCTATCAATGCAACTTCCTCACTACCTTCTCTACCAGAGATCTTAACGAATGCCATATAACCTAATGGTGTGCCCTAGCGTGTCCCCAGGCCATGTGAGGACAAGTTATGTGATCTGATCGGCTATCCTTAAGACAGGACAGCCTAAGGATGTCAAGACAGAGGTCTTTTATGGGGAAAGGTACACATGAAGACAGCACAGAAAACAGGTTAGTTTAGAAAATAGAGAGAAGACTCATCCAGTTTTAAGACTACAGCAGAACCTGGTTACTTGAACATTGCTGGTGATACTATTCAGATTATACATCTTTTCATGAAGCAGAATTAATACAAATGAAACATATATACATATACCTTTGTACACTTCAGTGATATATCATCACACCAGAAACTCTAAGATGCTTTAAATGTTGAAGAGACAAGCTTTAGCAAGGCACTAGCATTAGCAGGGCCCTAGACTTTGAGCAAGGAATCTTGCCAACCTCATCAGAGAACATCTGACCCAAGCACAGGCAAGATTCCTGATGTACAGTAACAAGAGAGGCTGGAGGAGGCACACAGAGTCAGGGCCTGCACATACACAGTGAAGGTGTTTGCAGTGAGCTGATTTTGACAGAAAACAATTTTCTCCAGAAGGATGCACTCTGCCTGGATCCTGACTGTGCAGAAATTAGCTCTGGTATAGGCTTCTCAGTGAGTGGGAGACCAGAGTGGGAATGGCTTGGCAGGCAGGTCCCGCTCTCCCAATAGCTGATGTTTTAATTTTGTACTTTAACTTTTATTCAGGCTGAGGTGAGGCAAGTAGGCAGCCATGTGATTGCCTGGCACAAGGTCCACAGGTCTGAATTAACTGATATAAACAGTACAATAGTGGGTTTGTACTCTGGAAATAGGCTGTTGCTGACAGAGGACTGCCTGGGTGATGTGGGCATTTACAGAGTGATGCAGAAATGTAATATTAATCTCTTCTAACCCATTGCAAATGGACGAATGGAGCTTTCCCTGCCTTGAGAGTAAGCTGTGCAGAGGTCTGGCTCTTCCTTTCTGATCAGGATAGAAAGGAATAGTCTCTGCTGGCTGGGCTTGATCTGCCAACCTTAATTCCCCAAGAAAGAGAACAAGAGTCCTGCAGACTGATTTTGGAACTTCAGGAGGCTTCATTCTTTAGAAACCTCTCCACACACAAAGAGTACTTGCTGAGCTCTTCTTACACCCTTAACCAATTTCTCTTCCCTCAAAGAATAAAGAAGGAAACACTATTCTAAACATGACCATCCTTTCAATATATGTGGGATTTTTAAAAAAAAAACGTACCAGGACAAGGTTATATGCTGCCCTGACAGAATCCTCCCCTGAAACTGCTGCTCTCTCACTTGCAGGAGGGGCAGGAAGCAGACCCAGCCATTCAGTCTGTGGGCTCTGAACAGAGCCTACCCACAGGTGCTCTAGTAAGTGCTACCCATTGGGATGAGTTTCATGAGGCAGCCTCTGGCTTTGAGGTCACCAGTTATCCTCACACCTTGTCCCAAAGCAGAGCAACGACGTTCCACCAATGTTAGCCTTGGACAGATCACAGTGGGAGTGCTACAGGCTGATGGAGCGATAGCCAGGATCCATTCTTTGAGACATGCAATCCTCCTCCAGGGAGGGAGAGAAAGGAGAGAGGGAGAAAGGAGAGAGGGAATTGTCAGACATCTCTACTCTTGCTGACTCTTCCAAGAGATAGATAATGGATAGAGACTTTCCCTGAAGACACTTCCCCAGCCTTTAATGACTCATCTGCTTTTGATAAATTAATTTTTTACTTTTTTTAAAAGAAACTTTTTTCATGGAACAATGATCAACTTTCCATCAAGTTGACTGACTGATTGGCAGAAATTTCGTTTGGTCTAATATATGAGTAACCTGCAAATCATGCCAAACAAATTATTTCAGTTGTTGATAAGGCTGGTTTTTTGTGAATAAAGAAAATGAAGAAGGGGGAGAGATCTAGTTGCTTTTGAGGATTTGGGATTTTTTTCTCCCCTTTTATGAAGCCCCTATTATTCTATTCTTACAAGGAAGCCAGTAAAATGGTATATGCACAGGGCAAAAAAAGATAATAATTAGGAGACTTAAACTGGGCAGAACAGACTTGTGTGTACACATTTTTAACTTCCCTGCTGGGGAAAGAGGTGTTTGATGACAAGAAACCTTTCCCAGCCCCTGTTTCATTTAAGGAAACAGTTACAAAGGGGTTATTGAGGGAAATTCAGAAGACAACTCTTTCACACTCTTGAGACCAATAGAACTGCCTGGACTTAACACAAGTCACTGTGTTGTATGCCTCGATCCCTTTGCTTTGCAAGGCTAGTAGCCCTGAAACTTGGGTACCCTGAACACAGATCCCTAATTACTAGTAGGCTTTCAGCACATATATTCTCTGCCCTAGTAAACAGCTATCCCAGATGCAGACTCTATCCATGAGGACAGACCAGCTTTCTTTATTTTGGGCTCTGTTCTACTTTCCCTTAGTACACCCAAACAAAGCAGTTTTTTCTCCCCACCAAAAGTAATGTCTTATTTTCCACCAAACTCTGATAGGCGTTTTTTTTCCCCCCAAGAAAACTAAATTGGCCTTGAGAACAGTATGCTTCTATCCAAAAGGTATCACACCATAACTGTTGAAACTCAACATCTATTTATGCAGAAAATAGTATTCACATTGTGATTTTTAAGCAACAATGAACATCCACCTGAACATCCTTAGACTTCTCTAATCTTTAAAATGTGTTGTAATTCAAAACCTATAGACTGCCAGATCATGTCATAAAGGGGTTATGTAGCTTGCCTCAGATTAGTCTGAGTAAATCTGGAGCAGAGTAAGGGTCTTAAGACAAATGTCTTAACCTTTACTGTCTTTCTTTAAATGAGAATTCTCTGTCCCAAAACCATGAGCTTTCCTTAAGTTCTGTGCTTGGGTACAACTGTGTTAGAAGCCCTGAGATAAGACAAATATAGTCCCCATATTGCCAGTGAAAAGTCAAAGCTTTCTTTTAATAACTTTTTTTGGTTGGTTGGGTTTTTTTGTTTTGTAGGGCCAATGCGGTTTTGTGTCCTTTTATACCTGCTTTTGTCTTTGCAGTGCTAATAGCAGGACTCTATTACAGAGCAGAACATGTTCCTGCTGACATCTTAAAGGCAAGTGCACAGCAGAGACACACACACACAAAGACAAACCAGGTGAAGCTATACTAACTTTTGTAAAATTAAAACAGGGCATCAGAGTAAGAGGCAGGTGCAGGGTATTTTACCAAAAAGGAAAAAATAAGGACAATGGGAAGAGGATATTTCTTTCCAGATTGGGGAAGGACTTGTAATAAAAAACATATAAAGAGGCAGAAGAGGAAATTATATAGCTGGGATTAGTCCTTCTGCTCTCTCCTGCATCATCAGTTAGCTGGGGTATTTGATATGAACTTTTATCCTCCTTGACCAGAAATACGTCAGTGTATCTTCTTGCATGTTTGGGCAATCTACTTCTTAGTCTTTGCCTAACTCTTGTTTAACTAAGTAGACAGAAACCTCCCTCAAAAAAAGATATGTAATTACAAAGGTAGATGGATCTTGTAGCCTAAGAAGACTTCAGTGAAGAGCTGTGAGCCAGCTCCAAATTTCGACCTGTTGCTGATCTGTTTTCTGTGATGTATTACACTAACCCTCAGCTGAGCCACTGTGGTCAGGCAGAACATGACCAAGACCTTGACTGGAAAGTGATTTTATTCACACTCACAGCTACACATCATTTACTAGCACACTCACTAGTATTTCATACCCTCCTTCCAAATTGCAGCAAAGCAGAAACGAATCCTTCCCCAGCCATGATCCTAGGTGTTCACAAGGCAGTAGCTGGGCTGTTTGCTCAGCTACCAGGAGGAAGGAGGGAACACAAAGTGTCAAGGAATCTCTGCTTAGCTATTGCCAATCCTCCAGCACAGAGCCATCACAAGCATGGCCTTCCTAATATGGTGGTTCATGCTGTCAGATAGGACATAAAGAGAAACAGCACCTTTTCAACTTTAGCTTTCCTACCTCAGTACACTAGCTTCAAGTCTTGTATTGCAAAAGGCCAAGAAGGATGGTCAGGAGAACTGGGGATGCTTGTTCATTGCTCTGATTTATGGAGATGATTAGCTAATTCTCTCTTCAAGCGCATGCACTCTAAGCCCATCCATTCTAATCGCTCTAAACCCCGTAATATTCGCAGTATCAGCTTACTCACTGAATTGATCAAAAGAAATATCTGTCTTGTTGGGAGAAATAACACTTACTGTTACGCTTAAAGCAAAAAATGAAAACCTTTTTGGCATGTGCATTGATAACAGCAAGTGTCTCAACCCAGAAAAGGAGTGGGGCTTAAAGAAGCAAAATGTCTCAGAGTTACTACTGTTAAGAAAGTATGCTCACTGAGGGTTAGGCAGTGAGAATGCAGGGTAATTATTCCAAGTCTGTGATGGAAACAGTGGGCAAGATAACTTATTTCCCAGCAACAGCAATGAGGTAGCTCCAGTGACCCAGACTTTAAAGTTTGAATACTATGACATGATGAAAAACAGTGGGTAAAGTCTGCAATTTCCTCCTAGCTGGGTTCTCTGAGTAGGTAACAGAGTCCTTTTGGAAAAGGAGATAGGCAGTTCTAAAGAAACAAAATAATGAAAGGACTTTTCTATCCAGGGTGTAAGGGATGAAGAAAGGAAGTATTAAAGATCTTCCTTTCGCTGCAGGAACCTCCATCTGGCCTCATCTGGGCACTGCTGATAGAAGACTATTGACTTCACCAGGTCAGCCAGGCCAAATACAGAGGAGCTCACCAACAGCGGATCTATACAAAACTATTTAACAGTGCGAGGAACCTCCAAGTCCCAAGTGACATTAGCAAACTTGATGTAGTTTCTGTCTGGAAAAAGCAGAGAGATCAGATGATCCAGACTGCGCTCCTGGTCACCTTCTCCAGCCTCTGAATACTCCAGTTTCTCACAGTAAGGGGCTACAGCTGGACATGACATAGGCTTCTTGGTTTTGATACACTGTGTCAGCAGCACAACCACCTCGAGTCTCCCATGCTCTGAATCTCCAAACAGCTCAGTTAAGTACGTGACCTTTTTTAAGATTTGTTTTGCACTAACTTTAGTGTTTGAAGAACAATGCAGATTTTTTTTTTTCACAGCTCCCTCTTGAGTTTATTTATTACTTGAACTACATTTATTTCACTTGTTGGGCAAGAACAAATTGCTATGACAGATTATTTGATTAGACAGCTTTGCCAACAAACCCTATCCCAAGCTTCTTAACATACTTTTAAGTTCTGAGTTCCATCACGAGATACATGTCTGTATCTCATTCAGACACCTGCAGTAAAACACATTAGGAAGTCATTGCTCCATCTACAGGTCATTAACAGTCAAATACTGTGCCTACAGACCATGAATGGTCATGTTTTTGCAGTACTCTTTCAAGAAATAGAGAGAAAAATAATGAGAAAAATAATCCTTGCTTGTACTTCAAAACATCACTTAGAAGAGGCAGGGCAACTCAAGACCATATAAACGTGTCTACTTTAGCTACACAATATATGCACATACAGTATCAAGGGAGTAGCCCATCAGAAAGACAGATGCTGGTTACCAGGGAAAAAGCTCTTCTATGCAAAGGAAAGGAGAAGTTTCACCAGCTCAGTCCTAATTCTTTTATGCAGCTATATGTACTCTGAAAGCTGGCGATCTCTCTCATGTATGGAAGTACAGGCTCCTGGATGTCTTTGAAAAGGTCTTATAGACATGAGTTACAAGTCTTAAAATTTCTCAGAGATCCAGGCACAGAGGCAGTTGTGGACAGCAGTATAGCCTTCTCCTGACAGACCTGATCATGTGCCACTGGCTTTCAGCAAAAATGCCTTCATCCTTCAAAGTCATGTGTTGCCAGCTTTGTCATTCCTATGGCAGCATTAGAAAAGACGACTTTTCAGTATCATTGTTAAGGCAAACTCAAATCTCAGTCCCATGTGGTCAGAGGGTGACTTTGCTGCTGCAGCCTCCTAGCAACATGTCCCTGTGGTCTCTACAGTACTTACAAAAGAAAATCCAGTTTTGGTCTTTTGCTAATCTCGTGAACACCTAGATTTTAGTGATGATGGACTCCTAATGTCTCCCTGTTCTGTTCCTGTGTTGAACATACCAACTGTCCATTAAACATTTCCAGTCAGTTGAACTCTAGTACTAGACTCATCTTTTAGACCTTGCCCCTCAACATTTGGCAGTACTCCATAACTCATGCAGTCAGCAACTCAGCAAAAGGTAGGCTTGTATGACATAATTTCTAGCAGTTGTTGCTGCCACATTTGTGCTGGGAACCATACAGTCCCAGGACAGAACTTCTCCTTGTTAAACCCATTGCTTTTCCAGAGTACCAAGAAGTCACTGCTTCAGATACAGCAGTCTGCTTAACGGCTAATGACATGGCACCCAGGAGGGCCCTGCCTTGCTTATGAGATAGAAGGTACCAGGCAAGAGTACCACCTTGAGAGACCACATTGTTTCTAGGCGCTCATTTCATGAGGATACTCATTAAACTGACTGGTCAAGCAGGATGGTTAAAACAAACAAAAAACGTAGGTCATTAGGCAGCAATCATTTGGGCTGAGTCAGCCCATTTGGCATTATAACCAGAGGCATGGCAGCTGCATTTCTCCCAGACAGACTAATGCCTCTTCCAAAGTCACTGTAGGGGACAGTCATTAGCCTGCAGCAGAATACAAGGCTGTGCTACTACACATCACACAAGATACCTGACCAGCACTGTGAGGATGTTCTGAACATGCCTTGCATGTCCTACTGCCCAGCAGGTAGGTTCTGCTGGTGGACGTAGTGCGAATACTTCTGCATAGACAAACCTAGATGACACTCATCAGATGCACTATAAATATCTCCAAGGGCTGCAATAGGATATAAACCAAACACCTTTAGGCTGGGCTAGACACTTGCTTAAAGACTTAAGGACAACTCTTATTTTTATTATATAAGATACTACAGTTCATATATAGAAGATACAAAGGTCTAAATATAAGGTCTAAATATTTGGCAAGCTGTCAAATGCCCATTAATGAGATCTTGTAGGTCAGCTGGACAGACAAATGAGAGCTTACATTCCTAACTCTTGTTCCCAGACTTTAAGACTTTTACCTACGCACTATGAAGCAAAGGAGAAGCACTCAGATGTCTCAGTGATTAGCTCTCCCAACAGTAAAACACATCCCAAAAGTATAGTGCCTTAGAGTGATACAAGAGTTATTAAATGTCTGTGGGATGTCCATGAACATTACATGTGTCCAGTGGTCTAAAGCAAGGGTCAACACTAGCTGCAGTAATGGGAGGTGTCCTGTAGAGATGTATCAAAATAAGCCACGGAGCAGCCTGGTAGAACCAGTAAACTAGCTTTGGCTGCACTACTGTACTATTTCACCTCAGCTAAAATTCTTCACACAATATAAATATCCCCAAAACACTGTCTAAAAGAAGAAGTTGTTCCTCCAAATGTAGGAGGAGAAGCTGGGTCATCAAATGAGGCCAAAATCGGTTTAAAAGCCATTAAGAAGAAAACAACCTAGGCATTCAGGAGCAATCACATCTGCGTGGGCTGATCAGGAGAGACAGAAGGAATTATTTATTTATGGACTTCCTGCTCTCCCTGAGCAGATGTCTCCGCTGGGGAAGCTTTAAGAAGAGTGGGGAGCAGGAGGGTGCTGCTTGCAATCCTCCAGAGGTTTTCCTGGTCTGGGCCTCAGGAGAGTTAAACACAGGTCATGCTCAAAGCATGCTGGATCCATCAACTTATCTTTCTCAGAGCAGGAAAGGCCATAAAGAGCATCACACAGATCTCTGCTGGAATGAAGCACATGGAGAGCCCCAGGCACCCAGATTGCCATGCAAGCTTTGCACAGCTTTCAGCAAGATCCCTTCAGAGCAATAATGCTTCAGTACACAGCCGTTTCTCTCTTCTCCTGGATCAGCTGCTTCCCGTTAAACACAGATCAAGTGTCTCTAGAGACTCAGCAAACATTTAACAGACCTGCCTGATGGAAGGACCTCCAATGAGAAAACCAAGACCTGAAACTCCCAATAGACATCCTCAATTCAATCCACATCTGAGAAAGCAACCCTGAAGTTACACGCAACCAGATCCTAACTGTACAGAAAGCATGTCAGTCTAGTCTGTATCCAAAGCTCATCTAAATATCTTAAACTTATGGAGAGGGAAGGACTAGCAGATTAAACAGGAGGAAATATGTTATTTGAAAAAGTTAGCATGAAAATACAAAATTACTGATATGGTATCGAGAATTCCTTATCAAGATATGTTACTGTCTTTCTCAATTGGAGTTTCTTACTGTTTCCCAAAGTTGGAGGATGAAGAGGGGTTATTCCCTAAAAATCACAGAACACCCTTCAGTATTCAGAGTTGACCCTTCATCACTAACTAAAAAAAGCTGCAGAGGCAGAAAGACAGATCTGCCCAGCCAGTCAGATCTGGCAACTATGCTCTTGTTCTGGCTTTGGTCAGACTGCCACAGAGGGATAACAGGGCTTGGAAACTAGCAATACAATCAGAATTTTTCACTGGAAGATGCTGCAAAAGAATAGTGTTACAAGAGGGTCACTGATGGGGACTGAACAGATAGTGTAAGTGGTACATCCTGCACTATGTCAATTTGTGTCTCCCTGCAATTCATTACTGATGAGATGCCAGAGACTGAGATGAAAAGGACAAGAGCAGACAGCATACTACTGTTTTAGATGCATGTCATTCAACTATCCTAGTTTATTTCTGCTCCACCTCTGCTGGTGTATCTTGCATTACTCCACAGCAATGATATTCTTCATCACTCTGGTCTCAAATCAGTGCATTTTTTTTGTGCTACTAAAGCTACTGCAAAGCCAGTCATGGTAGCAAAATAACTCATTATGCATAAAGTGTTTTGGGAAACCTTTAAAAAGAAAAAGACCCAAGAACAAGGGAGTACCATCTTCATCAAGATCAGTGATCCAAGGTAACCACAACATCAAAAAGGCACAAAATCTAACTGTGGGAGTGTTTCAGCAAGTCCTAACTCAGGCTGCCTTCTGTCCGATCTGCTCCTCCCTGCAAATAAAGTGATTTCTGCTACTTGCAAATACATAAAACCAGGTTTGTTCTCTCAGTTTATGTTCCTCCAAATGAAGTGCATTAAAAAAAGGATCTGTTTCCATTCAATAAAACAGATATTTGGTCTTTCAAAGAAAAATTCTTTTGCTGCCCATTCAGAGACAGGTTACATTTTAGGGGTTTGTATAACCTTTGCTTCCCACTCTGGGAAGCACATCAGTAGGCACTGACAGCTACATAGCCCTGATAAGGATCTGGTCCAGAGAAGGTTGCATTCCCCAGGAAGCTAGAACCAGTAAGCCAGGGTTCTCCAGGGAACAGTTCTGCTTTGACCATTGACTTGTAGCTTTACAGGGCCAAACCAAATGCACTGCTAGTTCATAAGTCCTGGGGTTATACATTTGTGTGCTTTAACACAAATTGTTTGGGAAATTCAATTCATCCCTAATTTGCTAAATGCAGCTTTAGGTTCTAAAATCCTTCAGAGTCTGCAGTGTCCTTTGCCCCTTCATACTCATTTGCCTTTTTTATTTTCAGCTTGCTAAAAGAAAAAAAAAAAATCCATTTTGATTCTGTTCCTGGCCACTCAATCTTGCATTCAGAGTATGGCACACCAACTTTCCCTGCCACAAAGGTCAGGTTACAAAAACAAAATAAGAACGTTTGCCTCCCTACTGCTGGGCATAGGCAGCCTTCAATGGTATTAGTGATGCCCAGTGTTCACCTCCTCTCCTTGCAGGATTTCTTTACATGAAAATGTTACTGGAGCATAATTCAAGGTACAATTTGAAATAGATTAACTTAAGCTTGTGTAAAAGGCAATCATTAGTACTGAAACTAAATCTGTTTAGACATCAAATGAGCAAAAATGAAGCATCCTCAAACTGGCTGGAAAGCATCCACAATTTGAATTTTCAGTAGTTCAAATGGATTGTTTCAAAATTTATGCAATTTAAAGTGTACAGCTTACTTGTGTAGAAAAGATCTCTGAACTGAGAAAACAACAGCACTTGTGAAATAAATGACTGTCTGTTCAGGGGTGCAACACCCATTAATGACTACCATAAAGCAACAGGGGGAAGGGGCTGAAAAGGTACGGTCACTTGCTTGTACAGAGCTTGTTAGGACATACTGCATTCAAACTGACTGCTTACAAGCACCCTAGAAAGGGCATCCTGAAGTGACAGCCAGCTACAAAAGTTTCAGGGATGCCACAGTATACTCAGGATCCTCCCTTAGCTAGAAAACAGGAGGTGGGGCTGGGGGTGGGACAACAGAACATTTTCTGGCACTCATGCAGCATATACATTATGTAGGGCTGCAGGTGTCTCACTCTGAGGATGTGCATTAGTTATTGTAAAGTGAGCCTGCACAGAGCAAGGACATAAATCTTGCACCACTCCAGCCCTATGTCCCCACCACCTAAGGCAGCCCACAGAGCCTTGTAGTCAAGAAAAACCTCCCAGAAGATGCAACAGCCTTTGTGGGAGGCTGGGGCCAGCATCCACTCCTGTCAAACAGCTGTCCGGACCAGGATGTGACTGCGGCTGGTGAAACATGTTAGCTAATGAAGATTGAGTCAAGCAGGCAGAGACGATCCCCTCAGCCTGTTAATCCATTTAGGGAAGAAGAAGCAAAACCTGAGCTGAATTCCTGTGTTCCCTGGAAGGGACTGTACTGTGCTGGCTTTAGCATCTAGGCAGAGCAAATCCAGCCAGAGATGGACCAGGGAGAGCTCTGGATGCAAGACCAGAGGCAGGAAACAGCAGTCCAGGAGAGAGCAAGGGTGGGATTTTGTGTCCACTGGGAACTAATGAAGCAAACTCGGCTTTACTTGCCCTCTCATCAAGAGAAAGCAAGAGGGAGATGTATGTGAGCTTTTCACAACAGAAGAGCAGGAAGAACACACACACCTTACACACCCTTTACACAGCACAAAAAGGATTTGCAAGGGGTCCACTCTGATTCCTGGGTCGGAAAGTCAGAGTGAGAGTCTGTGCCCCACACACCCTTCCCAGCACGACAGAAAGCCAGCATTGCTCCTGTCCACCTCATCTGGTGGCTTGCGAGGGTGATGGGTGCCAGTCGCAGGAAATGTCAGATTATCCTTAACCACCAGAGGGTGCTCCCCATCTCAAAGACGGAGTCAATGTCACAGATGCACCTAGAGAGCTAAAGGAGCCCTGATTCTCAGCAATTGTGGCATCTGAGCAAGGGAAAAATAAAAAAAAATTAATAATAAATAATAATTAACCATTCTGATCCTGTGCCTCAGTTCTGTTTCCTCAGCCCTCCTGGCCAGGCGAGGAGGCCCCCCTGTCCCATTTGCCCTCTGTGTCCTGCTCAGTCAGGTGATTTCCCTCACACTGAAGATTAAATCACTTTTATTCTTTCCTCCTGGATCGTGGATCCAGAGCAGGAAATAAACATTTTCTGCTTGGCAGGTCTGTAAGAGCGAGACTCCCACTTGTCTGCCCCCGAGCAAGGGTAGAACCATACCCTCTGGTCAAGGGTAAAAATCAAGGCCTGACTTTAGCCCTGCGCTGCCACAATACTCTGAGGGCCACTAACCTTTATATTCAGGTTCATTTACCCGACTCTGTCCTCCGCTGGTTTTCCAGAGAGCAGAGTGCCTGTTGAACAGGGATGTTTCAGGACGGTGCTTTCAAAACTGATGTTTTGGGGAACCAACACTACCTAACTATCAATAAGACACCTGTAGGGAAAGACCGTTCACCTCGGTGATGCAGTGACCCACAGCCTCCCTTCCTTCTCTCATCAAAGGGGAGCAGAGGTATGTGACTGAGGTTGTACGCACAGGAGCTGTGCAACACACCACCTTGTGCTTGAGCTTCCTGTTTGCATGGGTTAGAAGTAATACCTGAGAGCTGCATCATATGTGGAGAACTGAGCAGTTAGGATTAAATCATAATGGCTATATTTCACGCAGAGATTCAGAAAAGAGAGTTTAAAGCATGCCAAGTAAGATCAGACACCTATGCAAAACAGACTAGCTCTGCTGACATGTCTGGCATATTATCTGTTTGCCCTAGCCCCAGTTTACTTTGACAGGCCAGATCTGTATAACCCATGGGGAAACCAGCTCTCATTGATGGCTCCCACCCAGCACATGTGCTGCGTCTTTCTGTCTGACCCCTGCAAGAACAGATTGTTGTATTTTTTTAATTGTTACTTCCGCCCTCCTTTGGACAGTAATGCCAGCCCCTGCCTAAGGGGGTTTTTGTGAAAGTTCCTACTCTTGAGTACCTTGGCATCGCTTTTTCTCCTGTCCTCTTCAAACCATACATTTATCTGATGAAACTGTTAAAACTGAGCGGTTAAACCATTGCACAAAGGACATTCATTCAGTCTCTCATACAGGTTAAAATGCATTTGATAGGTTTGGCTTACTTCATTTCCAGAATGAACCATTATCTTCAGCACATGTGGGAACCAGTGCTTGCTAAGCCATTAATTAACCAACATTCTTGAGAAACACATCACCTTATACCATCTGAAAAGGCCAATGAATTCTTCTTCCAGTATTTGAGATTGTGAATTGGAGGGAAAAGGGGGAAAATATAAGAGAAAAAGATTTTATGGCATATTTCTTAGACATCTGCAACAGACAATTCTACTTCCTACAAACAAAATGTCAGGGATATGTGACAGCTACACTTCTTGTACTATTCATAACATTCTTCCTTCAAATTTTATCAAATACTAGACCTGCATTAGGTTTGGACACTGATTATCCCATCATCATTAAGCTTCTGCCTCTCAGTTTGACAGAGTTTAACACTTCTCCATTACTATTACAATCATTACATATTTCATAGAATCAACAAATGGTTTGTATTGGAAGGGACCTTGAAGATCACCTAGTTCCAACCTCCCTGCCATAGGCAAGGGCACCTTCCCCTGGACCAGGTTGCTGAAAGCCCCATCCAGCCTGGTTGTGAACGCTTCCAAAGATGGGACAGCCACAACTTCTCTAGGCAACCTGTTCCAGGGCTCCACCAAACTCACAGTACAGAACGAATTTCTTCCTAATATCTATTGTAAATCTACCCTCTTTCAGTTTGAAGCCATTTTCCCTGTTGCTACATGCCTTTGTAAAAAGTCCCTCTCATATTTGTTCCTAAATAGGCTCATAAGTATTCATCAAAAGTGTGGTTATTTAAAATTACGTATTTTGAGAATTATATTTCTGCGTACTTTCACTCAGAGCTTCAGCTTTGCCATTCTTCCTCCAGTCAATAGAAAAAAGACTTCTAAAGTAATGTCACAGCACTAGTGACATTCTCCTCTTGCATATTGCTGTGTGGGAAAATTACTGGTGCCTTTATTGTTTTAATTACTGCTAGCAGGCTGTAAGTTCTCAAATATCCCAAATTCCTTCACTGTTAAGAACAACAGCATCTGGATATCAGTTTTGCTCATGATAGCAAATTACAGAGTCAGACCTACCTTACACAAATCTGCACCTAGTGGAGATTACAACTTGTGGAATACATTATATATAAGATGAGCAGATTTTGACTACCTCATTTAGTTGATCTGCAACTAAATGATCTGATCCAAATGGAAAGGCTGGGACAAAACCATCTTACAGCACATAAATCTGCAAAGCTTGACAGGCCCCATGAAACAAAGAGAAACAAAACCTGTACGTTAAATAGGGCAGACTATAAATGAAGTCAATAGTTAGGAAACACAATTGTGTTTACTTGTGAAAAGTACTCTTAGCCCTCATGTACACATGCATTATTTTGTACTCCATAATTACAGGATCATAATTTTTCCACAGTACCCCATCTCAGACTGCACTCTGAAGGGATTGTTCCTATGTAATGAGCAGCTGCTTGAGATGCTGGTTTCTGCTTATTTTTCAGTGTGTGGCCCCAGGCCTTATTTACTGCACATTATTCAAACCTAGAGATTTATTCATTTCCTTATGTGTTTTTCTGTGGGCTTATCATTACACTGTCCAAGAGCTTCACTAGGCCAAGATCTTTTATTTTTACACACTTCTATGAGATGAGAGGGCATTTTTATTCCCATTTTATGGACCAATGACTGAAGACTGTGTTAAAACGTATTTGCTATTTCTGGGTGTCCACTCTGAGACATCAACACCTTGTATAGCACCTTGGGTTCAGTGGATTCGCTTAATTTGCAGATGTCATCACTAAGTGTTTCTGTAAAATAGGTCCTTTGGGATCAAAAAGGTTCCCTATAAAATAAGGAACACACAATTAAACAACAACTGGCACAGCAACTGCTTCAAAAACCTGAAAACTATCATACAGAAATGGTCACATGTAGAAAAGAAGTCAACTGGCAGGTCAGAGTTTCACTGCCTCAGCTGTAAAAGCTTCCCTTTCTCTCCTGCAGTCCCTTGTCTCACTCAGTACACACCTGACAAATGAGGCAGGGGTCCTACAGATGGTCTCTTTCACTGTGCAACTCTGATTTATCTCAGAGTAGGTTCATCACATGCAGTGAATGAGGCAGGGGTCCTGTGAAAGAAGCAGCGCATAGTGAAGTAGCTAACACATGAGTTGCATAAGTCAGGTAGGCAGAAGTGCTTACAGATGGTAACTGGTCTTTCTCTACCTTCCAGAGTTTTTGCATTAATACCATTCGAAGTGCCCTTTTCAGAGTTTGTTATTACTCTTACAGCAAAGAAATTCCCTCATGAAGCATCACAATGACACTTTTGTGGAGTAGCAAAAGGGACAAATCCGTCATGTGGCCCACTACAACCAAGGCAACAGAGTAAACAGGCTGCAAAGGTAGCTCATCCTCCTTTGTGAAAACTATCATGAGGAGCAGGAAACACTTGTGAATATCAGACACCGATGACAGCTGAGGAATAATGATTCAGAGGCTCTTCAAGCCATTCAATCCAAGTCATGCCTCTCTTCTCCAGACTATCCCAGTCCACTTTCTTCTCTTCACTGGCTTTGCTTTCTCACCTCAATCCCTTCCTTTGCTCTCATCTCATCCCTCCAAACACCATTCCCCTCTACTCCACAGCCCTAGCCTCCTTGTTCATCAGCTGCTTATAACTATTTGCTTCCCCTCCTCTCCTTTTTGCCCAGTCCCCCTTGCCCTATCTTTCCATTCCACCATTTTTTGGTGGCTCCACTTACTGACACTGACACTCACTGATTTAGAGCTTCACAAAGAGGAATATTCTTGATTTGTTTTTAAGTGGAAGGAAGACATAATTCAATACTTTTTCTTTAAAAAATAAAAACTGCTGGTTTCAACAAAAATTTCCACAAAAATTTCCGCAAACAAATCAAGAGGCACCGAAAGTGTTTGCAGCAATGATTAAAGCTTGGCAGTGGTTTGAACAACTGAAACTAAACTCTATAGGATGCACTAGTTAAATAAAAGGGTGGTCCTACTAGTCTGTTTGTTGTATGTGGCAGTGAAAATGAAGATAAAAATTATGGAAGTTGGTTAACCAAGGAAGAGTGTTTCTGCCATCTCTTTTTAAGAATAACCGTGGTTGAGTACGTTAGGATTTGGATGACAGGCCTTTGAAGGCATGTGGAGTGCTTGTACTCCTTTGTAAGCTATCCCGGTAGCTTATAGGTGCTAGTGCTTATTTGATATATACACCTCCATGCATCCCAAGCTTGCATCAGCTGGACACACATGTCTTAACATTTCACAATCACAAAAAAATGGGGCTAGAACCAGGTCAGGTGGTTGGTGCTCCCTCCATCCCAATGGATAATGCTATAACAGCATTATTTTTTTCAGAAAAGACTGGAAAAACTTCTGTCAAAACTTTTAGCCCCTCTCAGACTTTCTGTTTTAATGCTCCTGTATCACTGCTAATATCATTTTGTAACATCAAACTGAAATCTCCCACATTGCAATCAAAGCCCATTTACTTCCAGCTATATCAACAGCAGAAATAGCAAACAGCAAAACACTTCCTCTTGGACAAAGCCTCTGTTTGAAGACAGATTCCCCAGACCTTGCCTAATATCCAGATTTCCAAGACAAATATTAACCTGCCTATCAGAAACAAATTAGCACTTCAGTCCCTCTAACTTCATTCCTGGGTCTCCAAGTGTATCGCTCAGAAGGCCACAGAGTTTTTACAAGCATCCAGAACAACGAAGGAGGTTGTTCACTATACAACTACTAGAACGGCAGAATTTCTCAGCAGTCCTTGATGAAGCTGAGAGGTGTTCCCATAGTCCTTTCTTCCAGGGCTGTGCCTTGAGTACAAAACAGCCAGATTTAATATGAACCAGCTCCCCAGAAACTGGAAGTCTGCATCCTTGGTGCATATGTGTGCAGAATGGCCAGAATTGTAACTAGAAATGTCAGAAAGTTAAAAATGTGGGATTTAATAGTAATTAGATAATACAGATTTGCCTCCAGTGTTACAAACTGTGAGCTCCCAGGGAAGCCAGGAGCCATTCCATGCAGATAGAAAACAGAGGGCCCTTCTCTACCATAGGTGTTGTGATGGGGGGAGGTGAACTGACAGCTCAAAGGTACAAGCAACTGCTCTGTACTGTGTGTTTGCGCAACTGCCTGAGAGCGTATCCCTTGGTGATGTTATTCACAGGCCTTGGCTGACAGTAAATAAGACAGTGGAGCTTGATTCATGAGGGATGACAGGAAATCTATAATGTGTGGGCTCTATAATCTGCTCGCTACTGCGTAGCAAAATGAAAGAACAACAGTCCAATTACCAAGTCCTTGCTGATCCCAAGCACATCCTCCGGATCTTGTACTGCTCAGAGTAGTGGGAGTCTGCTGGCAACAATGGAAACCAAGCTCTGGCACATGCTGTCTTTCATTCTGGGATGGCAACAGTATTATGGAAGCATCAGACTACCTTACAGTAGATACAAATGCAGCCAAGATTGTGGTATAAACTTCCAAACAAATTTCTGGAGAGCGACAGGCTGCTGAGCTGAGTTCACCAAAGGATTGTTTATGTGGACAACAATTGCTGCACTCCACTGCAGGCATCCTATGTCCCAACGAGCTGGCTGAGCCAGCGAGCAGGGATCTACCACATCGGTGTGGCCCAGCCTCTTGCTTTCAGGGGACTGTGGTCACCATTCCCCTGTGATAACACAACACAATCAGGATGCAGCTCCATGGAATTAAAACAGCATGACTTAGCAGCTGTGATACAAATGGCAACCAAAAAACACCTTAAGGGGAAGGAGACAAAGGGTGGAAGGAATATATGGATTCTGGGGCCAGATAGTAGAGGATTGGCTGAAGACATTATTCACACCAGGTGCAGAGTTGGCCCACAAGACAGCAGGAATGAAGTCTGCAACAGCAGCCAAGAGCAGACTGCTGCCACACCACCAATGCTGAGGACATGTGGAAAGATGGAAGAAGGTTTCTGTCAGACAAAACAGCAATGATGGTAGTGGGAAGGAGCAGGGCTGACAGTTCCAGTCAGAAGGAGAAGAAAGTAATTTTGCTTCATACTGTGCAGTGTCAGAAAACCCAGAGGGCAGTCCAGGGCTAAGAAGACATAGAACAGCTCAGCTGAGGATCCTGGTAGCTTAGAGAAGACACTTCTCTCATTTTTCTCTAGTCATACACTTTCCATTCCTTGTGTCTCTGGTCCTTACCTGTTAACACCTTTCAGATCTATCTTCTGCCCCCTACAAAAGGGGCAAGGGGAACCTTTCTCACTCTGGCAACAGCTAAACAGCATGTCAGGATGGGGAGAGCGAAACAATTTCTTGATTTGTAGCAAAGGTCTTCCTTGCTGAGTACACACTCTGGGGACTACCGTCCTTTCCCTGCCTTCCCCTACAACAATCTCTGCTGCCACCTCCCCTCCCTTGTTATCTGTCAGTAAACAGTAATTAAAGAAGTGGCCTGTCTGATAGAGCTCCCGCCTGCCCTCACACGGTACTGCCCTCTCGGACGTGTCTAATTAAAATCCTGATGAGAAGATGAAGAAATCCCAGCAGCTGGGAGTCTGCTGACTCTCTCTACACTCGGCCTCTTCATTACTGACGACGAAGCAGAGAGATATAAAGGACCCCGGGAAATGGTCTGACAGACCAATCGATACAGCCTTTTGTGAGACGTGATAGTCCGTTCAGGACTGCCTTCTGAACTGTGTGGATAATGAGGATGCTGGAGCGTGGCTCGCTGCATGGAACTGATGGGGCTGGACTCCCCTACTAGTCCTGCTACACTGCTGCTTCTAGGGCCCCTGAAGCTTGGCAGCCACTCCCACCATACAGTTATAATAACTGGGGCATTTGCCTGCCCCCCACCAACCCAAGCTCCAGAAATCATTGGTTGTAGTGCCAGAATGTCCAACCTCCAACCAGTCCATCATTTCTATGAGAACGCTGAGTGTGCATCTATGGACATAAAACTGCAGAATTCTGAGAACCAGCACAAACCTACCCTAAATGAAACATATAAACACATACAGAGTACATCATGTCCTGTGTAGCATATGTACACTTATTCATGAGTGCAGTGTGTTTTCACTGCTGTCCCAGGATTTTGTGCTAAGGTGAAATTGTTGGTATGCACAAATTGAAGCAGCAAAGGTTTTTACATCAAGTGCCCAGCAATATCATCATTGTGAATCATTATAACTATATTTAGACACACTTAACTTCATGCAAATACATCCACTACATGGTTTTATTCTTGTGAGGTTTTTCCTAATGTGAGATCAGCTTTACCTGGAATCAAGCCCATTTTCACTGTCAAATTTATGTTTATCTGAAACACCAGATATTTCCTTGCTCTTAGTTTCATGATGAAAGAAATAGTAAAAAGATGAAAGCAGATTCTAAAGTCTGTAAGTGCATGTCAGGCACCTGCTTCCATGTCCCTTCTGAGCAGTCCACAGGAGGTACAGATGCCTTGGGAATTCAGATCATTTGCAAGAGCGAGAGTGCACAGTGTATGTGCATGAAGGACCTGCACATTCCACATGTGAAATCAATGAAAGAGTGAGGTTTTATCTGTCTGAGCTCACATCACACCTCTAGCTTCACAAACCACTACTACTCATGCAATCAGCAACAGTCCAGCAATCATTGCTGTTCTTTTCAGAGTCCCATCTAGGTCCTTGGGACCTAGTCTATTCAATAGACACAGTTGTTTTCTTTTCCACTCCCTCAGTTGTAATTACCTATCCAGACCACGTGGACTGAGGGAAAAAAAAAACGCCTAAAAAAAGTATATTTCATAAAAGTCTCAAGGTAAAAAAATAAAAATAAAATCAATATTTATTATTTTCCAAATTGCCACAATCCCTCCCCACTGTCCCCTTTGTCAGCACATGCCCAAATCCTTCCTGGGCTGGTTTAATACTGAGTTAAACTTGCCAAAAAACCCAAATCATCTCAAAACAAATAGTCTGTACCCAAACAATCAGCAACGGCAGGAAGTGATCAACCAAATGCAGAAGCAGTAGACTTAATGGTAAAAGTTAACAGAATACTACTGGGAAGGGTCTTTGGAGAGTCCTCTGGAAAAGACAAGTGAAGAATGGCAGCAGACAGGAGGCCCTGGTGGCGACAGTGACAGAAGCATTGTCGCTGGGATGTTCACAGCTTCTCTTGGCCCTCGGCCTCCCTTGGCAAGAGATGTTATTGTGCAGAACAAGGCAGCAGCGCTAGATGCACAGAGTACTCCACGCAATCCGTGCCTGTCCCAGTACCTGTACTTGATGGAATGACACATTGCTGCGGCAGCTAATAAATAGAAGTAATTTGATTAGCTTTCCCTAACTAGCGATAAGATCCTGACAAACCCTTTTTAATGTGTTTCTGGAGCAGGATGAAATTGTTTCATTTGGCAAGCAGGGCCCCACGGGAGTTGCCTCCAAGCTCCTTTAGTGAGAGGTAAAAATATGCCAATCATTAATGAGGGGAGAATTACGGAGACTTTAATGCAATCAGAAAAGAGGAGCCCTGAGGCAGCTGGGGAATAAAACCTGCCCTTAAATCAGAGGCAGGCAGCCGGAGCATGGAAATAAAGGCACACAGAAGCATGTACATGCACGTACACATACCTACCGCACACACAGAGGCCTTGTAGAGCTGCTGTAAATACACTGGGAGTTTTGCCTGGACAACAAACACCTATCTCAGCAAGTGGTACCCATCTTCCCCCAAAAAGCATTTTTAAAATCACAGGAAGCTATATCCATTCAGCAACCCCCTTCTCCCTTCAGGAGGGAACCAGTGCCTGACAGATTTGCAGTTTTCAACATTTCAAGCCAGAGCCTGTTGTGGAGGAGGCATATTTGCTGCTTGGGTGTCAAGCAGCAGTAACAAGGCAGCTTTGCCAAATGGAAAGGTGCCTTTCTCAGGGCCAGACTTGCTGCATGACCACAACAAGAATAAACCCCTCACTGTCCTCCAACCATGGCAGAGGCATGCCAAATGCAACATCTACTGTGAATGGTAAAAGGGAACTCCTCTCATCCCCTCCCCACCCCCGCTCAATCACTTAAGTCAATTCCTTTCCTCTTGCACGAATTGTGTAACTTCTGTTCCTAAGCTCAAGTCTTTAAGCTACTGGCATTTCCCCTGGCACTGCAGCAGACACTAGTGGCCTGGCTGGCTCTGCTTTTGCGGGTGTGCGTGTTCTTTCAGAAACTCCTCTGAAAGAAAGTGTCCCATCTTTCTGTAGTGACGCTCTAACCCTTGCTTGAACAATACAGATGGCTGCATCAGCACGGACCATCCCAGAGAACACTATCTCCCAGTTTAATAGGATGAAAAGCAGGACAGGAGTTTTCCCATATCTCTTCCAGATTCCCCATCTTGTTTCCTTGAAAATAATAAGCAAGAGTACTGGGATATCCAACACTAGACACCTTTCTTCTGCCAGATACACAAAACATGATGCTACCAAGGCCAGGCATGCAGCACTTCAGCCCTTTTCCCTAGTTTGAGTCAGCACTAACATACAGAGAAGCAACTGAATGGCTGTTGAAAACTCTTCAGAGGAAAGTCAGTTCTTACTTCTGGTCTTAATATACACTTGAGGGGATGTGAGACAACTATTTCTCCCTCTCATAGCTCCAGCACTATAGCGAGAGAGTGAGGCACCCCTGCCTACTGCTAGATGGAATGACTGTCCTGCTTACCATGCCCTGGAAGTCCTGTATCGAGAAATCCAGGCTGCTGCTTCTTCTGCCACTGAGATGTATCAGACACCTCTGCCACAAAAAGGCTGTGCTTCTGCAATATTCTCACACAGCGTAGACCACTGCAGGACTAAAACACTGGTGTAAGTGACTACTAGCCATTTAACCCTAGAGACTAAGACCTACACAGGCAACAAGACAGAGTAAAACATTAAGAAGAGGGAGCTGTCCTGAGATACAGTCCTCACACACATATAAGTTACGGTACATGGCTGGCACATTCTTAAATGTGTATCAAGCACAGAGTTGCATGTCCTACTGTTAAATGATCATAGGATACTTATCCCAAGGTAAGGAGGCCTTCATGTCTTTCAAAAGCAGCTCCTATTGGCTACTTGAACCATGTGATGATGGGTTCTCAAAGTAGTACAGCAAAGCTCTCTGTGGCTGAAAGTTCAGAATGAAAAGCACTTCAGAAGTAAAGAAAACCTCTAGGGTTCTGCCAAATTCTGTGTCTCTAAGACTGAAAACCCTCTTGCTGTTGAGTACATCACTCAGCCAGACGGCATGCCCTCGAAAGCCAGAGAAATCACTTTCCAGAAACACAAACAAATAAGAAGACCCTATCACAGGAACCATCAAGACTGCAAAAAGTAGCTAGGAAGAAATTGAGCGTGGCTATAGCACAATGCTGTCTAGCATCTAGAAATCATATTTCTGCCCTTTTGGAGTCAAGGTCAGTTTTGATCCAAACTTCCAGCTGAATTCAGTGATTTCTTCTGGTCAAGATCTTTAGGCTAATCAAGACAGTTACTACACTCACTGCCTGGATCCATTTCTACCGGTAATCCAGGTTTTACTGTCACAGTCAAACCTAGTTTGTGGTAGCACTCAAGCAGAACAGCCTTGTGCCTTCCTGAGAGCAGCAGGCAGAGGTCTGAGATGGTGTCACACACTGTGGCTCCACACACAGGCCTGCCTTGCTGCAAACAGCTCCTTCTCATTCTGGTTTGTTATGATTAAAAATGCACATCACCCAGCGAGGCCTTGGAGTGGAACCCAGCTGGAAATTGGATCATTAATATTCCTTCTCATGCCCATTGCCACAATTTCTTACCTCTCCACAAGCAATTGTTAACAATGCAACATTTTAGGGTCTCAGACAAAAAGACTAAAAGTGAAGAGAAGTCAAGACTAAACTGCCCACTGTTACTTGACTTCACCAAGCCTTGTCCTCATCCTGGCGTCCCGTCAAATTTATGCCAGTGTGCTGCATATCAGATGTCCTTCAGCCCTTTGAACTGCCTTTCCTCAATTTATCTACCAAAAGCTCTTAAGATCCATAGCCTCCTAAGCCAGCAGAAACAAGATTCAAGATTATCCTGTGCAGTTGAAAACACAAAGAAAGATAACAATTCGTTCCAAGAGCCTAGCCACTCATGGCTCTAACGCTTGGTCACTACACTCTCTACACAGGTAAAGTACTCTGAACTTTGGGTGGGAGGGATAAATGCAAATCAGTGGTAGGACATACTACGTCATGGAGAATACCACAAATGTACAAATGGGGAAACTTCCTTTTCTGGCAGAGTTACCTACACAAGCTCACATCAGTCCCATGTGCTGTTACTGCTGCAACTTATTAACTGAGTAAGCTGTGAGAGGTGTGCAAATCCCCCATCACTGCTACAATAGTCCTTTGACAAGAAGAATCCAGAAGCATAAAAATGACACAGGACACACAATCAGTGATTGAAATCCACCATGTCATTGTGTGCACTCAGTGGCCTGTTTGAACAAGGACAGAGCCCTGATGGCTACTGAAAGCCAACAGAGCTCCAGCAAACTCAAATCTGCAGCCCACCGAAGACAGGAATGTGATTCAAGGTATTTTAAAGGGACAATAGATAAGAACAAAGCTCTGCTACAGGATTTGTCAGCTTGCGGCCCCTTCAAAGCTATACAACATGCAATTTCCACACAAAGACGGGTGGCTTCTTGGGCATCACTGAAAGCCAGAAACTGTGGGTACCTCAGTCATTCGGCCTTCTCTCAGTGCTGGAGTGCCAGCTTTTCCTACTGGACTGAGGGGCAACCGCTGAGTTTTCCTAATTCACTAAGTCCCATCTTCTCCAGCATTCCCAGGAGAAGTTACACACTAGACTGCCCTCTCTGTGAGCATGACAAGGGGAGACCAGACGGTGCTTTTAGCTGTCATGCTCAGGACCGCTGGCTACCTTGTCATAAATTATCATAATCCTCAAATTACGTGGGGGGGGACAGACAGAAAAATCTTGAACAGTTTCTCCTTTCCTACCAGTTGTTCCCATCTTCTACCTCAGTTCTGGCTGGATTCCCCCTTCCCCCTGTCCTCAGCTAGCACCGCCAGGCTCAGTCCTCCTCACCCTCGCCCCCCCTCCCCAAGGACAAGCAAAGTTATTACAATAATGAATTAGCCAGGCTGCTTACTGCTGCCAGTGGCGAAGGCAATTATCCTACTCCACGTCCCCAGCCACCGCTCAGCTCCCTCATAAAGAGAGGCTTTTGGGGCCGCTTTGTGCTTTGATTGGAAATGAAGAGATTGCTAATTAGGGAACCCCTGCTGGGATCGGGCTGGCAGGAACAATGGTGAAATGGACGGAGCACACGTCCATTTAGAGAGGGGGGGAGAAGAGAGAAATGTGAGCCCCTCTGTAATGTACTGCACCCTCCACTCACACCATAAACAACAGGGCAGACAATTTTATAGAGCTTTTCACCTTTTAAAGCATGCTAATTTGTTTATAGAAAGCAGTAATTTGATGTGTGTTTGCATAGGTCAAAGCCTGTAGTTTCTGTGTACAGTCTGGGCTGACGCGTGTGTGCATACGTACACTCTAAGAAAATGCCTCTGGAAACAGCTGTGGGTATCTACACAGCTGACCGTACATTTCTTGTTATTCACTGGGCAGCACACATCAATCCTGCATTAACAGGGAAAGATGCTTAGAAAAGCCTGTTGATGAGTATTAACACAGTATTTTAATGCCTGAATTCACAAATCACCAAAGTTGAAAATTACTTACCAAATTAGTCAGGTCACCTCAGGCTTGCCCAGCAACCACTTCCACTGCTTTTCCCAAGAGCTTTAAATGACAACTGGACCTCCAGGAGGAGAAAATTTTCTTCTTAATTCAATTGCTCTAACTGTCCATGGAGGATCACAGGAGCTAAATTCACCTTTCTCAGCTGACAAATTGTGCACCAAAAGATTAGAAAAGATCTCCCTCGCAGTGCATGTGCACATTTGGACAACTTCATAAAATCACACTAACAGCCCTTATATACATAGCGTGCTTTGGTTTCAGGCTCTAGTCACTTTTAAATCTTGTCAAAGAAAAAAATACCTTCCCCAACAGTTCAACATGCAAATCTTGTCGTTTATGAAATACAGCCTGTTGACAAAAGCAAATGCCTCACCTCTTTCTGCAAAACTGATAGAAAGCAGTTGAAGCCTATCCTTCATTACTTGTTAAACTGAGTAATTCCATCCGGGAAGCACACAAGTGCCATGTTAAAACTGAAAATACAGTTTTCAACCACATATTTGACTTGCCATAAAGAAAACTTGCATACTGTTGATTAGCACAATGTACTATACACCAGGTGACTTATGTAAGCTAAAGCAAATTTTAAATTTGAAGCTTGAATTTACATTTCAGAATTCCCTTGCAGATATTGAAGCACTTCAATATACAAGTGAAATTCTTCCTAAAAATATTTTCAGAAAAGCACCAGTCTTAACAGAAAGTGATTACTAGTGGGCAGAAACACAGCTGAACTGAATATGACTTTCAAATTCACAGACTATTTCTCCCCGCTGTTTGCTCACCTCTAGTGTTTATATCCTTTAAACAGTTGTGGGTAGTTTTCACATTCCCTTCTTAGTCATCACTTAGCCAAGCTTCACATATTTAGTTCTTTTGATCTTCCCTCATAAAAACAGTCCCTCCAGCTCTGTTATCATTTCTGTTGTTCTTCTCTTACTACCTTCCAAGTTTCCTCTACATTTTTTGCTGCCAGTGCCCAGAGCTGAACATCTCACCGGAACAGCACTAGAGCAAGAACACTACATCATTGCTTCCTGGTGCCCTGCCTGCACAAAACACAGTCAAGTCTCAAAAAAGCCAACATCTGCAGCCTGTCCACTCTGCCCTCTTGGCCTGTCGTGCTACAATGCCAACTCAGATGGGACTTGACAGTCGCTACCATTCTCCAACACTCTCTCATTCTGTTCTTGCCTGTGTTCCATTTACCAGAGGGGAGTATTTCCCCTCATGTAGGTACAGTTGGAAAGTAAAACCCTCTGCTAGAACCATGCTTAGGGTTGTTTTAGGTTGCTGAAGACCCTGTAGTTATCCGCTGCTCATATAAAACCTGGCCACTTAAAGCAAGGAAACATCTACCTAGTGACACCAAGGGCCAAGTTGTAATGTGATGTACAGTGGCCAAGCTCATTTGGTTTCACTGCAGCTGTACCAGTTTACACCAGCTGAGAAGCTATTTCCATAAATCTTAGATTGCCCATATCACAAACCATCACATTCAGACAAAGTACAAAGAAGGGTATATTTCACTACAGCAGCTGTAATTTCTGATGCATGAAGCCCCTTTGCCTTGATTTCATAATCAACATATTTTCTTTGTAGGGATATAGCTATTCTGAACGTACAAGCAATTCAATATACCTACCAAATGGTTCTGGAATTCTTTGGTAAAGAACTTAAAATTGCTCTCTTGATAATCAAATTTTAATTTAATAGAAGAGGAATAAAACTCGTGGTAAAATTATAGATGTAAGGCCACCTGCATTTTAGACTGAAGAATGGGCTTCATTACTACATCCATTCAGAGGGTCTGATTTTGATTAGCCTTAAAATCCTAGCAAAGGGGGATGAAACAAAGTGGGCTTCTCATAGCATTATAACAGGCAGGTCAGGGGGAGGTGTCAGAAGAGATAATCAAATGTTCTAAAATCTTGAAAGACAGAAGGAAGCTCACTCCCTCACAGACTGACTCTCTCGTGCCCTTAGCAACAGGCTACTAGTTCTGTCCTCATGTGAAACTACTTTCTTTCAGAGCTCAACTTCCTTGAAGTAATTGTTCTTGACATCCATTCCTGTGCAAACTGGGGAAAGTATGAACATAAAAGCACTGAAACCAAGATTTCTTCTACAAATTCTTCCCAGAGCAACAAAACCGCTTCTGCCACATACAGTATGGGCAAAGCCCAAAGACTTTTAGGGTGTATGGAGTTTCTTTATCTGGTGGATGTTAGAGTAAGATTTTGTATTTTAAATTACCAATAAAATAACCTCCTCTCTTCTTGCCCTCTGCAGAAGTGTAGATTTTCCTTTAACTTGACACAAATAATATATATGCATTACATTCAAAGAGAATAAGAAGTACATTGTTCCTGCCTACTTTTTCCTTTAGGAGTTTAATTTTACAAATTGGATTGTACAAAAAAAATGAACTCTCTCTACATAGGCTCTTTACTCCACCTCTGTTGCAGAGAGCAGAGATCCCACTGCCCTCATCTAAACCACATTTGTCCTGCCTCCTCCCTTGTGTTAACACGTGTTTGTGCAGCTCAGATTGAGGAGCTGATCTGGTTAAAAATACCAAAAGGTGAGCTTAATGCAAACTGACCACATGCAGGATTACTGTAAGTCCAGCCATACACAAATATCTGTACGTGGCATATGACCCCCACATCACAGCAGTTGTGAAAGTTGTGAAACCATTAGCAGTAAAGGGTTTCTTAAAAACTTTTATATCTGGGGTATTTTTTTTTTGAAAATGTCCCCATTTGTGTAGATAAATGATGACACGGTTGAGACTGAATGAGTTCGAAAGACAAGTTTTCAACTGAAAAGCATGGTGCTGTCAAACTAATACCTGCTTGAAACAAAACCTAACCAATGAGAGATCTAAGAAGCATAAGAAATTTAATTCCAAGAATAGGCTAAGAGGTGACCTGATCTAATTGTAAGTGGGGGAATTTAATTGTGGAAAGTTCTTTAATCTAGCTTTAAAAGTATGTAACACAAGACTATTATTGGTATCCAGAACTAGACAAATCTCACTTAGCAATAAAGAGATGTTTAAACAGCAGAAACTGGCCATTGGGACCACTTGTCATGAGGCATGCTGGATATTCTATCACAGTGTCTCTAAATCAATGTTGAGAAGCTGCCCACACAAGTGGAGGAATTACTAGGTGGATTTTAGATTTTAATGCAGTTAGGCCTAGAGCTTGAGTAATATGAGTCTGCCTTAAAACCTGGAATCTAAATTCCTTGTGGTTCCTTAAGAGCTGTGGAAAGCAAGACAAGTGTGTGCACAGACAGCATCTGCTTCGGTCTGCTGAAACTGTTCACAAGACATGTTTGTTCTGTATCTACTGTCCAATACTTATTTGTTCCCCATAAGCTTCAATTAAGAGGAGTCATACATGTTTTTTAAGAGGCAGTTTCTTATACATTATAGTAACCTTGCTATGAAAAAAAAAAAACATTTTCCCCAGAGGATGTATGCTTTATCTGTCAGAAAGTATAAAGCATATATAAAGAGTATATAAAGGCTAATGGTAAGTGTTGTGCAGTGCACAAATCATAAAGAGGAAAAGTGGCCATTTAAATCTGTCCATGGCATGAATTCAGTAATATTTGGGTGGGTTAGAGGTGAGGAAAATGATGTTTAATTTTTTAAGATCTCCTTTACTGTTTTGAAATTTTATTCAAGCTTCGTAGACCAAGTTGTCAATGAGAACAAACACTATAAATTCATTACATCATGGTTACAAAACAAGTGAAGAGAGCTGTTTGTCAATCAGTCAGTCCCTATAAGCTTGCCTCGCTATCCAGGTCTGCCTTCACAACTACTTTATTCATTTTCAGTATGGGTGTACTGGAAGCCTGAAGTCAAACTGAGGACTCTGATGTAACAGAAGCTCATTAACAAGAGAGGAAAATCCCTGTTCTTTCAGTGTCTCACATATTCTGGCTAACCAAACACCAGTCTAGTGTTAACAGATAAAACAAATTCATCATTTAATCTCAAGTGAACATAGCCATGTTCCAACAAAACAGACTCTTTCATAGTATTGGGGAAAATATTTTTCTATTCTTCTCCATTACATGAGAATTTACTACTTTAATGCCTACTGGACGTTTCTCAAAGGCACACATTGGTGTTCTCCAACTCACCCTCTGATCTGCGTCATAGTAGACTGTTTTTAAAAAGGGATCACCTGTCCTCCTGTAACATCTCCCAAATAATCAGCCTCACTTTTCACTACAGCTTACTGCCCCTTGGCTCTCAGCAAGGAAAAGCTATATTCCCTTTTCTCTAAAGGTATAGCACCAGCCTTTTCATCCTTCTGGATTCTACCATTTCATAAGGATGATCCAAGACAAATGATGTTCACCTCATCACTCATCTGGAAAGGCAAAGAACTTCAAAAAAGAAATTGTTTATCCACTGAATATATTTTAGAGTTTTGTTTATTCTGAAATTAAACTATTAAATATTCTAGCTGAATTCAGCAAGGTATCTTTTGAAATCACTTTCTGGAACAACTGATTGTGAATTCAGTGAGGTGTCTTTTGAAATCACTTTCTGACACAAATGGTTGTAAGGGCAAAGTCCTTGGTGACATTGCTAATTTTTAGGAAGTCCAAGTCATAGTTAATCATTTGAAAAGCTACACTAGCACAGCTTGGGGAAAGACAAGAGAGGAACCATCAAAGTAATTTGTGTTCTGTTTCAAGCACCTTGCTGAAGCAGTCCCTGAATACTGGCAGATGCAGTCTTCCCTTGCAGAGCTCCAGCAGTGCACCCATGAGGACTGCAGCAAGGCTGGCCCAGATCACAGGTGCAGGACTTGCCAGGTGGTAGCCTCTAAGAAAAGGCCTTTTCCAGGCTTGGGAGAGAATGTCCTCCTATCAACAAAGAACTTCTACCTATGATTGGCCTTGGGCCCTGGCCTAGAAGACCGGTTTAAAACAAAGAAAAGAATCACTAAACTGAAAGAGTAAAAGATTCTCAATAGAACCACAATAAAGATTATAGAGCAGTTCAAGAAACTGATGCAAGGTTGTAGCAGGGGAAAAAAAAAAACCTTATGGAGCCCACTGGATGCAAGGAGGTTTTAGAAACAGGACCCACATCCAAAAATTATTTCAGAGTGGGAACACTAAGGAAGGAACTGGGCAACATAAGAAAGAAGTAGGGAGGAAAAAAAAAGGGAAAGAAGAAATAATTTAAACTGAACAACCAGGAAAATTTCTCTCATAGCAGAAGGAATTGACCTGTGGAACTGTCATCCCAGAAGTGAGCAGAGATGGAAGAAAGTGATGCAAGCAAAGCAAATCAAACAGAAGAAAAAGAATGCAATAACCAAAGATGCTTTTCCTGCCTCTGACTGCTGTGATTCCACAACCTGGAATAGCTGGTAAACTTAGGAGATGTGTAACTACTATCACAAAATATCTGTAGAAAATGGAGGNTGCTCCTTCCAAATCAGCAGTATGTTACTGTTAGAAACAGTTTGCCATGCTCAGGAGAGATCATAGGTTTCCCCTTTAAGGGACATCTAAGCATGAGACTATTTTTTCTTCCCTAATGACAGGAGAAGGAAGTGAAGGAGGTCAGAGTTCTGTAGACCTCTCTGCACTCCCTATGGTCTAGTTTAGGAGACTTTAAAAGATTCAGATTAACTGGGGTGGCTTTGTCGATTACACACAGAGAGGAAAATGACCCCATGTGGTAAGTGTTTCCAGGACAGCTGCTCTGTTGGTGAAACACTGCTGCATTCCAGAAATAAACTCTGACAGTCAAATTAGCAGCTTGAGTCCTCTCTCCACAGAAACGTGCCTTTACTGAAGTTGCAGCAGTTCCCAGATAAATGGGAAACCAGCAGCAGAAATTCCTGCTTCGCTCTGCTTTTAAACAGGAAACAGTACAAAAAGATGTTTGTACAATATCAAATCAGTCTTTATAGTCATGTAATTGCCTCACATTATTGATGGCCTCAAAACCAAAAAGAAAATCAGGAGTATTTCTGGCTAGGATGGAAAGCTAAAACTAGCATGATTCCCCAACACTCCAGGCCTGTCATGAGTTTTTCGGATCTGAGGGTTTATCAAGACTTCAGTATAAAAGATTTTGGGTTGATTCCCATGCACGTCAGTACCTACCAATGCAAAGTACTGAAATATATGAAAGATTACAATCTACATCTGAAGCAAGATAAGAGGCACTGCTGCCCCTTGCCAGACCTCTTCTAGCTCCCAAAAAGTAATGCAAGGCTGTCCTCTCACCACAGAGGTGAATTCTGGGCCATGAAAGTAAATGTGCTCAGAAGCCCCAAGGCCTTCATGTTTTACTGAAGATATACATTAAGCAGCAAAGCTACATGAGACTACATGAGCTTCCAAGTTTACACAGGTTTACAATTAAAAGTTTACAGATGGCTGCATTGAGGAAGGTCCATGAAAATCCTGGGGGAGGAGAAGGGGGAAGCCAGAACACCAAGCTACAGTTTTCAACAGGTAACAGGGCACTTCAGTACTCTGGGCTCACAGGGTAGGTGTTGTACAAGAAGCAGGCTGCTCCAGATAATCACTGACTGCAGAAATGTGTGCAGTCCTTCCCCTTTCTCACACTGGATTCTCATGTAAAAAGCAAAATATCATGTTCTTGTCCAAATGCCCTCCTCTGTCAGGTAAAACCTGGGAAGGTGTTCCCACATGCTGCACTGTGGAAGGCAGGTATTGCAGGCACATCACTCCCTCTCACTCACAGATGGGAAAGTTGAAGCCAGAAGCCAGTGTCAATGTTGTAAGGAACAAGTACCAGCATGACGAATGTCCCGCTGGGTATTCTGGTGTAGAGATCATTTTCTTCAAGAAACCTTGACCAGCTGATGCTACAGCAATGCAATGCTCCTCTGCCTCAACATGCTGCCAAACCAAAACCCATCAGGGGACCAAACCTTCTGCAGAGCTATACATTGCAGAGCAAAGGATGTTATACATTGAAACAAACTCACAGCTGTTGCATAATGTGGTCAGACACAAACACCTTAAAGTATCCTCTAACCCATTGCCTTCTTCCCTTTGGCCCTGAAAATTCTGCCACAAGAACCACCCAGTCAGTGGGAAGGAACACAGTACCGACCAGAAAGGGTAAATTCAGGAAGCATCATTTCTGCTTCACTCAGTCTTGCTCCATAGCTGCAGTCTTATCTTCACTGGTACTTTTCAAGGTGGCACAGCTTACCTATCCTAGGGACTTTCACAACTTTAGAAACACTACCTATAACAGCAGAAAAACACTCAGCATAAGCAAGATTGGGTACCCCAAAGTACAGACACTACATGTCTGTAACAGAGTATCATGTGAACAACTGACTGCAAGGAGTGAAAACCGTGGATCCAGTTGCAAGAAAAGTTATGGAGACAGCTATGCCAGGTCAAATTAAGATGTCATCTAGTCCCATATTGTACCTCTGATATCAAACACTAACATACTCGGGGCAGACTGTAAGAAAGGTAATGTTTTCCCTGCTCTTCACCTTGCTGCACCTTTGCAGACCTCACAATCAATATTCTGGCAGCCTGTGGCTTAGATGGCCCTCTAGACCATGATGTGTCCTTGACAGTGAGGAGTCCACATGTCCCATAAACTCTTTTTTGGGGATGCCTTTTTAATCCATCCATCCATCCACCCATGCCTTTGCCACTGAATGACACAGAAAAAAATCCCAGATTAATTTTTTATGAAATAATACTTCATTTGTTTTACTTAAAGAAAAAAATTAAAGAAAAACATGACTAGAGCATTGAAAAATTAAGAAAAACACGAGAGTATAAAAGATACCGAGAACATGTAGCAGAGCTCTCTTCCTAGCTAAGAAAGTAGAGGTGCTAATTTTGCAAAGCAAAGAGTTAGGCAGGTTTTACACAGGAAAATAAAGGCCTATATTCTTTCTGGTATCTTTTAGTTAAGTGTCCGCCAAGTAAAGTCACCCTTACTCCAAAGAAGCCACATTTTCATAAATACATTACCACAAATTCCTGTCTTGGGTACCCTCATCTTTCTTCCAGCCACAGACTTCTTGACTGACTCTACCCCCTGCTAGTCTCTTGTCTTGAATCACATTGGAAGCTCTTTCAGACAGAAGCTGTCTCATGGCTAAACACAGCAGCCCCAGCAGTAGGGGATGTGTCATGATACAAACGAGAGCAACCGCCAAAGCTGCCAGTACAACTCATAGCCATAGCCTGAGAGCTAGTCAAGAAGTAGAACAGGCACAACATGAGATTTATTAAGTAGCAAATAATAATTTTATGTTACATAAGATACAATTTGGCATACTGTATTAAATTCAGCATTGTGAGCCTCAAATGTTCAACAACTGATCAAGCCCCAAAATAAACATAATTATACATTCTAGTATGCATTGGTGGTTATTCATATCACTCCCTTTTGTTTTTAAGGCAAAGAGTTAGCATTGTTTTTTAGTTGTTCCCTGAAACCTTGTGGGCTAGACACTTTTCTTCCTTTAAAGCAATGCTGCAATTTTTCTCATAATTTCCTTTCACATGGTGGAGATGTAAAGTCAAACATCAAGTGCAGCAATGAAATTGTTGGCAACGTCCAAGAGGATGAGGTATAGAAATGATATGTAGGGTAATTAAATGGCTCTGTATTTTATTTATATATCTCTCTATTTAAGTTAGCCTGACTTATTAAAAAAAGCATGTCACAATAGGCTTCTGGCCTTCCTGGCTCTGTGCAAGATTTTGCAATACCCTCCAAATGGTCTCAAGCTTTCTTGGCCTTCTGACCTGGCTACAGGAAGCTGCAGAGACCTGCCTGAGATTCCACAAAACACAACAACACATACAGAAAGTGAAATGGTGCAAAGCATGTTCAAATAGAAAGCAGAGAGAAAAGATGTTAGGAAGCACCATGAGCATACTGCTCATTTATTTCTACAGGTGAGAGTCCAAATCTTGTACTTAGCAGCGGTCCAGCTAATGGTACGAGGCGAGCCCAGTTCATCAGTTGCTTGCAGCTGGTGCCTCAGGGGCAACAGTGTGAGAGGGCTTCCCCAGCCCACTGTGCTGCGAGGACAACTGAGGGCCAGAAGGAATCAGGGCCGCCACCCCTCACAGGACCATGGTTGTAGAAGCACCCAACAGATCCTCAGGACTGACATTCTGCATTGCTGTGCTTTTGAATATGTTTCCTGCATCTATAGGGGTGGTGTAGCTGAGCAGACAAAAAGCACTGCTCTCCTCCAGCAGCTCCTGCAGCAGGTGGGTGTGTCTCCTGCTGCCACCCTGAGGCCAGAAAGAAATACCTGACTTCTCAGGGCAGGTTTGGTGCTTCAGTGCAAAGGAGGTAGGATATTTTATCATCCACTACCCATCAGCCCACACAGGTGGCTAGGAGTCAGCATCGAGATCACAGGATCAAAAGCACTCAACCACCTTCTTTCAATTTGCAAGCAAGACCAGCTGGTGGGGAGACTGTCAATTTGCCCAGAAAGGTGAAGGGTGGGAAATGATGGGAGAGATGGATATCCTGTGACATGACAGCCTGAGGCTTCATAAAATGCCACAGACCAAGACACTGCCAGCAAAGACTCAGTATAGCAACTCACAAGCTACCGTTTGCAGCCAACACCTATTACACACTATAAAATAACAACGCTTGCTGAACTACCTCTGCTCATCCACCTCTCCCTGGGAGTAGAGAGACAAGTGGTAAACTCAACACATCTGGCATGGGATTTTTCTGGTATGAGTTAGCAACAGAGCAGCTCTTCCTTTGCACTATCCCAGGGTAAACAGAGGATATTGCTGGTACAAACTGCCTCAAAGTGGCAGGAACAGCATTATCACTTCAGTGCTGTTTCCTGAAGGATCAATAAGCCAAGACAATCAATTCTTCTGGCTAGTCCTTATTCCCCAGGAGAAGCTGTGGCTGTCATCCCCCATCATTTAACCCTTTACAAACATAGCAGCAGCCCCACTAATTCTGTCCTCCTTAAAAACACATTCCACAAGCCCAGGTACCAGGAGAAATTACAGACCTAGAAGTAATGTATCCACATGAACATGATATTGCTGAGAGGTATGGCCCGTTATTTCAGCACAGCAATAACATATCTATACATACTGCCCTTGGAGCACATGGAGGCAATCATTGCATCTGATTTCTTGATATGGAACAGAGGGTTCCAAAGAAACTGTAGCCCTCTATACCCCACTGCTTGTCTGTGCAGAAAGTATAAGATGCTCCCATAGCACCAGCTGACACTCACAGAAGGGGCTGCATAGGCAGTAGATGGCATGAACAGTCATTACAGAGAGTCACGAGAGTAAAATCTAGAGACCACAAAACTGAAGTTTAATCCTATGTAGCAAAAAGATAGAAAGAGGGATGGGGAGAAGGCTCATGAAGAAAGGAAGGATCATGGGATTATTTGCAATGTAAAATGGAATAGAGGTTACTGGAGGTAAAGCAGGATTTTACTCAGAGCCTGCAGTAACATAAGAGTTTTGCTGTGGTCATGCAGAAGGGTGCAAGCAGGAACCCCATTTAAGATGGGCAAAACATATCTAAGGGACTCACCTTAGACTGAACAAAGAGTCTGTGTTGAGCTAGAATTAAAGAACAACAGTGAAACAAACAACTTGATTTAAAGATTGATCATGAACACATTTAACCTGTACACAGAAGTTTCCACCTAAAAAGCAGTGGGACATAGGATAAGCTCCTAGAATGACTTCTAGGTGAAGCATTAGAGAGGATGCTGATGCAAGTAATCCTTCCCTAGCCAATGTTTCCCTCAGATATCTGCTCCATCACTCTCCCATGCAAAGACAGCATTTGCCAATAGTTCTAACCTGAGTGCTGCCACACTCTCAGTGCTACAGGCTGGGGGTCCAAAAAGTATGACTGAGAAAATCCTATCCACATGAGCTATTCACCAATCTACATTAGCTCACATCACCAACACAGAAATGTTGAAATCCCTTGCACTAGGCCACAGGGACATGATGCAACAGGGAAGAACTTCTTATTTAAAGGGAAGCAGTAGACAAAAACTGCTGATGAGAGTAACTGCAATTATAAAAAGTCTAGGAGGCCTGTGGGAAAAGAAAGGCTTGAGGATGAATAACAAAGGGGGGAAAAAAAAGAAAATGCCACCAGGCTTGCCAGACGGCTGACATACCCTTTCTCCTCACCCAGAAAGTCACCCTCTAGGTCCTGTGAGCTTTAGAGGGATGTCAATTTAATGCCTGTGTTTTGGTACACAGCTACCAGTCAGTTGCTCAGGTCTACTACAAAGAGAGGATCATGGGAGGCTGGGGAAACAAGAACTTGTGGAGTATATTTCCTGTTGATCCAGCAAACAATTATGAAGAGAAAGAGAATCCATTCTAAGAGTAACGTGAAACTCTTGTGAGCAGGATCATTCACACCTCACGCGGTTGAGGGAAAGGAAAGGGCACCAACACCTTAATGAATAAAAATAGCCATTTATGCTTCCCTCTCATACATGCTGGGCATATGCTTTCCAGTATCAAAACAGCAAGATTTAGTTGCAAGTTTTATCCCATTAGAAAAGGTAATTTCCCCTAAAGATGCAGCCCTTTTTCCAGAGACTCTCAAGAGTGCCGAGACTTTAAAACTGTTACTTTGAAGACATCTTGTCAAGTAAACTGTGTGCTCTAAAATTTGAGAGTATTTCTACACAGTATTTCCTTCCGTGAAATTCCTACATTACTGTATTTTTAAGTACTTGTGGCATGCAAGAGCACAGTAGCTTTCTATGTAACTTGTGGGAAAGTTGGCGATCAGTTTTCAGTTCCCCAGTTCTTCATAAACTTTATATATGCCAGGCAAAGCTACACTGAAATGCAGTCACCTTCAGCATAAACAGCAGCAGGTCATTCACAGAATTCAGCATAGCACTGGAAAGAACAAAAAGATAAGGAAATGTATTTTGCCTGAAAGGTCAACAGGGGAGGTCTAAGTACAAACTGCTAGGTCATGGCCATGGCAGAATAGTTCAGGAGACAAAAAGGCAGAGGGGAAGGGGAGAAAAAAATGTTATAGAGTTTTCAGCTCAGCCACAGAAAACTCCCGTCTCAAAGTGATCTGCTATAAGTGCCAGTTATTACAGGGAAAGAACACAATTATTATGTATTTCAAATGCATTTAATAATGTACACTCTAGCTGATGGTGCTCTCCTCAGCAGGTCCAGGCACAGAGCACAAAGAGAAAGGGCCTCAGGCATTCACATCAGGTCGCAGTTTTAAATAATTTTAAAACTAGGGCAAGGTGCCAATTCTTACCTCAAGGTGCTACATCCAGATAGACATGTCAGCAGAAACGCCAAGTTTGTTGTATACAGGATGACCATTGATATACATGGCTCCAGAACGAAACAGTAACACTTTTTTTAGCCAGAATTTTCCACTTTTGAGTGGTTTTTGATCTGGAGCTTCATCTAAACAAGAGTCACTAAGACCAAATTCAGACCTAGTATATAGAACAATGCCATTGAATGTAACCTGAGAATGCCATTAGCCTTCTATCTGCTTGTCATGCCAAATCAGAGAGTCTTATTTGTGGCTTGTACAAAATGTATTTAAAAAAACACAAAAAACCCAAAACCCAACATCAAATAAAGTGAAATGGGGAAACTCCTATTTCCAGGACAAACCCCTCTTTTTTCAAGCTATGCACCTATGTCAGTGATTTGCAGTTTTTCCCATGGACAAGACAGCCACTTGGGATTTATATAAGGTTATTCTCTGTAGATCTTGGAGTTATTTTGATGGCAGCCATGTATCATTTTACAGACAGGGAAACTGAGGAACACAAAGATATGACTTGGCCATGTGTCAGAAGACAGCACATTTCTATCCCCATTCCTTTCCAGGACCTCTTTTCACAAGAGAGGCAGGATCACGGCACAGTCTTGATTTTGTGCAGTCCACCCACTGCAGACAGATTTTCTAAGCCCCAGCTTGGGGAAAAAAAGCCTGCTGCTGGCTAGTTCACAGCACACCAGGCCTTAGCAACACAGAGGTCCTCGGCTTGCTGCAGGCAGGCCTGCTCTTTTTCAGCAGCAGCACACTCTACCCAAGCTGCCCATGCATGCATGATGAACTCATCACAAAAACAATCAAGAATTAATTTGGTCAATCATTCCTGTCACAGAGAATCCAGTTCTCCAACTATACTATTTTATGCAAGACTCCAGCTAATCTGAAAGTCAGAAAAAAATGCCTCAAAGGGTACTAGTTTACAGAACAGAAGTAGAACAATTTAGATATTGACCTTTCCATACTTTTTTTTTTTTTAGTTTTCTTTTTGAGAATAGATTAGCTGAGAGCTAAGCAGAACCAAAAATAAAAAGCATTAAAAAATTAAATCATGTCTTCCAGGCATTAATGATAAAAAGACAGCCCACCCTCCAATCCTTCTCATTTAGAAGAGTATTTATTTGGAGTTTCTATTAGGCTGCTGCATGCACTGCGTGCATCCTGCTTCACTGAAGAAGAGCCTTTTTGAAGCATCACTTGACTTTGTTTTAAATATCTTGCTACAGTTTCCATTTTAGCTCTGTGAGATGATTATTTTCTCTCAAACCGAAGTTATACAGCAGTTGAAAATGCTGATGGCTTAACTGGTTTCTTTTTTTTTTTTTTTCCCCCCTCTCCACAGCAGCCCTGAGGGGGTTTAACTCTTTCTGCAGCACTGAAATCCTGCTTTTGGAGTTCAATGTTTAACTCTCGCTGGGAGACTCATAAATATTCGGAGTCACTCTCTCCCTCTCTGTTTGATTAGGAAATGAGCCTTTAACTCAATGTAATCCCCAAGCCATTAACAAAAAAGCCCTCAACAGCTCCACTATTAGAATTTCACTCCTAACCCACAGAGGATTGAATTAGATTAACATAACTACCCGCAATCTGAGTTTATTTTCTGTGCCAGACAGAAATGTGTCTTCAGGAAAGGAAAAGAAGAGAGCTGGAGAACAAGCATAGCATAATGAAATGTAAAAATAGAGAGATGAGAAATAGATGGACAGATGTACAGGTGAAGCGATAAAAAAGGGTAAGAGAGAGATAGCTACATAGTCTTTAATGACTGGCTGCTGGCTTTGGGGGTTTATTCAGAAGGCCCCTCAAAATGCAGAATTGTTTCAAGAAGAGTATTTTTATCTTGCTGGCGTTTACTTCATATTCTCAGGGATTTACAGTGAGACACCTGAGCATGCTGTACTCCAGACACCTGTGCAGCAGATTTGGCACAGGTTTTATTTATAATTCCCAAGAGATGTCATACTCAGCAATGAGAGGAGAGGTGTGGAAAAGAGAATCTGCATGTCAATCATTACTTTGCAGTCAAAGAAACAAATAAACTAGGATGAAACAAAAGAGGTTTGTTTTTTTGATTTTTAAGGAATGAAAAAAAAAAATTCATGCAACAGCACGTGTACGGTAAGTCAGTTTGGATGTTGATAGGGTGCTTAGTCCACAAAACGTGAATCATTAGTGAAGCAGAAACTAAATAACAAACACTTTCTACCACAAAATGCACCAGTCTTGCCTCTAACCACAGGTAACTCCCTCCCTCCAAAGAAGTGGTCCTATAAACCATTGATTGCCATGCCACAGGACAGTAAGTGCTTGGTATTTTTTTCCCAATGCAGTAATAAAAAGATATGTCAGGTTTAACAGGGCAAAAGACCCGTGTGCTGTTGAAAGGGAAGGATAAAGTTCAGCAATTATGTGACACAACTACTGAATAGGCCAAACAAATTCTTAAGACTGAATCCTTTATAGTCTTATCCTTTGAGGACTTCTTTCGGGAATGCTCAGATTTCTGCAAAAATGTATGGTAAATGAGGGGGTTTTTTTGCGGTAGTTCCCAAGCACATGCATGCTGATATTTCTTTTTGTATAGGGAAGATAGTGATTCAATTTTTATTTTTTTTTTCAGTGGTGTCTCTTGGTTTTCATTTTTTAGGGGGACCTCAGACCAGCTATATGATAGATTGTTTGTTAGTTACAGAGTCAGCACTTTTATTCCTTTAGTGCCTTTCAGAAAAATCTGCTCTCCTTTCACTACACAATAACATTGCATTATCACAGAGAAGCAGTAAAAGTAATATCATGGCAAAACAAACAAAAAAAGAGAGACAAATAATTCAAATACATTCATTTTTAAGTAAAATAAAATGCCTTAATAATCAAAATGAAGCTTCATATGATGAGAATGATCAAGCTCACAGTTTTGATTTATCTGGGAGAGGGAAGCTTCGTAGCAAGCGGTGTGTTGTAATGATCTTTTGGGGCATTATTTGGTATGTTAATTCACCTTTTTTATCCATATTGTCCCCAAAGCCTTCCTTATATGAGAATTCTAGCTGAATGTTGGGGTATTCATATCAATGGCTAAAAACTTAGAAAGCATTAATATTTAGTCAGTATTTTTTGGTTCCCAGAACTTAAACTAAATGCTTTGAGTATTATAAAATATACATCAAAGAAATGCAAAATAAAGACCAAAGAACAAGCCTATTTGTCACCTATTTGTCAGTCCAAGCAATTAATTTATCACATATTTCTCAGGACTTGATATTTTAACTGTGAGACAGCTCTGGTTTTATTATTCTATTTTATTAGACACTTGTTCCTCAAAATTATTTTAAGTTTAGCTTCATTTTATTTGTTGTTACTTTCAAAAATGGTACACTGGGGGAAGGGGATGAGACATTTATACTAAAAAATTGAACATACCAAAATTAAAAATTCTAATATTGATGTTTTGGGGGGTAGACATAACGGATACAGGAAACCAATGTCATTTTTCTATACTTAAAAATATATATGAACCCTAAATTTTGTAAAAAGATGTAACATAAACATCTGAGGCAAAAATATGAAACAAGAAAAATCTCTTTTGACAAAAATATTATTCTAAAAGCTACTAATAAAATCCAGTTTCTAACTAATTATTGTTCTTCTTCTCTTCATATATCTGTTAACAAAAATACTCCAAAAATGTATCATTGTACAAACATTTTGCATCTTGGCTGCTTTCAAGCAAATACCTTGTTGGCAATGAGAGAGTAATTTCCTTCTTTGATTGTCACTGTGCCGACTTTGCAAAGACTTGCACCCCTCTTTTGTCATTGAAGAGACTTCAGTTGCTTTGGGACTTTTAAAATTAAAGAAACATCAACTGCTCAATGATAAATGCCTTCAGTAAAAGCAAAATTGCATTTCATCTGCCTGATAAGAGAAGATTTGATATGAAGCTGGGGGGTGGTGTGGGGTTTTTTTCTAACAGAGGAAAGGGTGTTGCTTGTTTCTTTTAAGACAGGACTGCTGAAGTTTCCAGGTTTGCCTTTATCAGCATGGGATAAATAGCACCTGTCCTTGGTAAGCCCTTAAGCAGAGTTATGTTATACATTGACCTTTTTGGAATGCCAGCAAACCTGACCGTTTCTATTCCCAAAACAAAACTGTTCCACTCAAACTTTCATTTGCTCATTTCCAGAGGAAAAACCCACACCCAAATAGTGAAACTGCCTGATTTCTACCAAGTTCAGAACCAACTCCTCTCCTTGTGGGTCGCACTGACCTTCCTTTGACAGTGTGAAAATAGAAAAAAAATTATTACCTTTAACTGTAACACGACGCTGCCATAACTTTTAGACCAGATAAAAGGATTAGTGCAGAGCAACATTTGGATCAAAAAAGCGCCAAAAAACCCAAACCAAAAAAATTCCCACAAACCAAAAAAACAAGCACATAAATGCAATAAAAGGTAGAAGTTCGCTACTTACATGCTGCAGGCTGAGAGATGAGGCTCGAGGCTGGAGTAGAATTTCCCTTGCCCTCAGGTGTTTCTAATTGCTGATTAAATATCTTTTGGTTCTGCCTGCACCAGCCGACAGTCCCCTCTGCGTCTCTGCCTCTCTTTGTGACTAGGACACAGTACTCTGAGTCCCAACCTATAAATAGATCCCAGCTCTGTGATTGATATAACAGGCAGCTGACAAAAAAAAAAAAAAAAAAAAATAGAAAAAGGAAAAGAAGGGAAAAAAAATAACCAGGTCTTAAGCAAAAGCTGGGCTTTTAACTCTGCACTGTGCCCAGGGAGGAGTCCCCCACAGTCACCCGTGGGCATCAGAAAGAGAAAGTGCAAGGCAATTACTTTCCCAGCAGCATTACAGCAACTTGAGGCATGTAAAGCAAATGAACAAAATTCAGTGCATAAAGGAGAGGGAAAGCACAACTAGCAGACTGCATCCAACTCTTTTGCAATTTAACAAAAATAAATGCCATTTTAAAAACGAGTTGGGAATTCTGACAGAATGAGAGAGGAGTTCAGAGATGAGTTCTGGGGGTTGGTCCAGGCATGCTTGTATTTCTGCTGCAGAATAAACTAGTGGCTAGGTTGGCAATTTAACAGCTCGGCACTCTACTTAGGGTCTCTGCCTACAAACACTGTTTGATGAGGCTGTTCTTGCAAACAAAACTGAGGGCAGTGATGGTACCTCCCCTATTGACTCAGCAGAAGTTACTTAGCTGTCAGGGACCTGAACCCTCATTCCTGCTTATGTCCTTGGCTGCCAGGAGAAAATGACGAGTTACAGATATCAGCAAAACTCTTTTACAGATAGAGGCTGAGCTGGGAGCCCACCATCTGGGCAATGACTTGAGAGAGCACATCACAAAAGTTTCTGCTGTGGTCCCCATTAGTAGACATAGGGGGAGTGGTCCTGGATTTCCCCATGTTTAGTCCCTACAGTTTCTCCTGCTAGAGCCACAGTCAGGCAAGGCCAGTAACTTTTCCAGCAGGCAGCTGGTTCTCCAAGTCAGCTCCTAGATATTCATGATCTCCAGTAGAACCTTAACAATTAGGCAGTTTTGTAGCAAGCAGACTGAAAGGCAAGGCAGCTCCTGCTGAATACCAGGGGAAGGGTAGGGAACAAGAGGGGGAACAGTAGGCAGAGAGAGGCAAAACAGCTTTTACTGCACTGCTACCTTTGGCAATAGCTCCTACAATCAACTCTAGGAGCATGCCCAGCTCTGCTAGCAGAAGTACTAGTGCATACAGAGTACCACATATACCAGACTTCTTTTCAACATATTGCTAGGCTTGCTTGAGCTGAGATAGTAAAGAAATGCTGAACTCATAAAGGGCAGGGTAAAATCCTTAGGCACCAAGCCCATGCCGAACCCTATGGTTCTTTGGCTCGGTGGCTAACAGTGCCTGAACTATTTACGCTAGTTTAGGCATGTCTATACCACACTGCAGCTGCTGCTGTTGCTTGAGTAAAGAAAGTTAGTTCAACAGGGGCAGCTATCTCAAAGCAAGGCAAGGACCCACCACATCATAGCCAAGGTCTTAGTTCAACTGCAGCTATTGATTATGCAGTGAGATAAAGTAATTTCCTCTTTTGGGACCAAATCCTACTGCATGCTTAATTCACCTCTTGCCAACATACTTTGTGTCTAAGCTGGTAGGATTTAGTCAATGAGTTTTTCCAAAAAATGCCCCGTTTGCAGGACAGGGGCCTGATCAAGCACTGGGCAAAGACTTGTGATGTTTAATCATTTTCCTCAGTTGACCTACTGCCCTGTGTGAAGTCTGGCTTGTCACTTTACTACAGCTGCATATCCCCCAGCTTTAAAAAAACCCAAGTGATAACAATACTTAACACTGTGCTTTAAAGCACTTGGATATCTACAGATGCAGACCTACAAATGAAGAAGGAAAAGAAGAAAAGTGTCTGACAGGTCAAGCTCCAGAAACACATTCTCAATTGCCTACTGGATTCTGTTCCTTCACCTAGTTGAATCAGATCTGAGATCCAAAATTACCTGATAAACAGAGAAAAATTTAATTTCTGTTCTCTCATTTGGGCTGGATAGTACAAGATATTTTGGGCTTTAATATTGGGAGTTGTAAAACATTTAACACTTCCCATTGCCATCAGAAGGAATTTTAGACATTCACTACACAGAATAATCAGGCTGAGACATGGCAGAACAAGGTCCCAAACCATGGGCACCTAAATCCAACAGTCACTTTTGAAAAACTCATCTTTAACAAAGGCATAGTCACATAGATCCTGAATGTGTTACCACTTTCAGACTGTTCTTTGCTGTTAAATACTGCTGCAATCTAAAGTTCTCCAAACACTACTCTGTCAAGCCTTGTGTTGTATAGAACAGGATCATCCCTGTCCCATTACAATGTTATGGGTCAAACTGATGCCACTGTAGGAAAGCCCATGATGTAGTCTAAATCACAGGGACTCTTTTTGAGCATATCTTAGGCAGGCAGCTGGAAAGCTCTATTCAGTTCTTTGGTCTGTGTCACGTGCTTATCATTGGCATCCCATATCCACGCAGTAGAGCAAGACCTGGGCATACACGAGTCCCCCATTCTTCAACTTTCTGCCTGGAGAATGAAGGGATGAGAACCTGACAGCATGTCAGAGTTAGCTAGTATAAATGAACCTTGAATGGAGTCAGCATTCCTCCATCCTTCTTCTCTACCTTTAGACAGCAGGATGAATGACCTTAACTGCTCCCCAAGGGGGTATCCAGTGATCCAGAGAAGATCTGCTACAGATAAAACTTCAAACACAAGTTCCCTGCCCTGACTGCTAGCACCTTTATGAACAAACACCACTTAATTCCAGACTCAGGGTGAGGCAGGGAAAGAATCCAACAGCAGAGGCCGTAAGACTGAATGCCCACTCAAAACGCTGCAAAAAGAAAGCCAGAAGATTTCGAAAGAACCCTCAGATATATTAGAAATAAAAAACAGGAAAAAATCAACATTAGTGACTTGTAGACTCTATAAAGGCTCAACTCTGTCCTCGAGGCACCAAAGTACAAGAGATTGTAAAGTGCAAGTGCAGCTTTACCGTATTTTCTACTTGTTGTTTGGGAAGGTATTTTTTAAATGCTTCTTGCTGGGGCCACTTTCATCATACACCTGTATTTCAGTCTCAGATTCTCAAGTCTATGGTGGAGGTAAAATCTCAGTGCTTAATTTTCTTCAAACATAGTTTAAGCCTAGCACATATATATCTGGGCAGAATGCAAAGTTTACTTTTCTTTTAATGACAAAACCAAACAAATATTCACAGATACCTTTTTCAGATAGCGACAGAGCAAAAAAGATTGAAGTTTGAAAATACTGATCCAATCAATGGAGTCTTCTAATTTCCCTAACCCGCACATTAAACCACACAGATAACCTTTGCCCCTTCTCCGGTGAGCCTCCAGATGCTTTGGTGCACATCTGATTTATGTGCTGTATGTTTAGAGCTCAGAATCACTGCTGCTTGTAGATCAGGAAATCCGAGTATAAGTACTAAAAGATAAACTGAAAGTCAGCTGTGCAGTTTCCAAGGCTAGCCGCAAACTATGAAGAATAATTGTTACACACACAAAAAAATGTTCTTCATCAGAGTCACGCTACTTTGAAAGAGCCTCACAAACCCAACATTTCTGAATGGCTGTGTTAGTGCCCTACTGGTTTTAGTGAGGTGTGAATTACACAGATTTCAAACAGGGACTACTTAAACACCAAAAAAGATACTATAAAATAATAACTTTTTTTACATGAAGGAAATTAACATCAAACAAACTGCTTTTCCAAGGCTGTGAAAATAACAAAATAAGAACTAAAACATACAAGAATGAAAAAGTTTGAGTAGTGACCCTCTTCTGGATGCTTGGCACACGTACTATGACTCTCAGATCTGATTTATTAGGTATAATATAATAATATAGTATGCATTTTGATACAAAGTAGATAATCTGAAAAACAGTAAATGCTCAAGAAGAAATGCTGATATTATTGCTAGTTTAGCTGTTTTATTTCCTTACTGGATTTTAATGCTGCAAGCTTCATATTGTTTCAACTTTCTTTTTCTGTCTTACAAATATCCATAGCAGGACATTTGCTTTGCACACACTGAACCCAAGGTTCACATGTTTGCATCCAGTTCTTTCATGTGCCCTCCAGGATGATGCACACCATGTTGCCATGTCAAGTCTCTGTCATTAGCAGGGGAAGTTACACTGCTCAGTTAATACTCTTGTAAACTTTGCTCCTTTTTTAGTTCCTATATAGTTTGCTATTTTTTAGGAATATGAAAATGACTAAGATTTTAACAGGAGTCCCCTACCAGATTTAGCTACTCCAGCTAAAGATGTCACCACCCTCCAGCTGCCTGCTAGCTGGAGAGTAGTACTCTAATGTCTCTTTGGCAGAAGGGAATCTGCAAACTGTCTAAACAGCTACAAGTAAAACATGTCAGGCTAGGACTAAGGAACTTTCCTGGATTAGGCAGCACCCAAATCTATTCTTCCATTCTCAGAGCCGCAGGCAGCGAAAAGTCTTCACCTCGCATTGTAGAATTAGATTGTGAGAGGCACCATCTGTGGCTGCTCAAGCAGAGGTTATGCCACTGGCTTTAAGAACAAGAACAAGCACAGAAGAATGCTCCTCTCCCTTGTTTTGCTGAGTCCACCAGTAATAACAATGCACTAATGAATAATGGCTTGGCCTGAGCAACAAAACACATACCAGAGTGCATTCAGAGACTACCCAAAGCAAGTTCTATTTGTACACACAGAAATAAAATCTGTAAGGACTTAACTAAAGCCTGCAAGCACTAGGACAATCATATGCTACATTACATTTAAACACACAACCTTTGTCAGTCTATTTCATACAGTATGATTACACAGTCCCTTCGACCATTGCCTCATCTAGATCCCGCCTAAACTTTTACTACTACTGCACAGCCTTTGCCTAAAAGGGCTTCTGTGTTCACACCCCACAAAAACCAAAAAATGAGAAAAAGATTTCATGGATGTACTCCTGCCTAAATTATGTAACCATGATATTCACTCACTGGAAACCACCATCATCTTCTTCGAACGGCATGCTGCAATGAATTTCTCCAATGCTGGGTTGTCAATTCCATCATTTGGGGCAAGTACATTCTAAACTTCAATTTGCTTCGGATTCTTTGCAGAAACTCCTCACTGTTGTTGTTGTTCAGGACCTTGTTTAGCACCAGCAAGTCCACACCTGTGCTGGCAGGGCATTAGCTGTGCACTCAGACAAATCTCAAAGCAGCCCGGCAGCCTACGAAGGTCAGCTTCAGGCAGGAGATAGTGTTTCATGTTCTCAGTGACCTTGGCTGTGGTGGGAAGGCAGAGGAACCATGTTAAGCTGTCAAAATAGGGCTGGTAGCAATTTTGATAGCAGGAGAAGGAGGACAGAATGAGATTTAAGCCAGTTCTGGTGCCAGATCAAATAGAGACCAGGGTTCCCAGGAAAAGCTTCCCCTGGGGTTTTTGTTTTGTTTTTAATTCAGATTCCTTCAGACAACTTCTACAAAACCTAAACAACTACATTATAACCACAGACAGGACTAACCATGATGCCCGGCTCCAGATCTAAACTCCTTACAGCCAGACTGTTCACTCAGCTCCCCAGAAAAATCATCACCATTTTCCAAACGTGTGTGTCGGGGTGGCTATTAAAGCTCTCTCTTCTCTCCAAGGAAAGGCTCCATACTCTTTGTATATCTTGCTCAATTAAAAGATACATTTTTAAAAATAAAAATGAAGGGAAATAACTGATGAAGTTCCTAAAACGAAGGGGATGTTCTGTCTATAGACACCCAGATGAGGAATAAGCTCTTCGAGGAGAAGCCCTCTGCGTGCAAGCTACGCCAAGTGCCACACAACTTCCACAGCTTCCGAAGTGAAGAAAGACCAGTTCTGCACTGGGTCTCTCATGAGCCCACTCCAGAGCAACAGCACTGATCTCAGTCCTGCCTCATCTCCCAGCCACATTGCATCTGAAAGAGCCCTCGCCCCTGCCCTGAGGTTGTGACTCTCACTGGTCTGAAAGAGAAGGTGCAGTTCTTACCCCTGTCAAAATACCATCAGCCAAGTGGCACTCAGTGTATCCACATCAGGTGACTGTGGCCAGGTGCTGGCCCTGGGGTGCCTGCAGGGTGGCCTTTGTGAGGAGAGGCAGGGGCTGTCCGTGCTGGACATGGACAGTTCCAGCAGGCTCCATCTGACCACCACAGGGCATGGCTGAGCACCTCAGCCAAGATGGTAGGTGGTGCCTGGGGAAACATGTTTAAGAACAGGCAGAAAACACCGCACAGGTGAAAAGTGAGAACTGGCTCCGCAGACACCCAGGTCAGAGCAGGAGGGGAGGAGGCACTCCAGATGTCAGAGCAGACTGTCTCCTGTGCCCCTGCCGAGACCACAGTGCAGCAGATGGATATTTCCTGAAGGAATTGCAGCTCACAGTTGGCCAAGGTCAGCCCACCACAATTTCTCACAACAGACAGAAAAAATCTGCTTCATTCAGTAGCTCTCTCTTTGCACCCAAGACCTAGACAAGCAAGTGCTCCTGGCCAGGTGATCTCTGGCTCCTGTGCCAGGTTGGATATGCCACAGGGACAGGTAGGAAGACAGGGCACCTAAAAATAACCCTGAACAGCACTAGTAACTGTCTTAATACTATGGAGGAGATTATTCTCCCACACAGATCACACCAAACCCTTACCTACAACTCCTGAGTGATGAAGAAATGAAACCATTGTGTTTGGGAGGCCCTTGATGGCATCCATGACTTTTACAGACACAGCAATGTGTATGTAGATACCTGCCTCAATTCCCTCGCTGACAGTGAAGTTCTGCCACCACACTATCACTCCCTCACTGTGGGTAAGTCAAACAAGAACTGGCAGGTGAAGCATAACCCTCACAGAAGTCTCTCTAGCACATAAAGGTTCATTTGCACCCCTAGGGGAACTGGAATCCGCATTTCCAGCTAAAGCCTCTCAGCTCCTTGCCATCTAAACCCAATTCCAAAGCCACTCTATGGTTTGCCAGGCCCCTGGCAGAGCTGTAAGCCCTTGTAATGTCGAATGGTCACAAACCCAGGTAATATCCCTCTCTCCATTGTCTCTCTTTCTTTGCACTAACCATAGTAAGTTCTACTGAACTTTCGCGCAACTTCATCTCAGTAGTAAGTGAGGTGGTTTCCCCCTCTTCAATGCAATCTGTTACAGTCTCCTTTGCCTCCTCATTCCATCAGCTGAAGTCCTTCTTCATCTCAGCATTGCCAGTCACCTGTGAAAGCTCTCCTGACCTGGACAATTTTTATCCTGCAGCCTGGAGTGCCTTAAAACAGAGCATTTCCTCTTCAAGAGAGTAGAGAGAGGGAAGGGGGAAAGGGCAAGAGCCTTTTCTTTAAAAGTAGTTACCTGTATATGCAAGAAAGAAGGATTTTGCAAAATAGTTTTGCATTCCCTTCCTCTGTTCTCCAGGCAGTCAGAAACTCAGCTCCTCGGCACTGAGCTTATCCCAGATGAAGGAGCAAGGCTATGGCACACAGAGAGTGGACATGAGCAGAAGTCTGTGCAGCAGCAGAGCTTTACTGCTTGTTTCAGTCACTCAGGATTTGGTCTGAGGATGCTTTGCACTGAGAGAGCGTTAAGGAAGGGCCACACACATGGTCCCAGCAGAGAGGTGGCAGTACCAGGAAGTGCCAAGATAAGGTGCCATGTGCTCAGGCAAGCACAACTGTCCCCATGGCCAGAGAGAGTCACGTGTTGCCAGCCAACAGCCTGCGAGCCAAAACCCCAAGAGTTTCTCTGCCAACAGCCTTGGCACATGTTACAGAGAGCATGCACCCTTGCAATGCCTCTGTGGCCTGCCCCCCACCTCCTCCCATTCTGTGCTCCTACAAGTGCTGTGGGTCACTTCTGGGCACAAAGATGTCCTGCAGTTCATCACAGGTATTCAAAGCTGGTGGAACCTGAGCTGGAACAAAGGTATAGCACAGTCTATAGCAAGCTATATTGTCCTCCATACTCCTCCTCCCCACCCCTCTCCTACCCCCTGTGAAAAGATTTCCCATTCACCAAGGCTTAACAGCGAGGAGGGGAAAAAATATCTGTCAAATTCTTAATCTCAAGTGGATTTACCCAAAGCCCTTTGGAAACAGCTGCTTGAGGAAGATTTCTGTCGAGCCCGTGTTCCAGATGCAGACATTTGGTTGCTCAGTCCCTTTCTGCCGCTTTAGTCTGTGCTCTTGCCACACCTGGACCTGTCCTCACCTGGAATAACCAGTCCCTTCCATCCTTTCTGCCTAGGGCCCTGCTGCTGTTGGGAGGTGAGGCCCAGCTCCTCATCTGTTCCCTCCTTTGAGGAATGTGTCATGGGCATGGCCTCACACACACTCACTCATGCATGGCCTGGCTGTGACTCCCCACTGAGCACAGAGGGGAGGATCTAAAGCAATCACTGTAGTTCCTTCCCTGATACATCATGTACCACAAAACTGTCCTATGCTTACAAGCTTGGGGAAAAAAAAACCCACCATGAAATCACAACTCTCCTTTATCCCCTCTGTGCAACAATAAGCTCCGTGTCAGAAGTGTGGGGTTCAGCCACCTGTGTGTTTGCAAGGCAGGGCAGCCGTGTCAGAGCACTTTGCAGCCAGGTAACAGAAACTCCAGGAGAAGTCCCATTTTTATGTCACACAGCAAATAAGAGTATGTTAGCAAAACAAAACTATACAGGGCTGCCTGCACATGCTCTGAACATGCTGGTTTGGATTTTGGCAGAAAGGTAGCCTCATTCATGTGAACTTCATATCCAGATGGGATCTGGGCTATATTAATTCAAATGCAGAGCAGCATGAGATTGTATCTAAGCTATCATTGCATGCTGCACTCCTGTGCCCTGTAAATACACCTTAAGTACTACAGACAAGAACAGAACAGAACCCTCTCTCCTGAATACATCATATGCCTTGCCATGACATCCTGGGATTAATTTGCCTGGTGAAACCCCCTGGAACTTGCAGGGCTGATTACCACCATTTTTTTTGGAAGCCTGGTCTCCAAAGCTGTTGTGCTACGTATACATCATTCTCCCAAGGAAATTTCTTCTTGCCACATTATCAGATGACACAATTCACATTTTTAAAATAAGAAATATATAGACTGTAGGAATGTTTTCATGTCTCCTTCTTAAGTTTTCAAAGAAAAAAAGCTCATGTTTTTAAAAATAGTTAATTTATTTTTCACTTTCTCACTGGTCACTAGGCAGAAAACAAGGCTCTAATTTGGAGGCAGGTGGATTGGTAGTTGTAGCCATGGGTTATTTCATGTTTCTCAATATATTAGCAAATTCCCCAAGAAAATACTTTCCTAAATCTCAGTGGTTTTCTTACAAAATTTAACAAAACACTGAGTTTTTGAGGAATTATTTGGAAGTCTTCTATGTTAACTACTATTGTTCTGAGTGGTGGAAGTAATCTGGAGAAATTATTACTCACTCCAGAAAAATTTAACCAAAGAGCAAACAAGACCTGGCACCAAAAGCCACAAGGAAGCAGTCCCTTGAACGGCTCACCACATTCTCCATAAATGCAAACTCTTGTTTCAGCTTCTTCTTCAGAATGTTTGAGACTGTGCAGGGAAACTTCTTCTGCATTGGTACATTATGATTGCAAAATGTTACCTGTTCCCCTTGCAAACATTGTTAAGTGAGTCATAGACAGCCTCAGTGGTCCACATAATGGCAAGATTGCAAACAAAATCCATTCAGCCATTACCTTTACTTAGTGGTACAGAGCAAGCAAAAGCAAGGAAGTTCACGGACAAAAATGGGGCTGTGGTTGTGCCATGACAGAGATGACTACACAGGTACTGCTCATCTCTGAGACTTAGTGTTTCCAGATGCCTCATAAATGGTAATTTTTTATTCAGCTAATTACAGACATGCTGTGGTGACTCCCAAGACAGACTTGTAGTCCTTTTAGGTTATTGTTATTATTATTATTATTATAAGCAGCATTCAGAACCTGGGCCCTTTGACACTAAATGCCACACATATGTAAGTATGCAAATATAGTCTTTACTGCAAATACTTTGTAATTTGAGGCTGGGTCCACATCATTTTTGCATAGGTGTAACTATCCCACTTCACAAGAATGGTTTTACCTGAATTTCGCACTGAACAAAGTTATGTAACTATAACCATATTCATGTTAGTCTAGCTTACATCTCCAAAGAAGCTATGCTGAAATAGTATGCCATACCAAAATAATATTCATGTCAGAACTGTACCAGTTTGGCTATACTAGGATCCAAAATCACAGTGTAACCAGTACTCAAAGAGTCTGATGAAAACTGAGGCACCTATAAGTTAGAGGGCAGAAGATACAGTCAGTACAGACATCAGCAATTTTACATCTGCACTTCAATTTAACTTCTTTAGAATCTTCTATCTGAAGGAAAGATGCCTTGTTTCCAAAAGCTTTCTCTGTTGTGTTTGACTGGCTTTTTAACTGAATTATACTGAGGCTGCACTATTACTCACCTCTTATTAAATTCCAGGAAATCCACATGAATTAGCAGCATTATGAATGTCCAAAAAGAAGGAAGCTCATGCCTTACTATTCACTAGAGAATCTGCAGAGACACTGACCAACCAATGGATCCTCTGATGCACACACAGTAAGATGTGAGCCTCAGCTGAACTCTTCTGTAATTGGGGCATTTGGACAGTCTCTGTCTCATGTGGATTTCCTGGACTCTAATAAGCGTGAGCTCATTCTGCAGTCTTTCCCTAAGGTATAATAATAAGGTCTCTACCTGGCACCTATTTCATGAAACTTGTGTGAACTTAATACATTTCAGACTTCTGTCTGGGTGCAAAATGCATTTGAAATTAGATAACAGATTCAAAAGTTACACAGACTTACTCAGTATTCCCTTAGAAAAGCAGGCCTAACAATAAATTCAAGTTAAACTAATAGGCATTTTTCTAAGGAACACAATGATCCATACTTAATTTTCTTTAAAAACAAAGAAACAACACCGACAATGAAACAAGGCCAAAAAGGTATGGATATGGAATCAGGAGCCCTCACCTGTGCAGTGTTCAGATTCCTTCTACTTCACTCTTCTGCTGCCATATCCCTCCTTGCTGATGACCATATTCTACCTCAAACCTGCTCTGACTTGCATGGAACATAGGAAGAGCATAGGCAAGGACTTCATGAGTGCTTCTGGACTGTGTATTTACTGGCAGATTTATGGCCAACAGTTTCCTTGGCCCCCAAGATGTGCATGGGCTAGCAGCAATCTTTCCCATGCTGATAAATTGTCACTATCATGCACAAACCTCTGGAACTGAAAGCCAAATCATCCTTCTAGGTTTAGTGCCTCTTTTTAAAAGTTTTTCTGTTTCAAACCACCTCTGTTCACTCTAGATCTCTTAGGAAATTTGAGGATTTGACATGATGATGGTAGGCTGCAGTCTGGATAGCTTTTTTCCTTCCATGTTGTATTACTCCAAGGAGGGTTAGTAGATCCTGTGCGTGTTCTGAATCCAACTTCCTACTAGACAGATTTCTTGGAAGAAAAAGCAGCAGACAGCTACATTCTCTAGAGTCAGGTCACAGGATAAATAACTCTGGATAGTGCTGGTCCCATATGAGATATCAATGCTATGTCTTTGTCTTATCGCTCCACTCCTCCCCCTTCGCAACCCCAAAACGCTTTCTCTGAATAATCACAACTGCACTGATTTCTTCCCTCTGCAAGGGAGCCTGGAGCCTGCACTGATATTTTTAGGTAACCCACTTGCTTCATTTTCTTTCCCCTCTGTGAATAGATCCTTCACTTATTCTAACCCGTATTGCCACATACATTCCTTGTCTCTTTCTTGTTCTAGCACTCTCTTAGAACTGTAAATGCAGCACCGACTGCCTAGATGCAGGGTTACACTATCTCCTTATGCTGCATTTTTTGTATCTGGACTCTCCCAGGGGTGAACACACTATGACCAGGAGTACAAAGCTAGAGACCACAAAAAGACCATGATAAAAGTGGTTGAAGTATTATATAGAAAGTCAAGCAAAGATTCCAATTAGTATTTTTATGATTATTCATCAAAGTTGATAAAGGAAGGGGGTAAGAGACCCAGCCAGCCACAGAAGGTAACTTACAACTGAAGAAGTTTCTCATCCAAATTCTCTCCTGTTTCATAGTGACAGCTGGCATAAAATACCAGTGCTCTGACATGAGGAAGCTTTGGTGCCAAATTTTTGGAAGTATGAAAAACAAAACCAGGAACAAGGCAGGATCAGTCAGTCCTTTTGTGGCTGTGCCCAAGCCATGCTGCTGCTGTCTCAAAGGAGTTTCCCCTTTGGTTCTAACCATATCCTGGTTTCTCATTCTTCTCATCTTTTGCTTTGGGAATCTTAGGAATGTCATTTTACACATACCTCTTTCAGTCTGTGTGCTTTGTCCTACCCAACTCTCTTTTTTTCCTCATGCTTTCCATTCTATATCTCAGTCTTTCAGTTTCTCTCTCCTTTTTTATTTTGGCCCACAAACAACCCCCTTCCCCAGCATGTCAACAGCAGTGGGAAGTAACCTAATTAATAGTTCCTTGATAGGCTACCCCACACATGCACACACCCATCCCCCCAGTATCCCACTGGCAATTCAACAGCCCTCTCTCAAGAAAGGAAAATATTTCCATACTAATTAATAACAACATTGGGTATTTCTGGGCGGAAGGATCTGGGATTCCCATCTGGACCTAGATCTCTCGAGCTGACAGAGCAATTGTACCTCAGAGCACATTTCCTTTTCCAAATCCTTGTATCATTAACTGTTTACACTGTTCTCTGTATCAAACATATTTTCAGCCTCACTTGTATGTTAGCTGGTATCTCTGCAATTGAGTTCAGGCTGAATTCCTTCAGCATTCAGACTGTGTCTCTCATTTAGCACATAGCACTTATTCAGAAACCTACATTGCTTCCCTTCCCTGTTCTCCATCAGGATTCACGTGAGCCAAGGACCTTCCCACGTTATGGTTCTCAAAGGACACAGATGCTACTAGATCCATTTAAAAAGTCTCTGCTGCCTGACTTCCCCTGACATCCACTTTCCTGTTTCTGTTTCTGCCACAACCACTTGCAAACAAACAAACAAACAAACAAACAAACAAAATCAAGTGCTGTTTTAAAAGTATTCTACAGTGGGGTAGTTCTCAGTGCTGACTGATCTGCAGCACAGATTTTCTTCCAGATGAAGTAGGATAGACCCACTTCTGTCTTCACCCAGGAGAAAGGAAAGGTAGGAAATGTTTCATTAAGGACTGGGCTCAGAGATGGGCTTCTAGAGAAGAGAGGGAGCATATGTGAATTTTGCTGTCCTGTCTTGGAATCACCAAAAAGGAATAGTTGTGTCTCCTGCCTCTAGAAGTGACCTGAGACAACACACTAGTTGCTTCTTCTGCATCACAGCAAATGACTGAAAACCAAATAAAGTGTGAGAAACACTGGTGCTTCTGAAAAAATGCAAAAGACAGAGCTCTACCCAGTAAGAAAAAACAATACAGGTCCCATACCACCTACCAGCTCCTTAAAGCTATGACAAATAAGCAAGAATATTTCCTAAAAGCCCTATACAGGCAGCATTGTTTTAGAGGACGCCAATATGAAGCCAGACAGCCATACTCCATCAGATATACTGGAGGACAGCAGGATGTCTACAGGGACTGTTGAAGAAGCAGAAACACCACCAGCAGCTACAGAAAGCTTCACAGCATGCAGGAAGACGCTCACAAACACAGATCCTTCTTCTACACAGAGTGAGCTGGAAAAATACTTTCAGATAAGCATTTAGACAAAATAAATGCACAAGGAGCACATTTACAAAGCAGTGGGCCAGTGAAAGGCATCTTCAAAACAGAGCAATAAGGAAGGAACAGCAAAATTAAAAAAAAAAGAAGGGAGATGTGACGTTCCTCCAGTTATTCTGTCATGGCAGTACTGCCTGTGCAGCCTCTATTGAGTCACATACTCCACATGCCCACTTCCCATGCCAGCCTTCTTCTGAAGACCCTTTCATCCCTTGTCAGCTGTCTGAGCTTCAGTGCATCCTCTCTGTCCTCAGTGCCTGCTTAGCCACAGTATGGCCCAGTTTCCCCCATCTCCAGAAACAACCATCCTTGTACAGCAAAGCCTTGTACGGCACAGCACAAGTTTCCATCCACAAGGCTGAAAGAAGGAAGGATGGAAGGAATGAAGGAAGAAAGGATCCCTCTTAAAGGAGGGGGAAGAAGGATGGAGACGGAGGCAAATAGGAGGGAGAATGAAAGGGGCCATAAATTCCCTTCTAATTCCAAATAATTCCGATTACATGGATGAGTAGTTTTCAATCAGAAAGATAATCTCAAAGATAGATGGCAGGATAATTGCTCGTTGGTGCGACGTAAATATTGTGTCGTTTCTATTAATCTCAGCGAATCGGGTGTCAGGGTTGTCACTCATTCATCAAAACAAATTAAAAAAAACATATTAAAAAAAAAAGAGAGAGATGCTGGAGGGAGGGGGATGTGTATCCAATAAGCAGCCGAAGGCATGCAAGGTAATGAATGTTGCTTACATGCTGTTTGCATTTTTTGGTTTATAAAAGATAAAGGTAACTCAGGCAGTAGGTCTTTATTACCCTTTCAGTAGGGACTGCAAGGGCCACTGCTGCATGCAGAACAGAGCAATAAGGCTGTAGAATGGGATTGCGGTTGCACAACGGGGGAAGAAAGTGGACAATACACCCTAGAGATGGAGGTGAATAGTCAGAGCATTAACAACAGGCAGGAGGGTACTGCAGAATCACAGTACCTGGGAGAAAGGATGCAGATCACAGCATAAAACAAAGGCAGTGCCTCCATCTACCATGTATTGGAGTGGGCAGGGAATGGGGAGGCCAGCAAGCTGGGCACAGTGTCTTGGAGCAATTTTGCCACACTGGCTGCAGGATGACAGCATGTCACTGCCCTGCTGCAGTATCAACCTGTCTCCCTAGCATTGCATTTCCAGGCACTGTGCACCTCCTTTCCCTGCTCTTGCAAACTGCCTGTCCTCAGGCACCCTCCTCACAGCCCTTTGGTCCCCTAACCCCAGTGTATCAGTTTAGTTAATTTCTGATGACCCAGAAGGACTGAAGCCCCTTGCACACCCCCTCTCCTGGAACCCCTTTACTTTTGCCTGGGGCAGTGCCCTGGTTTGGGACTTACAGGTAACAGCTTGGGTCACACAGTGGCCAGTCACCAGTGTTCCCCACTGACTGAACAGAGACATTCCTTGGGAAGATCCTCATTCTACTCTGATATTCATTTCCTGAGGGCTGACACCTCTTTCCCCACGTCAGGAGCCATAGACTTGGCTTCTGCACAAGGGATTTTCTCTATTGGATGCTGGGCTGAAACTACCACTCACACCACACAGCTGGCACAGCTTTACTGGTAGAGATCCGGTGGGAACAAGGAACCTCAAAGAGAAGGCTCCCCATACAACTTTCACCTTAATCAAGGACATAGTCACATCTTTCCAAGAGTGGAAAAGTTTTGCCTGACAGTAGACTCCAGCCAGGCCATCCTGTCCTGCAATTCACAAGAGCTGATGAACCAGTCAAGACTAGATAAGCATTTGAACAAATCACTTCCTCAGTAAATTCAGCCATGGGCAGGACCAGTTATGAACTCCAAGCCAGGGCTGTTGGAGCCTGCTGCTCACTGCTGTGATGCAACAGGGAGCCTTTTCAATGCATCGTGATCATCTGTAATCACTGAGGTGGTGCTCTTCAAGCAAGTCACCTCAGTTTGCTCTTGCCTATGTAGCATTTCTGTGGGGCTTGAAGAAAACTGCACCCTTTCCTGCACCTCTGTAGTCTGGAGCAGCCAAAACACTACCTGAAGCTTGTGCTCTTGACTGATGTGTCATAAGCACTTTGGGATGAAAGAAATGCAAAGGTATTATGTTTTTAGACCAGACTTAGTTTGTCAACTAAGACAAGTTTTGCCCTTCTGAGGTCCAGGAAGAAGCTGACAGGTTTTGGCTGTAAGTTTAGCTTAGTGCTTTGCAAACAGCCTGCTAACACAAGGACCTGAACCAATGCCCAGGGGCTGTCTTCACTAAACGGATTTAAAAAATGCTAATATTTCATCCTTGGCCATGTCAGTGTTTCTGTTCATTTACTGCTGCTGTTTGCTAAGTGAATTTATTTATTTAAAAAGCCAATTCTACTGGTAGCTCATGTTGAAAGTTGGAAACAAATTCCCCATGAACATCCTCATGCCAGGCTACGGCAGAACTGGCCCCAGTGTAGGCCAAGATTCATTAGGATTGAGTGCTGTTCTCAGTGCCCAGTCCACTGGGACAGAAGGAGCAGGGATACTTGTCCCAGCAATATGGTTAACCTGTCAATCCAGCCAGCAACGCAATATCCGCTGGAGATTTCAGTTGCTTCTGTGATCTTGCCTTATCTCCCTACATCCCCCAAGCCCACTGCTCAGTGAAATGTCACTTCTCTCTCCCCTTCTTCCAAGATGGAAGTGAACTTGTGTGCCCAGCAGAGTGGCTGACAGACATGAGCTGAAAGGCTGTCAAGGACCCACTGAAAAGCAGGCAAGCCACACTGTGTCAGATTTCGGGGTCTAACACTGCAGCTTTCTGTCTGGTCTTGGGCTAACTCTAAATGGAGCCTTTGATAGGCAGCCAGTCAGCTGTCATCACAGGGTCAAGCCTCAGAAGCAGCAGGGTATGAGCACCTGGGAAGCGCATGCCAGTGAGCAGAGAATAGCAGCAGTATTGTAAGGCTGGGTACTGTAGGGAACCAGGAAAACTAGAATGACGGGAGAGTCAAGCATGGGACAATGGGATAGACCAAGGGCATCTATCCAGAAGCCCTGGAGAAACCTCAGTTCCACAATGACTTCTCAGGGGTGAAGTGTCCCACGAAAACAGCCTCCTACTAACTCCTTGGTGCTCATTTCTCTGTCTATGAAATTAGCCTAAAGGAGATTCTTTAAGGGGAAAGACTGCAAAGGCAATTATCTTCAATAATCACCCAACATAATTTTTCACTTCCCATGGGTGAGAATTGTATCAGCCCTTAACTTCCCCACGGATGGAGTCAGAGGCTCTAAACATGACTTGATGCTCAAGAAGAATTTGACTCCTCCCTGTATGTCACACCTTTCCCAGTGAGCACCTGAATGGCTCCCCACTACAAATGACTGAACTCACTCAGGATGGACGTGAAGCAAGAATAAAACACCACACTGAAGGGAAGCTCCTCAGTTCCCTTACTCGATGGCCTGATCCCTATACCATGCGAGTTGGAGTTACAATTATACAACTATATAAACTATACACAACTATACTAACTTACAGCTACCAATTAAGTCACTGCTCTTACTCTGGAATAAAAGTTGGTCCTTCGTTTAGTGGACCTCATTCAAGGTACCTCTGCAACAGCTTTGCGAGGTAACCAGCTAACACTGTAGACCTTCAGGTAACACTTTTCAGAGACACTCTTGGAAAACCAGCATCTGTGGAGTGAAGGTTCTGTCCCAAAAGAGAAACTGGACGAAACTGAAAATGTTAGTAAAGAACAAACAGCTAGTCTTCAGCATGAGATCAGCTCAAAAACTTAGTCGCATCAGAGTCTATTCTAGGGCTACTGAGGTATGAGTGATCTGGAAACTGAGAAGAACAGGTGGTAGAAAAATGCAGACAACAGCCTGATTTAAATGAATCAGATAAAAGTGGACTGAGAAGGACCTCAGAATGAGAAAGCTGGATAGAAAGGCAGAAAACTGTGAGTGAAATCCAGTGTCAACCAAAGCCAAGCAATGCAGACTGTCCTCAGAGAGAGCACTTCCATAGACCTGGAATTTCCAAATGAGTACAGGAAATATAGATAGTTAAATGTAAATGACCTTTCACTTTACAGTGGTGGCAAGGCAAAAAAAAAAAAAAGGAAAAAAAAAAAAAAAAAAAAAAAGCAGGGAAATAAAAACAAAAAGCACTAATTCAGATCCACCAGGAAGGAAATACTGAGTGATAATAGAAATTTTTGTCCTTGTGTTCTGTACTCTACAGTAGCACCATCTCCAGTAGTATGCAAGAGGACTCTCACAGGAGAAATGGTGCTGCCCTCCACCTTTTTCCTTCCTTACATACCAACATAAAGAGCAAAAGGGAACCATGCCCTCAGAGAGCTCTATCATAGTTGGTTAGCACTGATTACCTTCTGGAACAGAGCAGAAACAGGAGTCCAAAGCTGGGAGACAAAAGTGCCTGGAGAATATAGAATATATGAAGCCACATTAACTCATGGGACTTACCCCACCAGCACTGAATTAAGCAGAACAGCTTAAAGCAGCATTAAAAATAGTATCAGATAGGTATTTGAATCATGGCGTATTCTATACAGGCTCTCCACTCCTCTCTCACTGACAGCAGCAAAAACTTGCTGCAAGAACACCATAGCAGTTTAGCACATCCTGCCTCCTAACATCAAATTATCACCATGACAGTCAGAGACTCAGTTAGAACTCATAAGCTGGTAAAACTCTGGACACCAGAGAATAACAGCGCACCCATTCCCACATCAGTGACTGGTTGCCAGCTGAGGGAGTATTGCACAGGCTTTATAGATAAATTGGGTGGCAACTCCTTGGTTTAAACGGTGATTTGTCTTTAGGCTTTGTGTACTGACAGTAGTTGTTCCTATATCTAAAGTTCCTACAAAAGGAGATGAGAACTGTACAGAGCTGTTCCCTGGGTGTGCCAGTGCACCACCAGCTTGAAGAAAAGCCAAAGAAGTCTAAGGCACTCCCCAGACCAGCAGACAGAGAAAAAACCCTTCTTCCCAAACTGGGCTCCTCTGGAGCATCAATCATCGTGGGAAACAGGACTCAGGAGCAGGGAGAGAATTGGTACAAAGTGGAGTGATAACTTCTATACTTCTACATTTCACACCACATAGCTTTATGTCTAGTGCTGGATGGCTCTTTTCAGTGTAACTCCCCTGTACCTTCTTATATCCAGACCTCCCTCCTTTGTCTCTCTAGATGAGGAGATAGGTGTGGACACCAGAAGCTGCAGCAAGATAAGTCTGCCTAGTTACCCAGAGGCAGAACAACTGTACTGGCCACAAGAACCAAGCACACAGAGGTCAGGCTGGAAAGCATTTCAGGGTAGAAGAAGTCATCAAAGGGAAAAATTATAAACTTCCTTCCCTCATTATATTTCCCAGCTCTGACTCAGCCTTCCATGACCTTTACAGACTGGCAACCCACCACTGCTGAAGTACCTTTCTTTCACATAGTATTTCCCTCATGATGTAACAGCCCAGGACCAGCCAGTTCCCGTATCTGACAGCTGGTCTAAACATGGACTGAACTGAGTAGCAATACTTTGTTCAGAGCTCATTGTAAAAGTGATTCTTGAGCCTGTCAGGATCAATGGTACTCTAACTCTAAAACAGTTTTAATATATGTTCCATTTAACCTCCTCGCTTCTCCCTGCTCCACTGAGGATGGGATAGGCACAGCAGCACCTCTCAAGATTGGTGAGATGCATGGTACAACTCACCCTGAGGAAAGCTCATTTGGTTCCCTTCATCTTCTGTCAGCCTCACCTGACCACTGCAAAGGCTGTGTAGAGACTTCATCACCACTGTGAGCACCTCTGGGAGTATCCATGACCCTGCTCACTGGAAAGCCCTCACACAGAGCTGCCCAGCACTCAAGACACCCAGACATGAGAGACATGCAGAATTGTTCTTCCAGGGATGGATTTTCAGAGCCCTCTCACATCACCTACCTCCCTGTCCAGGGCTGCCACCTACAGCTGGTGGGGGATGTAGGGGCATATGTATCACATGTCCCAGCTGAACATGAATGAGGAGCATAAGGAAGAAAACTCTGCAGCAATGGCCTAAAGCGGTTTAGGCTGACAATGAGGCAGATTCCCCAACCAAAAAAGGGTGAAACCTAACCTCCAAGAGCCCTCTTTTGTCTCACAAAGGCTAAATGGACAAAACACAGAAAATGATACTCTAATGCCACAACAAAAAACTGGGACTTCCAGGCCTGACTGGCTCACTCAAATACCCCCCTAGTATCAGTCTCATTACTTCCCTTTTCCTCTGTTTCTCCACCAAAGGTTAGCCTGGGGATAGCATTGACCAGGAGGCCATGCCTGTGCAACTCTCTGGAGATGCTGGGAGGGGAGCAATGGAGAAGGCCAGAACAAGTTGGTTATAGTGCATTTGGCTATTGATCTCACCGATTTTCTTCCTTGTAATTCTCCTACTCCTGCACTGCAGCAAAATCCTTCTGCTCCCACCCTATCCCCCATTCAGAACCGTTTTGGCTTTGTGATTAAGGTACTTTTCCCTGTGGACACTCTAAAGGTGGAGCTCTTAAAAGAACAGGGGTCCCCTGATCCAAAGCACACCCGCTGACTCAGCCTGGTGCACATAGTACTTCTGATCACTTTCCCACTGGCCCATCCATCAGCACTCAGACAGTCTAAAGGCCATAACCAAATCTCACTGAAGCTTCTGGGAGGTTTTCCATTTACTTCCTTAAACAGTGAGGCAGCCTCATTTCTCTCTCTATGGAGCACAGTCTTAGGATTCCTCCAATGGACAGCAACTTACCAATCTCCAGACACTAAATGAATACCCTGACATGGCTGCATCTCCTTCTGGCACCATGGTCTTTTAGGTTTCTCATCTCCACATACCATGTTCAATGTGGTTTTCTTTTACTTGCGCATGTCCTGGCAGCCGGGACCTTTATTTCTTACCTCTTGTTTCAAATTTCAGATCCCTTTTCATCTCCACATTGCAGGAACTGGTTACAGTGCTCCCAGTTTAGTATCCTTTGCACATTTAATTAATGATCCATTTACCTCCTCTTCCATATATCTAATGAAAAGGATTAATTACACCAGCTTGACTGGTGATCCCTGTCCCACCTCACTGGCCATTTCAAACACCAGGTTTTCAATGGCAAAGACCAGATCTTTCTATATCAATCTTATATGATTCTTTTACAGCCATCATCATACTTTGATCAGTTTTAAGTCCACATTCCCCCTCCTATCTGGAGAACAAACACATATGACTAATGGAATTTCATATGGCAGAGTCAAATGCTTGACCAGTGATCAGATGCCCGTAAAATACTAGTCAAAGAAAATGTGAGTAAATAAGCAACAGCACAGGAATGCCAAGAGCACTTGCCCAACCTGGTTTCTTCTCCATACTGTTTTTACAAATATCATTGCCTACTCTCAAGTTCTCTAACATTATTCCTATTTATTTTCACTTTGGTTCCCAGGGAGATGCTTCTACCACAAGAACCCAAATGCTTCTACCACCCCTATCAGTCATCTCTCTCCCTTAACTCTATCCTCCCTTGAGCACATGATTGAGCACAGATTCTCTTACTGTGGGTGACAATAAAAACAGTCTTTCAAAATATGTTAACTGGACCAGTACAGGATGAGTATGATCACCTCACAAACAGGGACAGTGACAAGGCAAGGTGTTTAATGCTTTCTTTGCCTCATTTGTTAGATTGTGAAGCCCAAAACTGCACACAATACCCAAGATATTAAGTGTCCAAAGAAGGGCATGAAGATGGTGAAGGGTCTGGAGGGGAAGCCATATGAGGAATAGTGAGGTCACTTGGCTTGTTCAGCCTGGAGAAGAGGAGACTGAGGGGAGACCTCATTGCAGTTACAACTTCTTCGTGAGAGGAAGAGGAGCGGCAGGCACCAATCTTTCCTCCCTGGTGACCAGTGAGAGGACCCCAGGGAATGGCCTGAAGCTGTGCCAGGGAAGGTTTAGTCTAGATACGAGGAAAACATCCTTCCCCTAGAGGGTGGTTGGGCGCTGGAAGTGGTCATAGCCCGAAAGTGTCAGAGTTCAAGAAGCATTTGGACAATGCTCTCAGGCATATGGTGTGATTTTTGGGGCTGTCCTGTGCAGGACCGGGAACTGGACTTCAATAATCCATGTGGTTCCCTTCCAACTCAGGATATTCTATGATTCTATGAAAAGCTGGGGTAGGAAGAACAAAGATACAAGCTGAAGAATTCCAGATTTTGTATAAAAGTATCTGCACTAGCTGAGGGTACTTGAATTTCCACATGTAGACATGCCAGTGGATGCAATGGTCACATTCTGCCCTTGAAAACCTCTCACTGCAAACACCTCCATTTAGAAGCACATGGAAATCTCCATTCCCCTATGGGAAACCACTAGTAATAGGACAGCTTCTCAGCAGAGCTAATTCTCTCACCTGAGGTCACTGCAGGTGAGCTGGCAAAAACAAAGCAACATCTGATACTGGGCTGAAAGCTGCCCTCTTGCCCTGAGGCCAGCAGCAGATCAAAGAGGTGCTCCCAATAACCACCTCTTCTCCTCTCTCAGCCTTATCTCCCTTCTTCCTGGACTGCCAACAGAGGAATTATCTCTCTAGACTTCTTGCAAGAAGGAAGTGGACACAAAAAGCTCTCAACATACAGTGGAACTTTGCAGCTTTGATTACAACTCCTGCATTTAAGCTACCTGAGGAACACTAATCACCATGCCAAGAGGTACACCTTGAGGGGAATTACACCAATGCTCCAGCTGTCTCACTTGGAGGCTTCAAAAAAACATGCATTTATTTTTACCTGAACTTCTCTCAAGGAAGAGAGCAAGGCGAATGTGTCCCTCTGATGTGCGTGACATTTTCTGGTACTTGAGCAGAGGTCCATTTTCCTCCTCAGGAAAGGGGAGAGATACAGAGCAGCCAGCACAAGGACAGATGGCCAAACATGAAAGCAGATTTCCCTCAGTGAGAGGCAGTGACACTGCATGGAATTGCAGGGAAAGGGCTTTATAAGGCCCCTAAATTGAATCCCTCAGAGATCTTAATTTCTGTGAAAGTCAGCTGTTAGGTCCCTCTAAAATCTTCTCTAACCTAAATAAGCCTGGATCCCTCAGTATCTCCTCACAGTTGCAAATGCTCCAACCTGCTGATCACCTTTCTCACCCTCTATTCACTTGAACCAGTTTATCAATCTCTCTCTTGTACTGGGGCCTCAAATCCAGACAACATGTTCTAGACAGAGTTTGAAAAGTGCCAAGCAATGTGAAATGACCACATCACTTGACCCTTCGTGGCTATGGTCCTGTGAATACCACTTAGGGCACTGTTGGCTGTTTTTGCTGGTAGGGCATACTCATGGCTCATATTCAGCTTAAGATCTCTCAGGCCCCCAGGTCCTCTTCAGCAGAGCTGCTACCCAGGCAGGCAGACCCCAGTACGTACTGTCATAGTGGATTATTTCTTCCAAAGTACAGGACTTTTGTCCTTGTTGAATTCCATAAGGTTCACATTAGTCCTGCAGCCTCTCTAGGGCATTTTGGGTGGCAGCCCTGCCTTAAGCATATCAACGGGTGTCCCCAGTTTGTGTCAAGGGCAAACTTGATAAGAGCGTGCTTTGTTGCATCCTATAGGTCTTTGATACAGATGTTAAACAGGACAGATCCCATGCAAATATGTTACTGGCCTACAGGTAGTCTGTAAGCACGGCCCTCTGAGCTTGACCACCTGATCTATTTTTAACTCCTGGTGGTCCACTCATAATAGCTTTATATCAGTCCTGCAGCATTCTGGGAAACAGTGTTGAATGTTTTGCTGAAGTCAAGGTAAATGGCTTCCAGGCCTCTCCCCTTGTCCACAAATTCCATCATTTTATCACAGATGAGAATCAAGTTGGTCAGGCATGATTTATTCTTGGAATATCCTCACTGACTGTTCCTAATCACCTTCTTCTTCTTTGTGTGCCCAAAATACGTTCTAAGGGGACTAACTACATCATTCTCCCAAGGACACAGGTGAGGCAGACAGGCCTTAATTTATTGGATTTTAGACCTCTTTTGAAAATGGATCAGAAGGAAGTTATAGATCAGAGAGAAATCCATAGTCTGTAAAGTCAGCTACTTTCACCTGCTTACTCTTTGGCAGCTCACAGCCAGCCCAGAGTAGCTGGTAGTGTGCATGGAATGGGTAAGTGAGCTTTCTGGCTGCCTCAGATTTGTTGCCAAGGGATATAAGAAGCCAGGAAGGAAGGACTAAGTTGCAGGTTGGACAGGTACCAGTCCATCAGGAACAGTAGTGTTCTGAATGCAGCATGCTGTAGAAGTACCAACTTCTCCAGTATGTCTCTCCATAAGAATACATATCCTTCAGGAGAAAACCCCTAAAAGACTATTTGTACCAATAAATATGCAAACCAAAGTGGGCCTTGAGCAGACCTGCATCACAAAAAACTTGGGCTGGTCTATTTCTTCACATCTTTTAAAAAAATGCTATTTCCCAGTAACAAACGCATAAAGCTGTCTCCTTATAAATCTAAATATTAGGGTACAAAAAATGTCCTTGTCTAGACTTAGATAGCTGGAGAGATGACATAAGTCTGCAGCTTATAATTCTCTCTGAAACAGGAAGGGCATGGGATGGCTTATACCATATATAGTATGAAGGAAACCCTTTACATTCAAGGGAGACATGAGGAAATATCTTCTGAAAATAAAACCTTCCAATTAGAACAACTCAAAGAACTCTAAAGAACTTGCCAGTGATGTCCTTAACACCTTTTTAAAAAACCAAGAAAAACCCAACCCAACATGAAACATGACAGAAGCAATGATAGTGAAATTCCTGTCTTTTGAAAAGGACAAAAGGATGTTGGCATGGAATTCTAGATCAGTTAAACTTGATCTCAGCCTGAACAAACAATAAAACAGTTAACTCAGAATTATATTGGGAAAAATAAAATCAGAGACTAAAAATATAGTCAAAAGTAGGTCTTATTAGGCTGCCACCCTCTCTCTCTCCAGTTCTTTCCCTTTTGTGGGATTTTTCCCCCTTCTTTTTTTTTTTTTTTTGAACATGATTGAAGACCTGATAGGTAAAGGCAGCAATGCTACTGCAGCATAACTGGACTCCATAGCAAGGCTACAGCCACAGCCAGTTTAGATGTCATTTCACATCTATTGTGCAGGTCCTAATACATTCCTGGCCCAGAAACCAGCCTGCTGCCCCTGTTCAGTACACACAAGAAGCTCATCCACAAATGTACTCGGTATACAGGAAGGTGGTAGTGGCAGTCAGGTGACAGTGGCATGCTGACTGCAGGGGCTTGGAGAGCTGGACATGCTGCTTTCACTCACTACCCAGTGCACTTTGCTCTGCACATCCTGGAGCCAGGGCAAGCTCGGGGCTGGGCTGCAGGAGAGCAGAGCACAGCCCTCTGTCAAAGGACTGATGCACAAGAATGACAGGGCAGTCTATATCACTCTTCGTTCATGTGAACAGAGATGGAGGTTTCTGGTTATGGGCAGGCTGCAGCCTCTGTCTCTGGAGAAACACACTTGGGGCTGCAGTGCCTGTCTCTACAGAAACACACTTGGGGCAGTGTGAGCCAGAACAGGCACCAGGGCAAGGTATAGAAATGTGCCTTGGTCTGGAGCAAGAAAGACACTAGACAGAGCTTGCAGGAAATTCGGGAGGTGAGGAACATGAAGGACAACATTCTTTGGCTGAAGCTTCCTTCTGTGACATCTCAAGTAACAAACGTGTGGTGTGAGCAACCCGTAGGTTATGTGATCTACAGATTAAAAAGAGGCTCCCCATGTGAGATTCAAGAGCAATTGTCAATGGTAAGATGGTAACAGAGGCCTGCACTGACGCATTGCAATTCCAACTCATTGTTGGTATAGGTACAATAGAGGTGGGTGGGATGAGGCAAAACAAGAAAAGCTGTTCTCAATGACATGACTCACATCATTCTCTATAGCCCAGCAACACACAGCCCAAGGCAAAGTAAAAAGTGGGAGGGACAGATGCTACAGGAGACTGTAATAGAGACCAACTCAGGGGTCCCAAGCGCAACATGAGCTCTCATGTAACCCTTGGATCTATAATATGGGAAAGATTAAGAGCACTATATAAGCATCTTGCATGCATCAGTGAGGCAATTGCTAGAGCTCGTCCTGCACAGTTGAAAGCTTTTTGTTCCCTTGATTATTCAAGACGGAGAGAGAATGTGCTTTCCATGGTAAGAGAGTCAGTCTTGTAGGAAGTTGGAGATTCAGAGCCAAAATGTTGAAGTTGATGGATTTGGTTCAGGATGAAATTCTGACATACTGCCTTCTCATGGCAAGGGGAATTATACACCAGCCAAGGGAGAAAAGAACTCACGTGCTTATGCCTGTTTACATGACATTAGTTGCAACATGGAATTGTCTTCAAACACTGCTTACCAATCGTTGCAGATGCCCTAGAAGAAAATCTGTTGCAGGAATTTATTTTTACCTGAGGAGAATACACCATTGTGGACTGCTGAAGCAAGACAAACTGTGTGTATCTGAGAATATATTCAAAGTCAGCTATCTACAGAGAACCTGCAACAGGACTCTGTGGAGATAGGGAACAGATCACGCAAGGTCAGTGGAGACATGACTGGATCACAGCTATCCTAACTGTATCTGCTCTTTCCAATACCTCAGCTCCCCAAAAGACCCTGCATTGCTTTGCTTCAGTAATCAGTCAAGGTTCAAAGGACATGCAGAAACTGTCACAGAAAATGAAACAAAAGCTGCTTTCATAAACACAATTTCCATTTTACGTAAGGCCACCACAAATTGTCCCCAGTAGCAGCAGGTAGGTGAAGAGACAAAGTATCTCTGAGTGTTTGAGTGTCACTCCATAAAAGCACTGAAAGTCTTAGACTGCAGTAACTGGTCACTAGCTCTCTATTGCTACAGTGCCCATTCCATTTCCCATACTCCTTTTTGCCAGGAGGTATTGTCTATTCTGTCCTTGCTGGAATGCTTTGTGGAGCACTGTGATTAGCACTGAACCAAAATCGCCCAACCCTTGTGGACCTTTTTTCCCTTCCTACTATCAGAATGAGATTTCATCTTGATGTTCAGAGCCTGGAGACCCAGAGGTCAGAGGCTACCACACGATCCAGTGAGCCACCCAGTACCTAGATCACAATGTTAACAAATCACCATTTATCTTTGTTACTGCAGCAAGTGTCCAAGGCAAAATGGTGCCAAAGATCATATCTGTTGGGATAACCTATTGATTTGTGTCATATTCTGCCCAATCCCTATTTTATTCTTGCTCAGGCAGAGGTCAAGGCAGGTTAAAAATAACTCCTTCAGTCTGAGGTGCAGGACTGAGGAATTTAAAGCCAAGCTGTTCTTCCCAAGGGTGGGGGTTCAAAAAAATCTCCAACACAAGCAACAGAAGCAGTAATCTACATTTGTGAGCAAGACCTTGTAGCCAGGGAATTCAAGCCACAACAGAAAGTTTTGCAGCTTTAACTNTTTTTTTTTTTTTTTGTGAGAGGAAGTAAATCAGTCATCTTAGTTCATTCAAGCAACTAAACATTACAAAAGTTTATGTGATATACATACACAGTAAATGCTTTGAATGCAGTGCAGACCTAATGCAGATGCTGTTACAGCATTCACACCTCCTAGCCAAAGTACACTGACCAATTTCAGCATAATTCATTGTCCTTATTCCACAGAAAGTTAAAGTCTTGAACTTTATTACCGGGGTAAAAAAAAACCAAAAACATCAGAGTTGAAGTTGTTACTACTGTTCCTAGCACGAACGTTCACATGTCATTTTTGTCAGAGAACTCTCTAGGCAGACAAAATATTTTATTTAGATTATTTTATCCCATTTCAAAACCTTGGAGTTAAATTTCCACCACTTTAGAGATATATTGCCTTCCATTAACATTATGCCCTCCAGGAAATGAAATTTTAAACTAATACACATTTCCCTGTCTTTTTCATTAAAGAAACATTACGTACATACAAAGCAGAAAACACTTCTTTATAGAATCTGCATGATCTCCTGAAAATTTTTCCCAGTGATGCAAAAGAGGATCTTACCTCTATTCTGGCTTCATATTCTCATATACAGATTAGACAATTAAGAAAGGAACCCAGTTTTTTAACTGCATCTTCTAACAACAGAATTTCTGACATTTGTACAAAAGCTCAGCACTTTTCAAGGGGCCTAAAAGGTGGACAAGTCCTCTTTTTCTCTCCACACAGAGATTTACATGTGAGTATCATTCACCTAAAGGCCATACTACTGCAGGCCTCTGAAGTCTTCTGTAGAAGGAAGGAAATTAAATCAACCTATGCTGCCAGGGGGTATCATGAACTGTGCAATGTATGTCAGAAAATTCACTCACTTTTCCAATCAAATGTCAAAAAAAATTGCTTCCCTTTCCTTTTCCTCCTTGGAACTGAAGGGACAGTGTATTTTATGAGTATACATTAGTTATGGTACTCTGGATGAGAAACAATAAAGGATTTCACTGCAATTGTGCAGAACTAGCATGGCAAACATGGTATGCGACACCTCCTTAGGAAGTGAAAAAAGCAGAAACCCCACTTTTGACAGGACAGCTCCCCAGATGAGATGAGAAAAATCTCTGTACAGAATGGTTTACAGAAATACAGCAGTAAAACCACCCTAATGCAACAAAAAAAGAGGGAAAACCAGGAAGGACTGAAGTTTTCCTGGGCTTACAGATAGGCACGGGAAAGGCAGGCTGGCTCACTGCACACAGCATCCTGCAGTTTTGGCATAGAGGGGAAAGGCATGTAAGAACAAGCACAGGACTGGTGCAAAACCTCACAGACACTATTGAGAAACATGTTCATCTCTGCCCTGTCAAGAAACTGACCTGCCCCATGGTTAAGTAGGCTTGGAGACAACTAACCTTGCTGACTGTCACAGTCAGGTTTCTGTCTGTAACAACCAACAGGTGCGAGAGCCAAAGAGCATTTTAAGTCTCAGCAATACCATACTTGCTTGTATGTTCCAAAGCTATCTCCCTCCTTACCAGGTTCCTTCACAAGCCACTTCTGAAGCAGCAGGGCAGAGCCCCACACAGGGCTGCAGGAGTTGGCCACAAGAGTTAACCAGCTGTGGCTGCTCATTTACAGGGTAAAGAGGAGACCAGCACAGGCAGGAGGAAGAGCAGCCAGGGGCAGGAGGCAGCAGAGACCTGGCAAAGCCCTCTCCCCTCTGCTCTCTCTCTAGCGGTTCTGCGGGTGATTACTCCAGAGCACCCAGCCATACCAAAATCAATAAACAATTTATACGCAGCCCAGGGAACTTTGACACACTTAATAAAAGTCTCCAGTCACAGTTATGGCTTCATTTCACCTTAATGTCTTCTTTAACTGTCCCTTCTATTCAAGATCAATTAGAGGCATGTGCAAGCAGAAAAACAAACAGAAAAACCAAACCAAACAAAGCCACCACCAAAAAAACTAAACAAAACAAACAAAACACAGGAAAAACCTAAAAAGCAAGGTCAAACTAAGCAGCTCAGCTTCTCCTTTCTACTCTCCTGAGGCAAACATAGAAATGCAGGGACTGACAGGGAACACATCGGGTCACCTTGTTTACACATGCTTCTTGCAGCCTCTGGTTCTGGGCACAGATCAGCAAGACAGCAGCCTTATTTGGGAGAGCTGGAGTATTTGGTAAGCCTCAGCTGAGCCTGCAGAAAACACCTGTGTTCCCTGCAATTTCAATGGAAATTCATCACCTCTGAAAAATTCCAAATATGAAGGGTGAAACTCTACCTATCCTCCAATGGGGTACAGATCAGGCACCTTTAAGTAGGCCTTCATCTTGTGCTCGGACTGTACAGTCTCACTGTCCCAATCACGACCTGCCTTCTGATGAGACATCCAGAACTCTGCCACTGAATCATCTTCTCTACTCCAGTAATTTACAATAGGAGAGGGTTAATGAAGGAGGGTTACTTCCATTAATAGCAATAGGGGGCAAATAGCTTTTGATCTCTCCTCCCACTTTGTGAATTGAGGTGCAAATATTGTTTTGATATTGTGTATTCATGTTGAAAGTATTAGAAGTTGTCTGTGTCTTCTTGCTAACTTGTTTGAAAAAACTATCTCTGCATCTGGGACATCTGCTCTTGAACAAAATATATGACAGTGGAGGGCCTGGCCCATTTGCCAGACTTTCAGTCCTTATGAAGCTTCTTGAGTTGGAATGCTTCCTCAGACAGAACCTAAAGTCTCTGCCTTAGCTGAGCTGAGCCCACCAGCCACCACAGTGATTACAGACAAGAACAGCTGAGCCAGCTCTTTTCATTGTTTTACATTTGAGACCCAGGTAAAGTAAGATTCAGCAGCACCATGACCCCGATACCAGCAATGCCTTTGTGTCCTTAACCAGAACAGTACAGCAGAAACAGAGTGAAATCATTACAACTCCTCGATTCTTCTCACTATTGCAGGAATAAGCAGAGGAAGATCCGCTTTGCATTCATGCCATCAGACAGAGAAAGGAGTCATCTGAGAGCAACCCTGGGTAAGCAGCAACCTGGTCGACTGACCTGTCCAGGGAAGACACTGCTGAACGCTGGCACTCAGTGGCAATGGCCCAGAAAATACTTTTCCCACAGGTAATAGTTTGGTCTCTCACATTGCTCTTACAGAAGGGGACCTTCCCATTGAAAGCAGAGCTTTAGAGTACAACGGATGGTGTTTAAAATGAAAAAATCCAAAGAAGGTAGAAAATAGGATAAGATATAAGGAACTAAAAATTGCTCAGCCTTCAATCCAAATTATGTTTCACTGATAACATCTCCGAAGTGTGGGGTTTGTTACCCAGCTAGATTCAAAACACATCTACTACTTATCTTGCTTCTTCTTCTTTCTGGCTACAGAGGCCTTCATACACGTATCTTCCCTGATGTCTTTTGGAGTGCTTTAGTTAGTATCCCAAGATGCCCTGGCTCAGGTCCTGAAAGTTAAGGACAATTAATTCAGCCATCAGCGGTTTAGCAGTATCTCCTTTTTCTCCATTTTATTTCACACTGATGTCATCATAGATCGTGTATCATCCTGCTCTTCCTTACCTTTACCACTTGTGGCCTACATCCACACCTTTCTCTGTTTGGACAGTATGTTCTCTGGACAGTAAATGCTTCTATTCAAAGCCTGTAAAGCTTCAGAGTCAGATGGACTTCAGTATCGACCAGAACCTTCTAGGGACTATAGTAGTACAGAAAGTGAGGAAAGGGGGGGCGTGGAGGGAGTTTCTTTTTTTTATTCCGGTTTGGGGAGTTGGGGTTTTTTCCGGCTCCTTTTCTTTTGGCGGCAGTTTCGGGGAGTGAGGCACCGCGGAGGGACTCCGGTGGTTTTGGCCTCTTCCCTGCCTCCTGCTCCTGGCCCGGTGTGCCCCTGTGCTTTGGACAGACATTCACCATCCCCTCGCAGTTGCTGCAGTTTCCTTGGGGCACCGACAGCGCCGACGGCGGGGAGTCCCCGGCCCATTCCCACCTCTGCCCATCCCAAGTCAGAGCCTTCCAGACAGAGAACAAAGGAGACCACATTGCCTACGGGAGAAGTTTTCGCTCCATCCCTTCAGAGACTCATTTCTTTAGAGGTTTTGGTTACAGAGTTATTTGTTCTGTTCTGGTGTTTTGGAGATATATATATATATATTTAGTAGTTAAGAACTGTTATCTTCCCTTCTACACATCTTCCAAATTAAAATTTTGTTTTAAATTTAAAAGAGGTGTGGTCAATTTGAGAAAGGAATTCTAAATTGTTTTAGCTTACTCTAAACTAAGACAACAATGATCCCACAGACTATAGCAGCTGCTCAGGCTACCTTGGTCCTCAGATTCTTTGCTAAAAGAATACTTCTTACATCTCTCAGATAGAAATACTACCTTTCCAGAAGGCCATGCAGTCACTTTTCTTCATATAACCTTTGTTGGAGGAGTTTAGAGCTTTTTATCCACCACTCACTTGACACTGCAGGTTTTTCAGCACACTCACACCATGGCAACTCTAAAATAATCTAAGTATGGATCAGAGGCAGCGAAACATTTTAAAGCAGGTTATGCAAACCTGCATGTCGTTATATCTTCATAATTCGAAGCCTCTCAGGGAACGTTCAGATCACCAATATATTAAAGCATACATCAGAAACTAACTGGGTGTTAAATGTTTCCAACTGAGAAGATCCTACATGTCTGGGAGGAGCTACCTCCAGTAAAAAACTGTATGCTGCTATATCACAAGCCTTCAGCAAGAGAAATTATTTTCTTACTTGCAATGTTTTACAGACTGTTCAATGCAAAATATCTCACTGATACCCTATGACAGAGAATTGGTCAGCATTTCGTGCCGTGGTTCTATTGCCTGTATGAGTGGGTACACAGCAAGGTCTAGAAACTGTGGCCTTCAACAGAATGCAGTTGCAAGCTACTAGTTTGCTTGGGAGTGTTTGGAGGAAGTGAAGGGCTCTAGACAGAACAGACATGGAGACCAAATAATGAACACTCTATGTTAGTCACTGCATGGAGCCACTAAAAATTGAAACAAAAGAATTCAATCAGAATATCACTGGGACAAAGGTGACTGGAGGGATAAGCTCTCAAACCATCTGCTGGTTGGAGTCAGAAGAGAACTTTCTCCTCCGCTAACATGTTACTACACATTTATTACACATCAAGTTTATAACTACCTGGAAAGCACCAGTTAGAAGGAAGGCAATCTCCCAGGCTGTGACAAAGCAAGCTTTCCATTAATAATCCGTAACTCCAAGAAAAACAGAAGGCACACAGCATTTTCAGAACTACTCAAGATTCTCCCCTGCCCATTCAACCCAGCTTTGTAAGCATACAATACAGACACAAGCAAGTTGATGGGATTTTTTCTTTCCCCTCCATGTCCAAACACTTGTCTACATCCAGCCAAGGTCAGGAGGTGACCACTAGCATTAACAGCATCTTAGCCACCATCAGGGACCTGATCCTATGGGGATACAAAAGGAAGATCCTTCAGGAGAAAAGTAGGAAGCCATTAACCGCAGGCTCTATAAGAAACAACTTCTGCAGCTGTAAAACAATGAGACCTATTGTGGCTGAAGCACTTTTTTTTCTTTCTCTTTTTTTAAATAAGCAAGCACCCTATGCAGAAGCTTCCTCCTGTTGTACATCCCAAGAATTTTCATATTCAACAGAAAACCTCTCTCCACGCTGACCAACCAAGAGTCCTTATCTATGGATGGGCGCGGAAACCTAATAGGATGTGTGAATGGATCTGGATTATGTAGCCAAACTGAATGACATCCAGTTCATAATGACATGTCATAATCCTGTGGCAGGATATGGGGAAATGGACCAAATGGTTTCCCAAAGGGAGATATATGTTGGAATGGGAATGGTAAAAAATCCAAAATGAGTCTAAGCTTCTAAGCACTGCATTGCATTTCCTGGGTACAAAAGGGAAATGGAGGGGCTGATAGAGACATGTCGTCTTTCCTTGTTTCCTTTACTGCTGGCAAGGCTGTGATTTTATACAGAAAACACTGAGCACTAGCAAGGTCTGGAATAGAAAAGATCACAGTTCTGTTTCTGCCTGCCATTGTGACAGTCCTAAGGCCCCAACAAAACAACATATTTGCTTGCCTTACTCCTTCAAAGATCACTTCAGGTCTAGCATTGTACTGCATCCTCCCATCCAACTGGGATTGCCTCCAGTGGCACTTACGCTTCAATTGAGAGGAAAAAGTATTTAATACATGAATGCCCTGATGTAAACGCCTTGCCAGAGGTGCGTGAAGCACTCCAGGATACCAAGAGGCCTGATAAATATACAGTCTTTTGGGACAAGGCCTTTTGTGCTTTTTATGCCGTCTCACAACTGGAAGTGGAACTGATAACCAGCAACACAGGTCACTGCAGCGCCTGAAAATGAGACCATCACACTCCTTAAATCAACCTGGTTTATGCTTTCCTAGATAGAAAAATATAGTCAAATGTTATGCTCTTTCCTTAAATCCAGACCCTTCAAGCCCCAGGAGCAGACAGAGTAACTGCACTTCTTCATCTGGGAATTATTCAGGACAGCTCTACTCTGCTTTGGATGGTAACTGCGTTGCCCGGATTGCCTCCTTATAAGCACAAGAAGGCTGGACAGACAGACTGTCTCTTCAGCTGTGGAAGAGCATAACCACTATACCATACAGAGCTCAAACAGTATTGAAGCACTGGCACTGCTACCCTGGACCTGGCAGAGAGGGAAAGACAGAAACCCTTTTGGATTTTTTTTTGGATTTCAGTGCTCACTCCGATCAATCAGACATATTTTTGGTTTGTTTTGTGGGGGGGTTTTTTCATCCTTTTTAAACTGCAGTTCTTTCTCTTTGGGCTTTATAGAGTTTTTCTGGACTCTAGAATCCATCAACATTTCCCTGTGATAATTTTTCATCTAATCTAACCTACTAAAAGGGAACAGGAAGAACAAAACATGAGTGTTCAACAGAACAGATGGATTTGTAAAGCTACATGGTGCAGGGCAAGCTGAGAGTTGTTTGTTGATATTACAGTGAACTTGAGGGTGCACTCAAGAGACAAATAGGTGGACACTGAATTGTCCAGTGTGTTCCTTGTTCTGTATGAGACAAGTCTGTCACTCCTGTGAAATCCTCACTTGGACATTCTGTCATTGCTTGGTGATTTGAATGCATTCCCATTAGCAAAACTGAAGCCTCCCTTTCACAAGTGGCAGACTGCTGTAGAAGGCCACTTTACCAGGCAGTAACATCTGGTGGAGAGAAAATTCCTCTAAGCAGATTCTTTGTGACTGAAGCAGCAACCTTGACCAGTCACTTCAGAGCCCCGTTACATCCATAATGATACTGTCTCCACCTTTCCCTTCCCCCCAGCATGAAAGATGAGTGGTTGTGTGGAACGAGTCCCCGAGCTGTGATGGGAATCCGTCTCGCTTGGCTGCAAAAAATATATATATCCTGGTATGGCTGTGATGAATCCTTTCATTATTCATCTGCAATTGCCCTGCTACTGCTGCTGTTCCATTCTCACTCTCTTTCTTTTATAAATAAAAATGGAAACAGATTAATGACAAATATTGACAGAGATTGCTTTTAAAGAGCCACACTTGAGTGTGGGCTATCAGGGAGAAGCAGTGACAGAGCAGCATCAGAGGGATGAAAAGACCAGGAAAGACTAAGTAAGAGATGGGGAAAAAATAAAGATGCTCACTTAGGCTGGGCTAGATGAGCACTGACAGGAGCAAGGTATCTTTCTGGTGATGTGGACCTCAATTTGCTCCAATAAATGAGCTCTGTATTAACATGCATCTAAATTTTTGAAGTAACTAGCAGTAGTCAGCTGGGCTGTCAGAGGTACTCCAGAGCAAAGCGTACAGAGATTAGAGCAAAATATTCACAGGACAAAATGGCAACACACAGAGGGTCAGTTACACACAGCAGTTCCTGGTGATGAATAAATACCTGATAATGCTGTTCATCCCACTCCATTCCAGGTGACCAGTAACATCAAGGCTCTAGTGTGTGCAACTGCCAAAGCTACTTGTATTTTAGAATTACTCAGATGGACAAAAACAGTCTGTGATCAGTCAGGCCACAGGCTGACACAGTGAGTGAGTGCGTCCAATGGAGACAAACCTGGCCTCATGACACCACTCCCTGTCTATTCCCACTGCAGGAAGAAACATGACAAGCATTTTACTCCAGTAGTGCTCCAAGAAGCTAAATTGCTTATTCCTATGTAACATTTAATCCCCTTATTGAAGAAAGAACAGGAGCAGAAGAGAACAGGCAGAGGTGATATCTAGCTCTTAGAGAAAGAAAAATAACTCACTTCTGGTTTACTTCTCACCTTAAAATAACCTGTTGTAGCCATTTTGAGCAAATGGGCTGCAGGAGACAGAGCTCAAAGTGCTGCCTTCTCATAACCAAAACATACCTGTTCCTTGTAGATCCTGGCACATATTCTCTCATCACATAAACAGGTAAAAGACCTGACCTGCAAAGTGGTCAACTCAGACTGCTTGTTGTGCCACACACTGCTGCAGCATTGCAGAGAGGGGGAGGGATCTGCAGCCATTGCACCTGACTTAGTATTTAGCCCAGATGTTGCATCTTAGACCTTCTAGGTGCTGTGCAAACCCCACAGACTGGAATAAGTCTTCTCTCCCCATGGGAGGACTGATGCCACTCTCCTGTTCTAAACACCTACTGATGCCCTTCAAGTCAGCTGGAGCCCCAGAGATCACATTTTTTTCCATTTTTCTCTCTGCTTTTAATCTCTTCCTCATCCTCCACAGTCAGCTTGAATTGTTACCACTTCTCTATGTATTTCTACCCCTATGGTGATCTCCAGTGACTGTAGTCTCCTTCTCCAGGTCCCACGCTTCCTAACTCAAGCACCACCTATCTACCAGAAGATACCACATTCAGTAAAATCACCTTCTACCAAACCATTTCCAAGTCTATCTCACCTTCCTGCCATCATTTACACCTTCTAACTAGCTCCTTATTCCCATCAATATGTTTGGCATCACATTTGAGAACAGAGATGGGCATGGGCTCATTGCTGCTTGCTCTATGCCAGCCTCCCACTTAACTAAACCCATTTCCACCCATCCCTCAGAACTGCTCCTGCTCTTTTGGTGCCAAGTCACCCTCCCACCCTCCTCCTCAGAGCACGCTGCTCCTTGGACTCCTTTCAACAGCAGCTAATTTAAGACATTACAGCACAGAAGCCTGTGCCAACATCCAATGCATAAACAAAGACCAGATACATGAGAGGAGAGAACACACTGTCAGCATTTAATAACAAACACTAATTGTGAATAGGGGGGATGGACTTCTCCATCCCTGTTCTCTCAGCAGCCAAAAGCCACCCAAGCCAGGGGACATGGCCATTCACAAACAGGATCCATTAACTGCTGAATGGCTCGGTATCCAACTGATTGACACCAGCCTGCTTGGTGTCTGACTGATCCACTGAACGGACAGACAGCCTCTTGGAGTTTTATGCACCTCATTAGCCTAGGGGCACAGAAATATAAGGTCTTTAGTGATGCAGTTTCAAAAGTCTTTCAGGCCTGTTACAGATTTGCCCTATAATCTTTGCAAAGTTTTAACTTCTTTCTGTGCCTCTCCTTTTCCTGACAAAATTGCCTTATATCTGATCCCAGAAATGTGCAGAGAAAATTGTTTGTGGGCCTCAATATTTCAGTACTTTTACTGAAAGCTGTTGCAAAAGACATATGGGTTATTAATAACATTCTCATTCACTAGAAAGGCTGGTTCTCATTACACGATGTAGAGATACTAAGTAATTTCCATCATTTTGCCCCATCGTTCACTGTGCCTCAGAGATAAACAAATCAGACCCTTAAAGAGAAGAGATCCATGTGAAAAACATTTTGGGTTCTCCAGAGCTGCCAATTCCCTTCCAGCCATAATCCTTTTTTAGGAAGCATGTATTGTTACGTCACAGGAAATGTCCCTTCTCACCTCAGCTAAACCTGGTGTCAAAATCCCTAAAGAGCACCTGGGAGAAGAGGAGCACACAGTTCTTGGCAAGGCAGTTCCATGTGACCTTACAACCCCCTCAAAAGCATCTCTTGCAGCCTTGGACTGTGTGGAGTTCTTACGAGCTGCTGAATCCCTGGAGACCATGGGGTGGTGGGCAAAGATCTGCAAGCAACTGAGCCAAAGTTAAAACCTTGGTGCTGCCAGTTGGGTGAGTCTCCCTCATTCAGAGCATTATTCCCAGGACTTTCTCTCAGCCCACTCAACATCTTAGCCCCAGTCCTGCCATCACACCTTGGGCTGCCTCTAGCACTCCTCACACACATCGACTAAGCCAAATCAGTGGACTAAGCCAATAGAAATCAAGTGATTTTTTGCAGTTAAGGTGGTTGATGTGACTCAGGAGTCAAAGGAGTGAAAGGTAAGCAGCAGGAGTTTACAGCCAGGCACAAAGAGACAATGAAGTGGAGATGGAAGGATAAGGCTTCTCCTTTTAGCAGATGAATCATTTACCTCATCTCATGGCCTTGCACCCCATATTTCCAACAAACATTCCTAAAATTTCAGTCAAATGCAAGGACTTTTTAGAGTGCTTTAGGATGTATTTGGATGAAAAAATAGTGCAGAAATGGAAAATCAACACCTCTCCAAATTTCTACATGCTACAGGGTTTCAGCTCCCACAGCACTCAAAGTGATGCTGGAAACACTGAGTGCATTGCAATTGAACCCACTGTCCTGACCTATTCAGCTGCAGGTGTAGCCCATCACACATGCTGCTCTAGTCCTCACTGTACTTCTCCATTGATTTTAAGCTACACTGCTCTTCAGGATTCAGAGCGTCAGACTCCCCAGTACCTACTCCTCCTCAGGCTTCGGGGCCAGTAGTTGAATAGTTACTCGTATATTTGGATCACCTCATGAGAGTTCCAGCTGTTGTCTCTCCTGGGAAACTTTATTTGCTTTGACGTTTCTCTTCAGATGAACACCCTGCATTAACCCACGGTAACATTTTAGCCCTCACAACACTGAGCAGAATCAAACTCAGCGGAAAAACACAAGATCTGGAGCTTACTGACCTTCACACCCATCCCAAAGTCTGCCTTTCACTCATGCTTATGTTTAATGAGAGGACATGAAGGGCCTCAGTAATGGGGTATAGTATTCATACGGATATAAACTACCCAAGCAAAGGCCTAGTCCAGCCTGGCTCTTTTTCCTCCTTTATCTTGCCCCTTGTGTCTCACAGCTTTGCCCCTTTGCCCTTGTTCTGACTCCTCCCTGATCCTCCCACCAGGTGACAATTTGAATTTTAAAGCCATTTACACTCCAAAAGGTGCATAATCAGATTTTTATCCTGTACGTTTCTGATGTGACTCTTTTATTATGACATCAAGTACTGACCCATAATAAGGATGTAAATGCCCACTTTAATGTCTATTAGTAGTATCTGCAGATGCATATAAAATTATAGTATCATCACATAACTACATATTAACCTCTTGAGCTCCACGACAAACTCTCCAGGGAACACTGTATTCCAATTTTCAATTACTAGCAGTAGTAAAGTGACAAGCAGTAGAAGTTGTACTCATCCATATCCTGAACACTCAAGGTACTTGCAGAATGACAGTCATATTCTGAATATGCCAGTTCTGGTGCTTCCAGTTGCTAGTTATCTGTGACAAGCATATGGGTTCTTCCCAGAACAAATACACAGTTACGTTTAAGTATACGTACAGGTGGGATGTAGCTTACCCAAAATAAATTTGTGGTTTTCAGCAAAGTTGTTTCTGAGTCACAGGGTAGTGCACAATCATCACTTTATCCACAGCGATTAGCAGAGAGAAGGTAAGGTAACAGCAGCATACCATGTGTCATCTTTTATGTTTCTGTTGAGCAAACAATCCACTTTGCTCAGAAAATGCCCATTTAGCACAGGTGTGAGGTGCAATGTGTGAGCAAGGAATGATGTAGTGCACAGTACTTTATCACAAGATTAAGAAAACTACAATTGCAGCTACCTGTCCAATCCCAAGATGGTATTGATGGAAATCCAAACATTCTGATTTTCATCTTTCAGGACAATGGTATCTGTTTACATCAGAAAATGGGTATTAGCTGCAAACAGAGCCTGCCAACCCGCATCTGACAAATGAACACTATAAAAAACTTGGAGAAGAAGGTTGCTTGTCGTTTGTTTTTTTTAAAAAAAAAGACACCTGAGTTGCTCTAGAAGATCTAGACCTGACAGTCCACGGAGAGAACAGAACAAAACAGAGGATATTAAAGACAAAAGTTAGTATCATTTTTTCCTTTGCACCCTTCTCCTTCTTTCCAATGCATCTCAGTCAGATGATTGATTCTAGCTCCAAAGAGGGTCTCTGTCCTGACGGCATTTTTCCCAAAATACATACTACCATTTCTGATATTTTAAAACTTTGCTGAATTGGGCATTAAAAGGCAGCCTATCATTTGTTAAACAACAGCCAGGTTTTCTTCACTGGACAATCATTACTTTGGAGTTCAGAGAAAAGAATCAAGAGAACAACACTTGAAATATCACTGTAAGACGAGTTAATAGACCTTAAGGTAAAAGTATATAAAGGGTGACTGCTCAACATCAAGTTTTCACCTACCTATTGCTCTTTCTCAAGTTGTAGTAGACAAGTTATTTCATAGCAGATTCTCTGCAATATTATGAATTTGTGCTGCTCTTTTAATCCCTTGAAAGTCCATCCAGGAATCATAGTATTTCCAGAGTCAAAGCATATCTGGGAAAACTAAAATATCTTTATAAGGAAACCCCAATACAAAGTAGATATATACCAAGAAATCCTACCGCAAAAATAAATTATGTATATCTACACAGGCACACATGTATCTGGTTACAGATAAAAGTACTCAAAATGAAAGCAATTAAGTGCCATCCCAAGTTATCCCTCGGTACATACACTTTACAATAATGCCAAATCAAATTATCAGAGTTTATTATTTTGAGAATCTAGCTTCATAAAAAGCACAGAACACACACTTCTAGACTGGTAAAGTCCCAAGAACTGAAGGAGATTAGCAGCAAATGAATCAGACCCAAAGACTGCAAGGAGAAAGTTTGAAACAGTCAAGCTCTTACAATGAAAGCAACTGACCACCAGCCCTGGAGAGATGCTTGCCTGCTGCCATCTTTCTCTTAGCTGAGAAGGCAGAGAGACTTCAACAATAAGGACAGTGCTACACACCTCATCAGTAATTGTGGCTGGATTTGCAGGAGCTCTGAGCATTTACAGCTGCTATGAAACTCAGTAGGAAATGTGATATGAACCTACCAAAGGGTACAAAGGAAGCCACTCCAAATTGCCAGTGCCTGGGTATCTCATCCTAGGCCCCCCAAAATCCAGAGATAACTCCTGGGTTTTGCTTCAGTTGTTCTGACTTACACTCATTTATACAGTAGGGGTGATAATATCCAAATGCTGAGCACACAAATTCATTAACACTCTAAGCTGCCATAGCAGGAGGTACCCTGAAGACACTAACACTAACAAGGAAAGACACTAACAAGGAAATTACTTCTTCACTCTTCAGAGTGGAGTCTGGACACTATGCAGTAAATAAAGGTTGAAGTCAGTCTAAATGAGGGGGGAGAAAAAAATCAAAGCCAGTAGCTGTACATTCAGAGAGTCTCCACTGTCCTACACTAAGGCAGGAACTCGGTGTGAAAGGGGTAATGGGGGACGGACAGGCCGAGACACACAATCCTCAAACCCAACAACAAATCAGGCAACTGCTTGAGTGCATTTTACTATACATGCAGACAGGCACTGGTTACAGCAACTAGGATCTCTCTAACTGTAACCTTGTCATCAGAACACAATTTTTTTGGTTTGTTTTCTTTGTTATTTAGGGGTGGGTGTTTGAAGAAGGTACTTGTTTGAATGTCTAAGTAAATATGTAAGTGCATGAAGCCAATAGTTTAGAGTCATGCAGTCTACCAATGTGGTGAGAAGAGTGCGAAATGCCACCTGCCCCAGGCAGCCCAGTGGTAGCCAATGCATTCCTTGAGTGCAGGACAATGGCCAGACATCATGGTCCCTTCTCTCCACCTGGCTATCAAACTCTGCACTCCTCACTCCCATTTCTTGCTGTTTCCACAGTATCTGAAAGGACCAGCAAGGGATAAAAGGCTCCCAAAGGCTCCTCTTGCTGCTCACAGGACAGCCAAGAAAGAAAACACAGGACCTTGTTCACTCACCATGAAATACTCAGCAACAGTAGTGTATGGCTTCTCAAAATGGGACTGCGTATTTCCCTATGGAGGGGGATTAGGTGAGTCTAAGCACTTACAAATTATGTGGTGAAGCAGGATGAAGAAGAGTCCTAAGGCAACACTGGTGAACCTCTCAGGATGCTGGTGTCAAAATTGCTAAGAAAACATCAGTTTCAGTGCTGGCATTAGCTTCTCAGAACCACTGGTCTGCCACCACTGCAGCCTGCAGACAGCCTGTGAGCTACAACAGTTCTCCGAGGAAGATTTCTCTAATCTTTAGGTACAATTCTCCAATCTCTATGGACAATTTACAAGTGTGTTTTGCAAAATCCCTGTGCTATATCTGCCTGATGGCAGCAACTCCTGACTAAGATCTGCTCACAGTCTCATCTTTAGATACCTTCCTCCACATCCACCAGTAAAAAAGAGTTACATTAATGTCATTTACCACTTTGAAACTCTACACTATGCTTCATTAAAAAACTACTACTAAGCATCTGTTTCCACTGGAAAATTGCTTTACTTCAGTAGAGCAAAATTTGTACCCTCTGATTTGAAATACCCTTTGTTTAGGTGTGAGAAATTCTCCGTTAATACAAAGCAGGTCTACTTGTATTCATTTGCAGTTTCAGTTGATTTTTCTGAGCTGGAAAAATCATGAAGCAAGCATGTCTGAAAAACACCAAAATAGATAAAGGCCTACACAGTCAGCCCTGTTACCAAATTAACCACCAGTTATTCTAAATGAACTGAGAAAATTCTCTGCCCTGGGATGTAAAATTAAGGACATGTGAACAGTAACTTTTTCCTTTTTTTTTCCTCCCCTTTCTTTTTTTAATAGAAATGGATCCAATTATCAAATTAAATGCTTCATTACTCAAAAAATTACAAAATTGCAAATAGGTGGAAGACTGAAACTGCTAATCATAATTTTTAGATATCTGACATTTTTGACGTTACCAATAGTTTGTCAAATCTGAGCCCTTCCCAAAAGAGAATCTATTGCTCCTTCTTCCAACTCTTTGCACCTAACAAAACTCAGTGCATTTCACTGGGAACACTTTCCAATTCTTACAGGTGCAGCTTGTAGACATGAGAGAAAAATAACCACTTTTAAAAATTGAACACCACTCCCCCAAATATAGTGCTGAAAATTTGAAGCCATTTCCAAAGGATCTTGAACTTTTTGTTCAAAAACATTCAATCCACTTGGGATCTTATTTTTTACAATTTAATAACTGGAACAGTTAACGTAGAGGGATTCTTGTTTTCCTTCCGTAACTGTGCACAGCTACAAATACTGGGACATAAACATAGGCACAAGAAAATTCAAAGTCCACTGCTCATCTGATCTTTGAAGTTGCTGTTATCATGATAAAAAGAACGCTGCCAATCTGTCTTAAAAGGATGTCAATGTTGGCAAAATGAATAGATACCCATTAAACTATCAATTGAAATTGACCTGTTCATTTAAATGAAATCCCTTTTGAGACTGGGCAGATCTGAAGCAGTGACTTGGAAATGAAAGGCTACTTAAGAAACTCTGGAATTGTTTCAGATTCCGAACAGGGAGCATCTCACTTATCCAGAGACAATGTCCTGACAAACTGGGCAACAAAATCACTACAAGACAACTCCAAAGAATGGACATGATAAATTACCTCAAATCCTTCAATCAAGTTTGCAATTCAAAGGAAGAAAAGCATAGTAATTTAAGTTTATACTTAAGAAAACAGCCAAAGCATGCAGATTAATGGGCATTCCAATACTGTAAATCTAGTCAGATGTCAGTGAAACCTCTCTTCCTCTACTCTCAACTCAGTTTGCTTTATATCAAACAATTCTTTCATATATTGATTTATTTCCAGTTTCTATAATCAGAAGAGAGATTCTGCAAGAGCCTCATTTAGAGAATACACATCATGTTTTAAGACACAGGAATCTTTCTTATTTACATGTTATGCCTAAAACAAGAGTCCTAAGAACCCAGAGTCCAATCCATATTAAACAGTTAAATCTTATGACCTCATAAAACATTTGGGACATGCACAAGGCTGCTCCTTACAAATTTTGCGTAAACCTGTTTGTGAACTATCTCCAGGTAAGCCTCCTGTGATAGAGGAAGAAAGCTAAAATGCAACTGAGGGTAGCTTTGCCTCACTGTCTGGTGTTGCCAAAACTTGAGAGAAAATTCAATGGTTTCAGCAGTGCCTCAGGTCTCTGGTCAGGCCAGACTAGACTCAGTTCATGGCCCTCTCAGAAATGCCTCCAGCAATGAAGTCTCACATGCACCCATCTAGGCAATCTAGGCTTTAGCTTCAAGTTTTTATGCCCACTTGCACAAAACAAGAAATGGTTTATTAGGCAGTGTTTCCATTTCCATAAAGGGCTTTCTACCACATAGAAAATAATAAATAATGCAATAAATTTTGGAATAAAAAAATCTTGTGCTTTGAAAAGCAGCGGTAAGAACTTTAGATTCAGAGTCAACTGCCTCAATATCACCTTCTTCGGTAGTGTTACAGCAGTGTTTGGGCAGCAAAGGCTAGCATGATGTTTGGATATATGAGTATACACAGCCTGAATAGCAATATAAGAAAACTCATATATACTGTGACTCTTACAGTCACTCCATAACTCTAAAGAACACTGTAGATGTAGACACTAGAACTGAATACATATGGATGTGGAATACAGCGGATTTTCATGCAGGAGAAGAATTAAAGGTTAAATGACAAGTTTTCAGTGTGAAGCTTATGAAAACTTACTTATATGGGTCAGTAGGTTACACAGGACTTGTTGGCTGGGCATAGCTAGTTATACATGTCAAAAAAGCCTAATTGTAAAGAAGGAACAAGATTTTTCAACCTCACTGAAAAAAAGCATAGTAAGAAACAATGGCAGGATGTTGTATTAGGAAAAAACTATTCCAAGAGAAGATGGAATTTACTTATAAAGAGGGCAATTAATAAGAAAACTGATTACAAATAAAGATGAGCTAATCCTTCCTTGGTGTTTTTAAGTCAGGACCATTAAATCCAGTTGCAGGATAAATCCTATAGCGAAAGGTTCGCAAAAGTTTTCTCCAGCCTTGAAGAAAGTTTGTACAACTTTTTGAGATAGGACACTGGGCTAAGAGAACATAAAAAAGGCACCACTATATAACTACTCCAGCCTTACAGCAGCCCCTATGTATTCCAGCCTGGTTGCTGTCAGACACACACTACCAACATAGACCTTTGGTCTGACCTAGTGCAGCCTTTTTCATGCTGTTCAGCCCATTTCCTTCAGATGTTACAAGGACAAGAGGGCAACTTTGCAAAATCCTATTCATCCTCACAATACTTATTCTCAGTCACTGAGGGCCAGCCATGCACCAGTCTCCAGTCACTGATGGCAGTGTAGCCTCCCTGCACTTGCCTATGGCACTGTTCACTTTCTTAACAATGAGATGCTTTGGTATAATTAAGATATTATGTTTTCTTTGCTGAGTTCAATCCCTGTACTGGGTAAAAGTTAATGGCCTAACATAATCTTGTCACACCTTCTGCATAGCAAGTGTGCCCATATGCTTTATGACTTAAGAAACATTGTTGTAAAGTATTTTTTTGGTATTTGATGGTATAAAAGGAGGATGTCTAAATCATAAAACACAAACTGGAACAGAATACAGAAGACAAAGACATAGTAATGAAGTATCACACAGAGAACAGAGTTTTTCCTCCTTAGATAATCTCCTAATAGACTATTAAAATACATTTTCTGAACAAACGACTGGTAGTGTCCTTCACTTTTGATTCACTGAAAAGTACTCTGATTACAAACTGTTCCTCAAGACCGCAATGCAAAGCTCTTATCCACTTGACCTAATTCCTATTCAGTATCCAGGCACACGTACTGTTTTTGGTAGCATCTTCCTTCTTCAGCACAGAAGGGGTTACAATAAAAGATGTACTCCATCACCCTTCTTGTTGTCCTTCCTCCAATTTCCCTTCTCATCCTCTGCTCACGAAGCAGGTCTCTGCAACATCCACAAAATAACAGCAGGAGTTTCTACAGTCTGAAGGACAGCACTGACCAATTCAATGTCATCATTCAGGAATGATGCTGGCAAGACACACCTCTGCACACCACAATCATGAAGCTAATCTATCATGCAGTAGCACTAGTCCCAGCCTCTAACAAGTTTCTCTCCATCTACTGTTTTGTTGCCTTCTTCACTCTTTACTGTACCTTAAAATCATAAATCCATCAGGCCACAAACCACATTCTTTTAATCTGAACTTCTCCAGTACCTACCAAACTGGGCATTTAGCCTGACTAGAGCTCACTGCAACTACTGGAAATGTGCAAAGAACAACTACCAAATACGCTCCTCTCAGCTCTTGATTTCTCTTTCACTGAATGTCCATCTTCTTCCTGTACATAAAAGTACATCATTTTAAGATCGGTCTCTGTCAGCTATGAAAAATTGTGGCAATTGCATGAGGTCCCCAGTGACAAGAAGGGGCATGTATACATCACCTTTCTAAAAAGACAGGAAGGAGTATCTGTGAAATAATAGGCTAGTCAGCCCTACCTCAGTCCCTTGGCGCTTTATGGAGCAAATTCTGGAATCCACTTCCGGGCACCTAAAGGACAAAGAGGTGACTAGGAACAGGCTGCCAGATTAAGAGGGAAAAATCAAGGCTATGAACCTGACTGCTTTCTATGATGAAATGATAGGTTCTGTGGATGCACAGAGGGCAGTGAATATTGTTTCCAGTGACTTCAGTAAGCCTCTTGATGGAGTCTCCCATAGCATCCTTATGGCCAAGTGGGGGAGCTATGGACTGGACAGCATCCAGTAGGAAAGGCCAGTGAGAAATTGGCTGAACTGCCAGGTTAAGATAAAAATGATCAATGGTTTGAAATCTTCAGGATGGCCAGTTATAAAAAGCATGCCTCAGAAGACAGTATTGGGATCAATACTGTTCAGTGATCATTAGTGATCTGGTGGAAAAAGACAGAACATACTCTCAATAATAGCAGAAATAATGGCATGTTGGGGCCACTGATATGCTGGAGGGAGGGGGTACCACCCACAGGGACTTTGACAGATTGGAGGAATGAAAAGACAAACACCACGAACTTCATGAATAAAATAGAATAGTTTGCTCAGAAAGGACCTAAAATTAATACCTTGTGCAAATGACTGACCACTTCAGGACTGACCAAATATGAAAGTAAGGGCATTGTCCTAATCCCTCTTAAACATCAACAGGCTTGGGGTATCGACCATCTCTCCAGTGCCTGACCATCCTCTCTGTATAGAAGTGTTTCCCAATGTCAAGTCTGAACCTCCCCTTGCTCAGCTCTGAACCATTCCCATGTGTCCTGTTACCAGATACCAGGAAGGAGAATTCAGAATCTCCCTCTCTGCTTCCCCTCCTCAGGCAGCTGTGCCGAGCAGTGAGGTCACTCCTTAGTCTTTTTTTCTCCAAACCAGACAAACCCAGATTCCTTGACCACATCCCACAGGACATGCCTTCCAGCTTCTTCACAATTTGCTGTTTAGTATTTATTCTGTTTTAAAATTACATCATGGGCCAGTCAAAGGAGGTGATTGTCCTGCTCTGCACTGATACAGTCTCACCTTAAGTCCTGTGTGCAGTTTCAGGCCCCACAATATAAGAAGAATATAAAGCTCTGAGAGATGATCCAAAGGAAGACTACAAAGATGCTGAGGGGCCTTGAGGCCTATGAGCAGCAGCTGAGGTCACTTGGCCTGTTCAGCCTGGAGGAGACTGAAGGGAGACCTCATCATAGTATACAACTTCCTCACAATAGGAATAGGGGCAGGCACTGATCTCTTCTCTGTGGTGACCAGTGACAGGACCTGAGGGAATGGAATGAAGCTGTGTCAGGGGAGGTTTAGGTTAGATATTAGGAAAAGGTTCTTAGCCCAGAGGGTGGCTGGGCACCAGAACAGGCTCCCCATGGAAGTGGTCACAGCACCAGGTCTGAACAGTTCAAGAAGCATTTGGACAGTGTTCTCAGGCACATGGTGGGATTCTTGGGGCTGTCCTGTGCAAGGTCAGGAGTTTATAGAATCATCAAGGTTGGACAAGACCTTTAAGATCATCAAATCCAGCTGTCAACTCTGCACTACCTGTAAACCACTAAACCACTAGTGCCAGATCCAGATGCCTCTTAAACACCTCCAGGAATGCTGACTTCACCACCTCCCTGGGCAACTTATTCCAGTGCCTGACCACCCTAACAGTGAAAACAAATTTTCTAATATCTAATTTGATTCTCCCCTGTGTCAGCTTAAGGCCATTTCCTAAATGTCCACTGTCATAAATAACAAGTCTAGGAGGGCATCTTTCCTAGCTGGCTCACTGAGTACTTGTGACAAGAAATTATCTTCAATATACTTCAGGAATTTCCCAGATTCGGTTGTGACAGCAGTATGGTATTCCCAGTTCATGTCTGGGAAGTTGATGTATCCCATAAGGACAAAAAGAGGAGACAATTGGAGAGAAGACAAAACTGGAAAAAGACTGGACAAGAAGTGGAATATGAGTGAAATGGGTATCTTGGAAGCAATAATCACATACTGGACCACCTTAGTAGAAGCACAGCTACCAAATCAAGATGTTATTATTCCTTTCTACTCAAATAATCCATATCAGAAGCAGAATCCTTCACAGTGAATACTGTGTGAGAACAGCATGACTTCCAAGAAATCTGCCTTTGAGAAAAGAAGAGACAAAACAATGAACCAATTTTATTCATCTAAGAATGCTGCAGATATTAAAATCTGTATCAACTTACTAATGTCTGAAGATAAATTTTGATAAATAGCCAGGAGTCACAAGATTCATTTAGCTTGCCTCAGGAGAATCAAATTTGGTTGAGAAACTAACCGATTTCTAAATGGATTCTAACCTAGAAATAGGAAAGACACAGCAACTGCAATAATTTGAATCTCCTGGCACTTCCAGAAATTTGCCATAGTAGGAAATATGGTCTGCCAAGACAAGACCTGCCACAGTTACTCTTTAGTACTGTCACAGGTACATTCAGCCTTTAAAGACAAGAAATACCTTCTAGGAGCTTACAACCTAAGGGCTTAACCAGATAACAATGCTACTGACCTCAATAGGAAAATCTGATAAATTATCTTTCCCTGCCCCCAGAGAAAAGTCACGTGAAGCATGGCAACTCACCTCCACACCACCCCAGTGAAGACTCTTGATTCCCTAACACCTCTATTCTATGAGTTTTAAAACCATCCTGACACCACAGAAGAGAAAGAGTAATACTCAGGACAATACTCAGCATGTAGCAAGATATATCAGAATTGTTTTTAAAAAGAGGATCAAATGCTAAATAGACAATTTTAGCTGAATGATCAGTAATCCAAGAGAGGTTGTGGAGGGTCCTTCATGAGATCAAAACCACTTAATTTCACAAGAACTCTCTTAGGGAACCACTCCCGGTCATTGGAACAGCATGCAGTTTAGATTTCAAGGCTTCCAATCCTAAAATTTATCTGCAGGTTGTCAGGAGAATGTCAGGAGAATGTGACCACCTTTCCCCTTCACTATATTCACAAGTACTAGACAGTCAAGCTATTTCTCTTCAGGTCTACCTTCTGTTTACATGTTCTAGATTAAAGGCCCTTCAGTGCTGAGATTTCCTGTGCTACGCATTAGGCACTATCGCTCAAAATAGCCACAAATAAGAAAAAGTAAGCTACATGAAAACAGGAACACTCCTTCCCCTGCAAAACCCTTACAGCTCCTCCTGTAATCCAAACGGACCAGACCTCTGTACTCCTCCATTATGGTAAAAAATGTACCACTCAGGAAAAAAAAAAAGGAAAAAAAAAAAAAAAGGGGGGGGGGGATTTATAATGACAGATCTGACAGTTTGCTTGAGCTGCGAAATATAAATCCAATCTGGATATCTCCCCAAGAATAAGTAGGTATTAAGGGATCAGACACAGTGTGTCTGTAGTATAACTATATTTGTCAATCATGATTTAGCAAGTCATTCAATTTCTGTTTTGTGTATGTTATGACCATTTAACATTTTAATACAGAGTTAAATATAAAGCACTGCTTCATATTCTCACAATCAAATCTGTCCCTCAGCTATTTGATTTACAAGGGAGAGCAGAACCACTAAAAACATGCAAATTTTGTTACCTGCTTAAGAGCGCTAGCTGCACCTCCACAATCAAAATTAATTTTACAAGTTTAAACAGTCTGAAAACTCCACATGATGAGGAAAGCAAAGAGTTCTATTCATACACACATATTTTAAAGGATTTAAGAAGCTGTGAGGCCACCTGTTCCTTGACACATTGTATGCACATATATATTCTGAAAACAGCCCAAGATAAGCTCCAGATTAATTCAAGGAAAGAGAGAGATGAAATCACTGTCCATATATTCTGCAACACAGAAAGTAACAGTGGACCAAGTGGAAGTTCTATGAAGTTCTCTGTAGTGTACACTGCAGCGCAATGTGCAATCATCAGCAGGTGGAGATACCTCCAGTAGGTATAGCAGACAATACTTTTGAAGGGCATGAGACAGAAGGAGTCTGATCAATATCCATAATGTTCTGAAGTCAGGTGACACTCTAAGTGGCTTTTCTGTTCAATGTCATGTTAACTTCAACAGCAAGCATCCTTTAGAAACACATATATTTTTTTTAATTTAAACACTGAGATATGGAAGTTTGTATATCCTTTACCATACTCCAACAATATTCAAGGGTCCAGGTTCCTTTCCAGGACACCAGCTTACACACTGATGCTGAAGTAGTTCTCCCAAATCCTTATGCAGTAGGAGGTTTAAGAATGAACATGCAATATGCAAGCAAGGCTAAAGACATTCAGAACAAGGGAGAAGAAAAAGGTGTAATGGACGATGATGCTGCCAGTGGGCCAGTGGCAATTTCTATGTGAACAAGCACCATACTTGCTTTGCCAGAAGCAACATGATTTGACTCCATTGGCACATGGCCTGAAAGTATTCTGCTAACACAGAATTCAAGTTCCATGTTTCAACTTGTTTGCATTCCCTCCGCACTCCCCTGCCAAGAAATCCTCTGGCCTGTAAGAAAGCAGGGGGAGACTTCTGCCTCCCTGAATGGCAGTGGGACTTTCACTCCAAAAAGGCCAAATACACAAACAAGCAACATGTCCAGGGGGTGAATAAAGATCTGAAAACTCAAAAGAATTTGTACATGACCCATTACATATGAGCTGGCAAAAGGGAAAGAGATGAATGCATAATAAATACAGCAATAGCAAGAATATTTTTAAAAGCCACTGCGGTCCCAAAAGTGATTACCTTTTCTTAAACATAGATTCATAAACATGACGTAGGTATGTGGGGCACGCAGATCAGTCTGAATGATGGCACACATCACGCACCAATACTGAAGATATCACTACTGCCAAACAAGATGTTTGGTGTAGACACACACCAGAACCAAGTACTTTTAAAATTGAGCAAGCTTTTACAGTTGCAATGTTTCCTTCTAGCTGTATCCAAGGCTCTTCTCTGGTGGCATTTTAAAAAAGTTACTGGAGGCAGCAATAGTAGATTTCTCAGTTGCTGGTGTTTTCCCAGTCCACTCAGAGTTCTGGGATCTCAAGGACGGTGTTGCTGGTACCTCTGATTCTGCTGGATCCATGTGGACAGATAAAGTTGCTAGAATATAAAATTGCAGGAAAGGGGGAACAGAAGAAGAGAGTAGGGAAGGGCAAGAAGAAAAAAGTTAGAACAAGTAACTTCATGGCAAATGGCTCGTATATATATATGTATATATAATTTCATTTATGAAAGTGTTACTTATTGAGTTCCTACAAATTTTCCTTTCAAATTCCTTCAAAATACAGGTTGATAGCATTAACACCTTCACCTTAACGACTCACACATTCAAAACTGCAAGCTCCCAGTCCACTAACTAGTTCCCTTAGTCAGAGTTCCTGTTGAAAACCAAGAACTTAAGCTGTCCCATACTTAAACTGAATCAATTCACAATCACTCATCTGAAGATAACTTGAATTCTTAACAAAAACTGAATTAACCCTGTATCTTAGACTCTGAAAGTCTCTGAAGGCATGGCAAATTTCAGGTTGCAAACCTCATTTAACAAGGAAAACATACTTGTCCTTCTCATGCAGTAAAGGCAGTACCATGAACCTCCACATATACCCAACATGGTAAATCAGCATACTATGACAAGAAGCTACTTCCCAAGCTAGGTTGAAATCCATTCTCATTTTCTCAATATAACAACCACTGCTTCAAATGGCACAGATTATAATAGCACGAGAGATTTGAAGATCCATAGCTCAGCCCAACAGTCACACAAATTCCAGAGGATTGTCAGAAACCTAGAGATATGAGTTTGCTCCCATTCTCAGTATCCTGAAACACTCAGTCCTCACAACCAGAACAGGGCAGGGTAAAGAAGAGTAATTGCCACAGGAGTCTTTGGGGCAAACAGAATTTTTTTAAACAAGTAACTGCTTCAATACAAAACACATTTCTTGAGTGTAGTCTCATAACAGGTAATAGTTGTTTGTTTTAATTACAAGTTGCGTCTGCTGCTCTGTAGTGGATGAAGGATAAACAGGCCTCCAGGATAATAAGCCTCAACTAGAGAACTGATTGCTTTGAAGTTTAAATAAAAAGTTGGTTCAGTGCTTGAGGTTCCACACTCAGTAGATCTGGAACCTCAACAATGCTGCTTCAGTACATCTGAAACAGTGAGTCATTCCCATACAGCCAAAACAACAGAGCTGATAACAGTATATTGTTTATTTTACTTCCTCCACCTGAAGGTCATATGAAACATGAAAAAAAACCTCAAAGCTAAGTCAAACTCCTTAAACTAACCAATACAACACTATGCGAATCCTTGCTAGCAGCGTCCCCACTCAGGCTCTCAATCTTTACCCATAAAAAGAAAAAAAGCAAAGGACTGAAACAGGCTTCTTGCTGCTGGGTATGACAAACCACCCTGACAAAGAATAAATGATTAGCAAGAAATAGGAGAGGGAAAATTCACCAAATTGCTACTACTCATCAGACTGGTCTCTGAGAAGCAGTTTCACAGGCTGCTAACTGGTACCTTTTAGAAATTATTTTTTTCACAAGCTAAGTGTGAATACATGCCAAGGCAGATGAAAATCCATTTATGCAGATTTTTAACCGCAACACACTGAAACAGCTGAATAGGTTGCCAGTTACCAGGTGCAATGCTACATACCTAGAGGACTGAACCACTTAAATACTAAAAACATCAGTGTAAAGATCAACAGTTGTCCACCATTTATGGCACAACTGTCTATACTTGTGGCCTGTTCCGACAAACTGATGACAGACATGACAGTTTTCATCAGATCCCTTTCAAACCAGAGAATAACTACCATGAGAATAACATTTTATGCAGTATTTCTCAGACAAGCTCTACTGTGCCACCGGGGACATTATTCCAAATCTACTATACTACAGTGGAAAGTAACTAAATACAAGGACACTATCCATGCCATCGAAGTCCTAGATCACTGAAAGTTCAAAGGAACTTTATTACCACAGACTTTCTTCCTCCCTAAGCACTGGCTTTTGGTCTTTTGGTCATTGGGCTGGATGAACATCTGGTCTAATCCAATACAGTCAGTCTTATGCCAGATTTCATTATTCTACTGCCAAATTAACTAGCCAGACTTTTATTCTTACCTGGTAAAAGCCTCATGCTTTGGGGTTCACACTGTTCAATTGTGTAATGTGGAAAGAACTAACTTTAATTTTCAGTCTCTCTGAATATTTGCATGTTTGCCAAACTTAATTCTGGTAACAGTCACATACTGAAGTGCAAATTAATTCTGAATTTTCTACCTACTTTTTGTTGCTCTCAACAGCTATCTCAGTTATGGTATTTAGGCCTGTTAGCCTCCAAGAGCAGGATTAATACCAGAAGTTTAATGCTATAACAATACAATAGAGACCTAGGTCACTTCTGCTACAGTAATGCATGTTTTTTTGATGTTCATATACAAGTCTCTGACAAAAGATGCTTTACCAGAACCCATAAATACTCACATTCATGAAAGTACGTGAGAAGACATGGAATAAGCTTAGTTTGTTTGGCTCCCAAATAAACATTATCTCTAGCTCCCTTCTCTCATTCCTGAACTAGAAAGGAAATAGCATCCACATCTCATCTGCCTTTTATTAGCATCTTCTGATTTCAGCCAAATTCAACTCAAAACTTTCTGTGGATGGAGGTGGGGGGGGCGTGAGGCGACAGGGGAAGATTTGTAGCTGCATATTTAAGAAAGAAGCTAAATTCATCACAATGACAGGGGATAGTGTTGGCACAGATTTGAGCTATTTATTCTTTTAGGAAAATCCTATAAAGAATGACACGAGAAAGCCTCTATCTGCAGTCTTGTTCATCACACTGGTGAGGAGTCCGATAACAGATGTATGCAGTAGCGTGATTTAGTGCCGGGAGCTGGCCTCTGATGTGTATTAATACAGCGGCAAAGCGGAACGAGCTCCTCTTCATCACTCATCTCTATAAAAGAGGTGGAATCCGAGATGGCCCGATGTTCGGCAGAGCAAGCCCATTTGTTCTGCTGACTGATGAAGCCAGCTCAGGCTGTGTCCTTCACCTCCCTGGGGCACTCAGGTTGCAAAAAAGGAGATCACTGAAGCAGGACCTGGTCAACAAGTGAGACGAGAGCAGCTGGACTCAGCTAAGATGCTATTTAAAGGTGAAGAAATCCAGCACGCTGTGTGCCTGCAGTGGCAGGCATGGGCCTGCATTCTGATTCACCTGTGCTTCACCTTTTGCAGAAGTAAAACACCAGAAACATAAAAAGCCTCTGTAGTGAGAAAAAGAGGTTGCCATGATTCCACAGGTACAGAGGAACCCCAATATATGGCATTTATGTAGTGATGAGTAGATGCATGGCAAGGGAGAAAAATCTTTATCTATCTCATCAATATCTAATGTATATGAGTCCAGTTAATTCTACATTAGTGCAGAGTAATACAGTGTATTTTTTCAGGCCTTAGTAATTCCATAGTAAGATCCCCTTTAACAGAAATAATATCAGATTTTAGTATTTTCCAAGCTACATGTCCACATTGTGCCCCAGCTGTGATGGAGAGTCTGCTGCAGAAGGCCATCTAGGACACATCTTCAGTTATCCAACCATGAAAGTTTCTTTCCAAAAGTCAGTATTGTAGCAAACCCTGCCCACAGCTGTTCACTTTGCTGGGAGTATTTCTAAACAGGGTCTAAGGAAGAGATCTTTATAAATTCTGACCATTAAAGACCTTGTAGCACTTCTCTCTTGATGATCAGCACAAGCATGCTGTCCATATTCTAGTGACTACATTCTTTCCTTATTTTGTAATATACGTAACTCTTAATTTTCTCTCTCTCATTCATAAAAAGAAAACTTTCCAAACCTGTTGCTATTTCCTCTGCTAAGTTCCACTCCAGATACAGTTTCAACTCTTCAAAAAGTGTTCCCTATACAATTTGCCCAGTCAGGTAAGTACAATTTACATAGCATTTTGAAACATGTAGGCATAGAAACAAAAGCTCTTCTTACAGAAGGTGACCAGCAATGCAGTACAGAATACACTGAACAGTAAATGATAGTGAGATATTACCGTTCATACCAAGAAAACTTAGTAGTCCAGTGCTAAAATTCTGTGGCTAGATACATGATTTTACTAACTCTTTTACTAGGGAAGTTTGAATATCCCAACATGGAATACTCAAAAGCCAGGAAAGAACATCCTAAATAAAGAGCCAATAACAGATAGCACTTCTGTTGAGTAACAGATTATTAATGTTCTCTTCTTTTTAATACAGAACCTTTCAGACAGTTTGTAATCCAGGTTTGTGGCCTGGAGAGAAAGCATAACTTTCTCCCTTAGTTCATGATTTTACTGTCTAACCACCAGCCCAAGGAAAAATCATGAACTTCACTCCTTCTATTTACCACCAGCTTCTTTGGCCTTCTCAAGGTTTTCACATCTCCATTTTTCCCACCAGCTTACCCACTGCCTTGTTACTGGATTACAAGAATAGTTTTTTAATAAACTAGTTGGAAGAACAAGTATTGCTTGATAGTCACAAGATACGGTAAGATGAGAGGCCAGAAAGTAGCATCCTAAACTCCTGTGTTCTGCAGATTACAACTTTCAGATTCTGATGAGTAATCAATCACTTTCCAGAAATATGTCACATGAAAATAGATCAGCATTTTAATGACTACATCCACAGAGCAAGAAAAAGAAAAAAAGTAACAAGCCCCAGGGAATACATAGTCTCATCCATCGACAATAGAAAAATTGCCAGATTTTTGCTCCTGTGGAAGTGTCTACAAATACCCTGACAAAGGGCATGAGAGTCACCAGCTAATGCCAGTCCAACACTGAAGGAACACACTGTGCATACTGATCAACTCCCTATTACTATGGACAGCACAATTTAGACAGTGGAAATAACATCTTACGAAGAAAGAGACTACTAACTGCTGTACAGTGAAGCACTGTAAATTATATTAGCTTAGCATAGCTACACTGACAAAAATTTATTTAGTAGGCAGTTTTTTATGCTATGCAAAAACACATCATATGCTCTCTCACATGTTTTATTAGTCAAACCAAGGTAACACTACTTTTTGCCTGTGGCACTTTGCTCAAGAGGGACATGACTTTAAAAATGCTGGCAAGTTACCTGATGTTGGGCTAGACATGGAGGCTGCAGCTGGCTTTCGCTTCCTCTTGATGTCCCTTGAACATGGTGGTCCCAGGTGAACATTTGTTTGCCTACAGAGGAATTGAAACAAATTAAACTCTGTTTCAATATCACATTTCTGTAAGACTGACCAGTCATCTCCAAATCCCACCTTCTCATCAGCTTAACTAGTAAGCAGCACAATTCAGAAGCTTCTCAAGGAAGTTTTGCTCACATTCTTCATTAATATACTATTATGCTCCCATTTCTTTTAAGAACCTTTAAGAACACACATAAACTGCTCAGAAGAATAATTTCTAAGCCTTTAAAGGATCTAGTTTTGTATTAACTTTAAAACAACTCCTTGTGTACATAAAGATGTGATCAAGTAATGATATGACATGTATCCCACCATTACTTACATATAAACGTAACAAAATGTCTGCAAGATTGCTCTTTAAAGAAAGGGTGTGATGTTTGCTCCCTTCATCAGAAATTATTTTGCAATTTATTTAGTACTGTAGTCATGTTAGAATGTACCTATGTCAATAGTCCATGCACGTTGTTTCCGTTACAGCAGTACATTCGTAAAGTTAGGAATCCAAAACTGTCTCATGCATTTTCAAAATCATTATTTCCTTAAAAAAGTGTTGTGGAAACAGCTGAATCTGGCTTATGCTAATACAGCTTTGTTGCACCTCTAAATTGGCTGAAAGGCATAATCTGTTCCATTAATATCAACTGTAATGTTTGAAGCCTACTGATGGCCATTTCAGTTTAATCATTTGCCAGTTAAGAAGAAACCTGCATTGTTGGGACTGACTTGAACTGAGAACTCCTCCAAGTTCTAGATGTAGGAAGCAGAGAAGTTTAATTCAAAAACAATAGCCTTTACGGCAGACCAGAGAACTTTTTCAAATACCATCCATAATGAATACAAATGCATTGGGTTCAAATCCCTGCTTTGTCTCATATAACAGTTACTTTGGCAAGTTCCTTCGTCATTCTCAGCATCAGATCTGATGTGCAAAATGCAGAACTAGAGTGCAAGTAGAATGTGTTAAAGCCTGTCAGGCATTTACATGGTACAAAGATTGGAGCCATGCAAGTTTTGATGATTAAGCGATGAAAAGCTCCTATGTCCTTAAAGCTTGTTATTTTGATTTTTTAAAAAATATCCTGAAAGTTTAACAAATATTTTTATCAAGTACTGAAATCTTTTATGGATAACAAGAAGAAAGCTCATGAGTTTTTATTTCCATGCCAACATCTATTTAAAAAACCCAAACTGGCCTATTTAGAATATCTATAACTTTAGATGCTGACTTTACACAAAACCAAAGTGTGCTGTTATATCTATACAGTGTAGAAAGCACTAAAAAATTCCTATACCAGTCCAGTCTATAAATTGTTTGAATGCTGCCAGGTCTACCTACTTACCTGTAACAAATGCACAACCACAAAATAAAAGAAGGTTATTTTGATCTATAAGATCTGTTCTCTACATCTGACATTAAGGAACAAAAATTTTAAAACTGTGCAAAGTTTCACTGACAGCCAGTTTTTCAAATCTGGGAACACATATTAATACAAACAAAGAAGTCTTCTGAGGGGATCGAGTACACCCAGAGTAAATTCACAGACAACATTAAGTTCACTGGGAGTGCTGACCTACTGGGAAGGTAGGAAGGCTGGGAAGAGGGATTTGGACAGGCTGGATTGAGTGCTGAGGCCAATGGCATGAGGCTGGCAAGGGCCAAGTCCTTCACTTTTGTCACAATAACCCCGCTGCAGCGCTACAGGCTGGGGCCAGAATGGCTGGAAAGTTGCACAGCAGAAAAGGACATGGGGGAACTGGTCAATAGCCAGCTGAATATGAGCCAGCATGTGCTCAGGTGGCCAAGGCAGCCAGTGGCATCCTGGCTTGGGTCAAGAACAGTGTGACCAGCAGAACTAGGGAAGGGATCATTCCCCTGTACTTAGTGATGCTCTCTACCTTTAGTCCTGCATTCAGTTTTGGGCCCCTCACTACCAGAAAGATATTGAGGTGCTGGAGCATGTCCAGAGAAGAGCAATAGAGCTGGTAAAGGGTCTGGAGGGTCAGTCATATGAGAAGCAGTTGAGGGAGCTGGGGTTGGTTAGCATGGGGAAAAGGAGGCTGAGGTGAGACCTTACTGCTCTCTAAAACTACCTAAAAGGAGGTTCTAGACAGATGGGGGTCAGCCTCTTCTCACAGGCAATTAGCAACAGGACAAGAGAGCAGAGCTTCAAGCTGCGCATGGGGAGGTTCAGGTTGGGTATCAGGAGGAATTTTTTCAAGTAAAGGACTGTTAAACATTGGAATGGACTGCCCAGGGAGGTGGTGGAGTCACCTCTCTGGAGGTGTTCAAGATATGACTGGACGTGCCACGGTCTAGCTCACAAGGTGCTGATCAAAGGTTAAACTCAATGATATGGGAGGTCTCTTCCAACCTAAATGATTCTGTGATTCTGTGTAATGCTTTCAAAAATACTATACACACCTATAGACACCTATAGACTGCGTATTCAAATCTTGTGTTTGTACACTGAAGTGACTAACCTTTAAGTGACTTTGCATATCCTAAAAACTGCTTTTTTACATGACTATAATAGTGGCTATGTAGTATTTTAGCAGAGCTCTACCGTGTATTCTGCAACATCTAAGCACACATAGCCTGAGGAAAAGACTAATTTTTTTTAGTTTGCATCAGTGACACAGTATTAGATTACCAACTAGATGACTACATCATTATATATAATAATCCAACTAATTTTAAATAATACTAATAACAAAACCAGTAATAATAAAAATGTTCCCTTTTTAATTTTATTAATTTACGCCAACATTAGCCATCTGATCCTTGGTAGAGAATCACTGTGGACTAGGAGAGAATTATGCACTATCATTTCAAAGAGACTTTATGCAATTTTTCCCAGTTCACAAATATTACAGCTAGGTTTTGAATAAGAGCTCCTGGCTCTCAGCTACATGCTCAAACCACATCTATCCTTACCTAATGATTACACACGGGGTAAAAAAAAAAAGAAAACTGGAAGGACAAGAATCTCAAAATCCCTTCTTGTAGTGAAAGTAAAGGCAAATCATACTCCAGCTGGAGACTACTAGCATGAATGCTGCATTTAATAGTCCAGCTTCAAACACACAAAGGCTCAGAGGTCATAAATTGTCTCTGTAACATGTATTTCATTCAGGTTTATCCCTTATTGATCACCTACACTTCAGTTAGTAAATCAGAAACCTATTGATTACTCACTGGCTCTGACTGACCCAGTGGTAAAAGTGTCAGTTTCAAGTGGCTGGTGCACTTTACAGGCACCATAAATCTGCATACAGGGAATCTCCAGGTGGTAAGAACCTTGGGAGAGAGCAGAGGACTGCAGGCAGGGACGACAGTCCTCATTAAGACATGGACAGAAAGGATGTTTGAGGTATAATTTATGAAATATGCATATTTTTGGTAGATGGCACACTTTTCAATCTAAATTTCTAATCACTAGTTTGCATACAGGTACTATATCAATAAGATAATAGAATTAATGAATCCCAGTTTAACAGCATTCCTATAAACAGCACCATGAGGCAAGTCAAGTCATGGGAATGTACAGCACCCAACATAGCAGTGGACAATCTGAACTATAAAATGTGAAAATATCACTGACAAGCTGCAACAATGAATCCAAATCTGAATTTTAACAACTTTTCTGAACAGTTACTCTTACTCTGAAGTAGAAAAGCACAGGAAAGGCTGACAGAAAAGGCATATTTGTGCATTGTCACAACACCCTCTGTGAGGAAGTTCAAGGCCAGAGCTTTGTGGGACGAAAGATCTGGGCCTACACTGAAAAACTAGAATAGTACTTACTCTGTCCTTATTGGCTTTCCATCTCTTCTTCTAGACCTCCATACTTTCTTTAATGCTGCATGAACAGTAATGAGAAAATAATTCCCTGGTTTCTTTTGGACTATGGCAGGCTGATCACAAGAGAAAACCAAAGCTGCAGTGCTTAGTCACAGATGGATCTGCCAGGTGAACAGAGACTAATGTGAAAACCTAATTTACAGTGTAGGGAAGACTGAAATTTGAACCTGGGAAGAGAAAAAGGAGAACACACTTGGAGAGACAAAGCAGGATGCGAAGTGCAGCTGATGGCTGCAATACATTCAACTCACACTGCAGTCCCTCACTGCCAGGAGTTAGTAAATGAAAAATTACATATGTATAGGAAAAATGGCTTTATATGAAAAGTCTATAGTGTCTTTTTGACAGTGATAATATTTTTTTGTAATCACAAGCTAAAGGAATTATTCAGGAAATATGGATTTATCTTTTGTTTTTAACATAGTACTTATAGTACTCGATTCTGCATGCAGGTCACACTGGAAAAAAAGTAAGCTTTGCTATGCAGAAAGCTGAAATTCATGGTACTCTCTAATGTGTCTGGAGTAATGCTTCCTTTCCTTTCTTTTCCACATATTTACTCTATGATTTTATTTGTATTTTTTTTTAATTAATGGTAGCACACAGGACTCCTATATCACTTCTGCAGTTCAAGGTCACCATGTGAAGGATCTTGCCACTATTTTAAATTTACCACAGGATTTCAACAGAAAATTAGACTGGCGATACAGCCTGTGGAGACAATACAGAGCACAAGCAGACACCAGCCCACAAAGAACTTTACTGAACAGCATCAGGTCCCTGAAACATTCACTATCTGTGAAGTCTAAATTGTAGCATGATGTCCACTCTCTTAAAAGTCCAGGTTAAAAACCACCTCGATCTCACAAACACAGGTCTGTGAAAAGGCCCTACAGAAGTAAATGTGACAGCCTGTGGCCTTCCTGAAGGCAGAAGGCACACTGCACACTTGCAGGCATATGCCTCTTGCTGTAATCTCACATCACCCAACTGGTCTGCTTATACTCTTTATTCTACCCCTATCCTTAGAGGAAGCAATGCCTGTGAACTTTGCAGTGAAAGTGAGAGGCAGGCATTAGTCTACCGTTACACAAACAAGGGATGTTATTATCCTCATGTTAAAGTGAACTGCCTTCTAACAAGGATACTGCTACTAAAGCTCCAAACAACCCAGCTGTTGCTGTTGTGATGCTACATTCCCAGCAAACACAAGCCAAATGAAAGGCTCTTTCTCTAAGCCCTCAGGTGTTACCTGAGGCTGTTGATGGTGGCTTCACTAAATTAATAGTAAAAGCAGAATTCTTCCGCCTCTTTGACTACAGAGCCAGTTGGGCACCAAAGTCTGATCAGCACATAACATGTGTAAATCAATACAAGCTGCACACACATGGGAGCTTTGTGCGCAAGTGGTTCTTGCCATCACATTACACTGTAGATATTCCGTGTGCACAGCAGTTTCCTATGCCCTGCAGTGCCTCATGGGAAAGCTTCTAGAGCACATTTGCAGATTCCAAAATCACTACCAGGTCAGCTAACTTCTTAATCATCCAAATCTTATAGGTGTTCAACAACAGCAGTCTGTTCCCCAAGCAAGTATTGTAATGATGTGGCAATTCCATTCCTAAAAGTCCGTGTGTGGCAAATGCAAGTGAACACATGTTCTTCTCGTTTTCCACATAAGCATTCTAAGCAGATATGATGTGATCCCATATATTATATTCTCTATTTTCACACTGAATCGCACAATATCTGTGCCAGAAAGATTCCTAATATTTGCCAGACCTGCTGAGTACATAGATTTGAAGTACCAAGTAAAAAAAAATTCTGAAGCCAAGGCGAATTTATTTTTCACTCCAGAGAATTAGGATTCACCAAAATGTGAGCATTAGGCCTCAGACAACTGCATGTGACACTAGGTTGATAGCAGCTGTTCACTGCATGCCTGTCAGAAGAATTCAGTTATATCCCCAACTGGAATATTAGCCAGGCTTTAGCAAAGGAAGACATGAAAGCGTTCCAGCTAAATGAAAAAGGAGTTTAAAAAAATAGGGAGAAAGATGCCTAAAGAAGTTGACAGCAGACATTTTTACATAAAGCATATTCCTTACGTGAAGGAAGATAAAGATGTGAGGACAGGTTGCATGGAATGAACTGGATATTGTCCTGGTCAAGTGGAAAAGTATGAAATTGTGAACATTTGTTCACTCCTTCAGCTGCCTCAGAAAAGCTCAACATTGCAAGCAATCACTGTATTTCCACATGCTTAGGTAAGAGGTAGAAATATAAGGATCTCTGCACAGATACAGAAGTGACAGAACAAGATTTACTTTCAAGAGCATATTTCTAGAGCTGGAACTAGAATTTGAGACATTCAAATCTGTTCAATTTAACAGCACCAACAAACCCAGGGTATGGGGCAGGTGGCAGTTTACGAGGAGACCATTCATGACTCTGCATCTTTATTCCATGTCCCAGGCAAGATGACAGACTCACTTCTAAATTAAATTAAACTCTCAGTTTACAATTAACATTAATTTAGAGTGCATGCAAAACAATTTTCTTTGTCTGTACTGTTCAAATGTATAATACAGTTCGTCAAATTGCCATCTTCAACATCTACCACCCATCCGAGGTCCACTTTTCCTATGACCTTTGGTGGGAACATTTAATTGCATTTTTTCATTCATAATCCTATTTTCATGGCTAGGCAAATATTAAATGGCATTAGGGACAATTTATCTTCTACCTTCCTTTCTTATTCTGCCTGCCATTCAAACTCAAATTGAAGGGAACATTGGTTCTTGGCTCTTCTGAAACTCTTACCCTGCCTCAAGGCAATAACATTCCATCAACCAACAACCTATAACATCTTCCCACCAACAGAACTACTGAATAACTAAAATCTAGTAAGATATTCAGCTTCAGCCTATACAAAATCCTCTTAAGTAGAAGGAGTTCAAGAAGAAAATTCTGTTCAGATCACTCTTTCTCCCAGAGAGGCAAGTGGGCAGAGGGGAAAGAGGGGAAGGATCACTTGAGCTGCCCATGCAAGTCTCTGCTTGTTTTTAACAGCCTGCATCATGAAGTCAAAACCTTAACAGACAAGACATGATTAGCAAATGCTTTGTGCTCTTAAAGGAAAGTAATTATAGGCATGCGAAAAAAAGAAGAGATCCCTGAGGTACTCTTCCTTGCATGCCTCCCGAGAGGCAGCAGGGCCATTAAAAATTCCATGATGAAGAGGAAAAACAGTCTGGGAACAGCCAGGAGGCAATACAGCAAATTAATACACCAACCATCCCTTGGGAGGACTGCAAGAAAGCAGGAAACTCTCCTTGCTTCACAAAATAAAATTATATCACTAATGATAACAGACACCACACACACAAAACTGCTTCTAATCATGGGTGTGAAATTCCCAGTGCTGTGCATACACTTTGAATGAAATCTCTTCTCATCGCAGACATAAATCAAGAAAGGTAATCTTGGTAGTGTACAATTTATACAGCCTTTCAAAAAAGACTTCCCAAAGAACCCTGCACATAGCACCTCCTCTGTGACACTGACAAGCCTTTCTTGAACACCCCCAACTGTGCTCAGTGTTCTGGCCTTCAGCTCAACTTAAAGCACTGAGTTACCAGTCCTCCAGACAAACTGGACCAAAATCCACCACTGAGACAAAGAAAACATTTCCACAGCAGAGCAAATATTCCTCCTGGCAAGTACACTCCATTGGACACACTCCACGATAGTAGAAACGAGGAAGAGAGGCAATTTTTGCATGGCAGACTGGGCATCAGGTTGAAGAAACTGGATGTCCACAACATCAAGACAATTTCTTCTCTAATATGTTTCATATTATTTCAAGGGATTGGCTTCCCACACACATATATCCCATTCTGACAAATTTCTGAGTAGTTTCTCCAGGATGAGGTGCAAGCTGTTAGGAGCTTTCTAAAGCATGAACTACTGAAATTGACTCCATCCATGGCAAGAGAAAGATGTTAACTGGGGCAATAGCTGAACAGAGCTTAACTGAACCTACTGCAAGAAAATGGACTACTAACTAGTAGGATTGGCATGTAAAACACCAGAAGAACAACTACTGTCAAGAAAACATTTCCGTGAAGGAACGATTTCCTTCTGTGCCCTTAGCAGCATCTTTACATAAAGCAAGCACCTTGTACAAAAGAGTTCAATTCTTGCCATGTACATGGGGCCACAAAACACATTCATTCTTTACATATTTCTTCCTCCTATAAAGCTTCTTGAGCAAATTTCACACTAAAATAGTAACCACTTTCTCAAAGTACAAGCATTTAAAAACACAACTGCCTCTGGGATGGTACAATTTCTCCATCAATTCAGTAACAATTCATCAGTGATTATTTGTCAGGACACCAGTCACCTGTTCATTAGAGAAGGAAACCAAACAAGTTATTAATTGGTTAACTACAGTATATACTCAGCAAGACCTTGTAAACATAATCCCTACAGGTTTAGAAATCCCTTGGAAAGAGATTGGATTTGGAAAGGGCCCTCGCTAATCATCATAAAGGTAGAGATTTTGCCCAGTTTGAATTTGTGAGCAGGATTTGTCCAGCTCTCTGTTCTGGAAGACAAACTTCTATAGAGTACCAAGTAAAACACTGGAGGCACAAGAAAGGTTATCCTAGCTGAAAATTAAGAGACCAATCAATTTTCTTGTTTCACAGGCACAGTGGGCCAACTTGCTGATGCACAATCTTCTGAATTCTTTTATTCTTGTCCAGTTGAACATTTAAGAGCAGATTTCTTCCTCCCTTCCCCTTTCCAGCTTTAACATGCTGGCTACAGCAGCATGAGGTCACGGTGCAACATCGCAAAATTCCCTGCAGAAGCCAGTGGGAGGAGAGGCTTTGCTGGGTGGATGCCAAGCTTCTGTTCAGACACATACAACCTCGGTACATTTTTCATGCTCTATTTGCTAATTAGCAAAGAAAAGAAAGCCATGAAGCTAGAAGTCCAGAGTTTCTTTCAGATTTGGTCCCTTGTACAAGCCCATAAGCAGAACTGTGCCCAAGGCAAGGCTTTGTCTACTTGGATGAGGAAAGAGTTCAAGGGCACCTTACCTTTAGAAAAGTCACCTGCAGCAAAAGAACGGGAGTCATATCTAAGGCAAACACATGAATTTAATTTAGGATTAGTCAGCAGAAGGTGCCTGACTAGTATATGAGCCCCACTTATGAATACTCAAATATACCTAACTTTGGCCAGACCAGATCTAAATTTCAGCTATAGCAAGAGAGAGAGATATCAAGCCATTAGAGGTCACCTCAGGTGAGTCCTGAATCTGCTCAGATGGTCTATTTTAGACACTCAGGATACCAAAATGCCTCAGCATGTCAGCCGCATGAGCTTGTCAGCACTTCCCTCTCATCTTGTTCTCATTCTAATAGTGGACAACGATACTATACCCATTTGTACCTATACAGCAGACTTGTAGCAACACACTGCACGTTCCAGAACAGATTACAGTTATTTCTAAAAGAATTCTACCTGTCTGTCACACACTGTTTCATATACTGTAAGCACTTAGTTTATTAAGACTCTCAAATAAACTGCTTTGGTATGTTTTATGCTAAGTTTGAACATAGGCTTCCTAGGGAAAAGTGCATTAACTTACAGATATGTGAGTATTGTTCAGACTACGTCATACTACTGAGAAACACCCATGATAGAGAAGTGAGATAACCCCAACAGAGCAGAGCAAGGGAGTTACCTGGCAGTGCAGTGTGCTGGGGAGCATCTTCGGTGGGAAGCATCAGCAAGCACATCCAGAGAGTACAGGGGAGATAATGGATTGAACTGGAAAGTCAAGAGATTTTATTTAAGCAAAGCATTAAAAGAAATAGTCTCCAGATACAGCTGCTCAGATCTATTCCCTATAGTTGTTCGTACAATGGAGACCTTTCTGACACCTCAAGGTTTGAAACTAGGTGAGAACAGACTCTCACTTCAGACAAAAGGCTAGCACAAGTGGTGCAACAGCAAATCTCAACCACCTTCTCACAACAGACAGCCTTAGCATGATCTTCTTTCCACTTGCTTTATTAAAAATGCTCGTCGACTAAGAGCATAAGTGCTCTACTGGTGCATGCCATGAGCAAAATATCTTCTACTCTTTCAGAAAGCCTGTGTCTACCTTCACATTGTAGACAGAAAGGTCACTGTTATGCATGGTGCAAGCACAGAACTTCCCACAGAGCAGTCTCTGTATTCCCTATGATTGTATGTATCACTGAAATAGACCTCTAAAAGACTCAGGTCCACCAGGTTCAGTTCACAGAGAGCTCCCAATTCATTCCACAGCTGCTCCTTCCACTCCCAACCGACCTCACAAACCGTCTTTGCAAACTGCTTAAAACAAATTTCTGAAACATTGCATGATCAGGCTAATCTAAGATCCGCTCTTAGATGCACACTAGACAAATCCTGAAGGCATCAAACCTGCACAAGACAGCCTGTTGTAAAAGGTGCCATTGTCAGGAAAGAAATGGAATGATCTGGTCTATCAAGGCATGAAGCAAGCTTCACTCAATGTGTAAACAAAAGGTTTAGACCAGTAGTTTCTCTGGGGTACCCACAGTACACTTCTATTCAGCATCTCCTCTTTATTTATAATTCACACCTCAAGCAGGAAATTCATTTTCATCAGCTTTGCAAAGTGCTACACCATCTCCAGAACACTTTTCTTGTATTACTAGGATTACTGATGCATTTTTGAGTAAGTACAAACTGTAGAAGGACTCTGCATACAAGCTATTTGCAACTCCAAAACTCAGTACTAGGCATTTATCCTCAACTTTTCTGAGAAACAAGATGCATCACAAAGCTGCTGCTATCAGGGTGCTCCTCAAGTGGGACTTAGTTTACTGACAGTGAAGTAACCCTGCAACTGCACAGCAGGGAGAATCACCAGGAACCCTCTGTAGCTGATTCAAGTTCATTTAAGAAAAACTAAAGTAATTTATTTTGGTCATTTTAAAGCTTACATAGTTATCATTCCTATCTTGAGCAATATAAAAGCAGCATGTGAAATGTTCTCAATAATGGAAAATACACAATTGCTCAAAGGCCTGAAAACTATTTCTTGCCATATATGTAATTTCAGTTACCTGAAAGGGAAAACAGATTTCAGTACGACTGCTCACCAACAATAAAACAACTCGCAGAGGAATAGAAGGGAGTGTGCATGGTCATGAACACTGTTAAAATACAACTGCTCAATTGAAGATCCTTTTAGCTTTTTGCTATTAAGAACCTGAGCTCTTAGATCTTAACTAAAAAAGCCTCCTAGCACTGAAGCTAAGAAAGACTTACTGGAGAATATAAAAGTGCATACACAAGAGTGTTTATTACAAGAATGCCTATTTTTCTTGCTTACATTTTTCTTTCTTACATTTTCCTGTTTCGGCTGCTATTTAACTATACCATGTAAGCTTACCATTTCTTTTCCTTCACTGTTGATGAGACTATCAAGTAGAAGCCTGAGCCAAACAAGGCAAAACAAAGCCTTTAAAAAGAGAAAAATGTTCCAATTCTTACGGAATTTTGAGAGGCCAAAGCTCCTCCTGTCAAGAGGCATTTTTCCTCCCACTCACTGTGGGAGAGGAAGGCCTACACTAACCTGAAACAGGGAGATAAACAAAAGGAGTTCCTGAGCTATTCAGTTTAAATAGACAATACAATGCCTGAGAAATGGGTTGTGTTCAAAGCCCAGAAGACATCAGTTAACAAAATGAGAAGGGATGGGGCTGCCTTACCTCATGTGCACAGGCCACAGTGTGTGGGAAATCAGAAGTCAGCACTGTGTTCTTTCTAGAGAGAAGGAAACCGAGAAAATAAAAAAGGAAGACCAGAATCAGCTTACCTGATTGCGATCTCTCTTCCCCATGGATGGTAACCAAAAACTGGAAGGAGGGCAGAGTTGAAGGACAGGTGGGAGCAATGCCAAGGAATGAACACGGGGCAGGGGGAAAAGGAGGGGTTGAGGGTCAGAAGAGAAGGGGAAGGGAAGAACAAAGATGGAGGGAGAAGGAAAAAGATTAAACATCATCAGGACTCATATCGAAAACAAGAAATTTCAGATCCAAGGAAGAAAACTAGATATCAACAGCTGGTGAAGGCTGGACCCATTGCACTACAGTCAAGAGGGGCCATCCTTAACTACTCATTCCCCAAGAAGAATAGCTTTAGAGGCATACCAAATGATAGGCACCAAAGAAAGTAATTTCATGACTGCCTTCTCTGCATAATTTCTGCCGTCTGTGTATGTACCCATAGTGTGACTCCACATCAAAGCATTTTAAAAAACTAACATATAGGGCTCCATTTTCTCTTACTATTCAGTTATTACAATGGCACATTATAAGGGAGGAAAAAAGAAAAAGTTGACTGTAAACAAAAGGGCATTTGAGCAGTGTCCACACACCGAGGCATCCTTATACAAACATATTATAAATCAAAGGGAAGTCAGCAATTTCGAGTAACAAAGCAGAGAAGCCATCACTAGAGTACTGTCTTCCATTCCATAAGTTATGCTTAAGTTACCACTCAGCTCTTCATTCCCCACAGCCCCCAGAGGGAAGAGGAAACTATAGTTCTTCATCTCCTCACAAAGATCTATAGAACAGTGATTAAGAGCCTTACTCTTTCTGGCGTGGATCACTAACAATATGACCCAGCCTCTCGGTGCCCAGAGTGCTCATGGAGGTCTCCTGAAACACAAAGACAGGTAAAAGATTGCAAACTCTTACACAGTGAGCAGACATAATAGCTTGCTGCTGCCAGTAAGAACAAATCTTACTCCCTTGAGTCACGTCCTTCCTTACTAGCCCACTCTCAGCTACACATATTCACGCTTTCGTTTTAGAACCTCAGCTGAGCCCACTTAACAAATTAGAATGGCAGAAAATAATTCAGTTTTATTTGCGAGACTTGATTTTTATTATTTTAGTGATGATATTTGCTTGTACAGGGGCACATCGAGGACTGGACTGGTACAAAGTATGCAGCACAAGGATGTAGTTAAGAGCAGGGGAAATGGCTGAGAAGTGCCAATATCCAGGTTGTTGGGGTCAGCTGGGCCAGAAACAGGCTGAGAGAGGACACTATACTCTTCCACTAACAGTGGGGACTCACCAAGCACAGATGAATAAAATAAGGAACAAAAGCACAAAGCTTTTGCCCTTTCTAAAAGCAGCAATTCAGCTGCAGAAACTCTAGCAGCTAAAAAAACAGGTAGATCCTAGGAGAAAGGACTTGCTCTGCAAGCATGTTGCTTCCTGTGAAATACTGCACTGTGTACGTGCTTGATGCTGACATATACGTACACACACAGCCTGAAGCACCAGCTGTTCACATCTACATAGCAACTCCCTCTAAGAAAGAGGTATAATTTGCAGCAAGGGGCTGAAGATGAGGGTAAAAGTCTTTCACAGACATGGTTTGCTTGTGCCAAGTACATAGGCAACACACACTCAGAGTTCGGGGGTAGTTGTAGCAGTAGGGGTGAAAGATGGGCTATTTGTTACAGCAGGAAAATTATTAACTTGAAGTGCCATAACGTCTAAATTTATGGTTTATTACTGTGTAAATTACAAGCCGTACTTTTGGTAATTAGCAGCTCGCTGGCGGGGAGCTCTGAATGAAACTCATTATTTATGATTACAATTTCAAGAGAGATGGGGAAGGGGGAGCAGTGACCTCCGCTGCAAATGACAAAGATCCCTTTAAGGTGATGAAGATGAATTAAACAAGTAAATATTATCCTTCTCATTTGGATCATTAGAGGTGTGCCGGCAGGCCCAGCCACTCACAGGTGGCCTGGGGAACCCTATCCAAAATAAGTCTCTTTCTAGCTGAGGGTTCATAGTTTAAATGCTGCTTACCATTGAGCAAGGTGAGTGGAAGAAATAATGGGCATACAAAGATTTTTCAAGTATGACTGAAGGCAACTGTCACACTTCTCTAGACCCTGGGTCCCTCTAACACACCTTGCTAGCAGATTCTATAGCCAGTCAACTCAGAACTTATGCCAAAGTTTTCAAAAGCACCGAGCACTTTGCAACAAAAGAAAAGCCAAACACTGTCAACACCTTCCTTCTCCGAAACTTTTTGCAACAAACCACAGCACTCAATGCTCCATGATGCAGACCCAAACAGGTGTATCCCTCTATTTTAAACTGACAACTACAAAGTATTGCTTATTCCTTTAGAAAAAGGACTAATATTTTGTATGTTGGTTCTCCTACGTATATATTATACTAACAAAACTACGCAATGGCTTTGGGTAGCTTTATCTGCATTATTGCACATACCCTTTTATTCTTCTGTCTCCCCTCTAAAAACACAACTGCTAAAACCACCTTCCTTTGCTGCCAATCATATCAGACAGCTTCTCTGTCTAAAATTTGGTCTTCCTTCACCTTTGAGCCACTTCTCTGCCTTCGTAGTCTCAGATGAGTATGCACAAGTCTCATGCTATCATAATTTTCCCCTACATTCTGTCTAAATGTTCTTGATATTTATGCTCTCCATCCTTCATCTTGAGGCCTCCTTTCTTACTGCTTTTAGCGCTGATCAACTGTCTTTGCCAGTCTAAATGTTCCTTAAAATCCACCCAGTCACTCAATGAACTTCTGACAGTCAAAGCAGTTAAACAAATCAAACTATACATGAAGCAAAAAAGTGTACAGGGCCACTTTCTGCAGAAAACAATTTATGTGATATCTTAGAATAGTACTTCAGGAGTGATCAGCATTGGAAATACAAAATTATCATCTTTCAAAAGGGCATACCTTGCCAACAAGCCTCCTCCGACCTTTTCGGAGACAACGGGCAGCAGCTCCTGGAAGGCGATTCAAGCGAGCATGAAATCCTGAAAACCAAATCCAGAAAAACTGAGCAATGAACACAGAAGATCCTTCCTGACAAAACCACCAGGAAAAATTGTTACTTCAGTAATCAAATCAGATCCTCTGTCCCTTGTTTTTCAATCTCAAAGATGTAGATATGCCAATTTATTCACAAATCAAATAACATCCATATTTTTAAAAAAAAAAACAACTACTAAAGAATGTGGGCAGCTGGTAGGAGTATTTCAGTAACTCTCCAATAGTGCAGGTTTTTTTAATTGGATCATGGAAAAAGACCAAAACAGATAACCAATACCAGTTCAAATGCAACACTGCAACACCTACAAACAGAATCTATTCCTGCCATCACATCAGAAGTTCTCAAACACATGGCATTCCTGATGGACCTCACCTCTCTGAGCTGGCCGTGAGGGCAAAAGGAATGTGGAAACTGAGAGCTTGTCCAGGCCTGAGTCAATTCTCTCCACTTCAGATCGGTGATCAGCTCCCCAGTTAGGAAGAAGGTTGGGGACTGTGAATCCCGGAACACATTCTCCTTCATAAAACCAATCACTTTGCTCGTCATCTCCTAAAGAAATAGGATGGAATTAGACACAAATAACATCAATGCGCCCCATGACAGTCCCTCAAAATACTACAAGTAGGCATATTTGGATGTGAAACAGCTGAAGTCTCATTAGGAATTCCTTCCTGAAGACTCTCATATTTGTATTCCGTTTCAACGATCCTCAGTAACTATGGGGCCTCACTAAATGCTTTAAACTATCCAACTCATCAGTCTACAGAATTTCCCTATAGAACAAAGTCCTCTTTATAGACCTGCCTAGGGCAGCTTTAGCACTCTGTTGCTACTGCATCTCATCAACCTTAGTTCAGTGTTGTGTGATGTCTTATGCAGAACTCTTTCTCTGAAGTAATTACTGTGACAGTGGTAGAGGCCAATCATTCAGCACATGCTATAGGCTGTCACAGTAGAGACTTCACGAGAGGAAAAGACCAGGCTCACCAAGTAAGCGAAAGGAGTGTACTCGTTGATGAGAAAGATAGCTACTGTCTTATGACAGCAGGTAAGACAAAAACACACGATTACCAGAAATGGTCACTTTGAGGGTAAGCACCAACTATGCTGTGAATTCTTCTCAATCAAAATTTATTAGAATCTGTCAGAACTACAAACATTCTGCATAACTACAGCAGCAACAACAGAAGTCATGACCAAAGTCTCCATAAAAGTATGTCACTAATTAATGCAGTTGCAGTATAAAACTGAATTGCATCAGACACCATTCATAGTAAATCTGTCTCGCCAGAAACTCCCCAAGAGTGGTAGCCCATGATCACTGTAAGAAAAAAGCAGCAGGAAGGCAAAGAACCTGACACATGTAGTTTTTCAGTAGCCCAACTAACAAACAGTTCCATCTAAGCGCAAGGTACTTCATATTGCCTTAAGAAACTAACACACCCGACTTAGGGAAAATTCTTGTTTACCTACCATTAACTCTCAACTCAAGCATCTCCACTTACTCTCCCCTTTCCTCACCAAGTTACATTATTCCTGACCAAAGTCCATTATGCTTACCCACACATCTTGCCAGAAAAAAAAAAAACAAATCAAATAAAAAAGCAACAGTACAAGAAAGTAAAAAAATCTCATTCTAGTAAGAATGCTGTGATCTTGCACAGAATAGAAGCAGCAATACACAAAACCAACTCCAATCAGCAACAGCCAGAATACTTCATCCCAAAGCCCTGACATTGCTTTTTATTTCTGTGATAGGTCAGTTGACCTACCATTTAAATCTTAAAATATAAACATCCTTCTGCACCCCTTGGTAAACTAAAATAAATAATGTTGGATAGTTCTTCTAAGTGATCACAATTTGTGCAAAACTATCCCTTACATTTTTGGGTCTATGGGCATAGTGCACTGTTACATCTCAAATCACTACTTTCACATTTTCCAAGACAAATTGTAACAATCAGGATCATATGCTAATACTGCAGTAATTTTCACTGTGAGAGAACCCACCTGTGTAACAAATACAAAACAAAAAAACTCATCTTACAATCAAATTAAAAACTAGCACCATTCTCTGCTCATAGAAGTGCATTGGTATGTGTAATTGCAAAAATAGCTTATTAAATTAGCAGCAGCACGAATACTACACAATGTAACCTCAAAAGAAGGAAGGAAAAAACCTACATTAATTTAATTACGCTGCTAACTTAAATTTCTCATTAGTCAGTTTGGAACTATACTAGAAAACTAAGAAGATGATCTGTGAGAAAAGAAGAATAATTTTGTGCTCTCTCCATCTCACTGACAACAGAGAGCTGCTTTTATTTATGACTAGAAATTGCCCAAAAAAAAAAAAAAAAAAAAAAAAAAGGAAGATATTTCTTACTTAGGCTGAAAGTGAAACAGTATTTTTAAACACTTTTAACATAACTGTTAACATCCTGGCCAAAAAGCTATCATAGTACAAACTGTATGAACAGAGAGAGACCCAATGACTTGGATATCAAACCTGTTCTAATTCCTAGACAGGGAAGGCTGTAATTGGATTTTATTAATTTATCTAAGTTGTATTTCTACATGTTCTTGTATATTGAGTATCCTTCTTCTAGCAGCAGCCAAAACTTAATGTCTAAAACAGCATATAAAACCAGGGCAAGTATACAGAGCAAGCATCTAGACAAATATATATATATAGTACCCAGTCTACATCAATCTTGCCTCAGGTGATGAAGTAAAACACTTAAGTCACTACCCAGCTTTATCATCTGATCTGCAAGTGTTCACTAATTTCAGCTCCCCCCAAAGAGTTATCAGTAAAAAAAGAAGACGAAAGATTTTACTTTTCTGTTGCTTTAGAAGAACCAGAGGCTGGAAACAGTTATTTTTCATCAAAGGTCAAAGCTGATATTTGAAATCCATAATTATGTCCATTAAGATCACAACAGATCAGCCTTACAGCCTAAAATATCCTCAGAAAAGAGGTAAGCATATTTGCCATCATTGTGTTGCCTCACAGACTGAGACCTGGGTCAGTAACAAGCTAGTGGAAGCATTTCCTACTGACCTACTGATGCTGATTGTTTTAGCACTTGTATATTCCCAGAAGAGATCTCATCCAAATCTTAGCTTGTGAAATGTGACAGAATCAGACTGCATAGAATTGCAGGTCTCTAGGGTCACAGTCCACATGCTCCAAATATAATAGTCCTGAGTGCCTACTACAACCTATTTCACACTTACTTCTGCCATATCTCCCATAAACTGGACACTGTGCTGTCATTGATAAATAAAACCAGATCACACTTCACAATCAAAACTCCTAAGAAACCAATTCTACAACAGACACTGAAAATACCAGGTTCAACTAATGCACACAAGGGCAAGGGAAGAACATGTATTTAAAGAAATAAAACCCATTTCCTATTACTGTCACCTTCTTAGCACAGTCTATTAGGTGACTTTTCATCATTAAGTAATTTTTTTTTTCACATCTCTTCCTGCCCATAGAGAAAACAACTTACACATTCAGGCACTAGTGGCGTGTAGACAACAATTAAAACACCTATAGAAACAAATCATAAGCCATGCTCCTTCATTATGGAGAGCTCTCCGGTTCCTCTTGTATTTCTGTGCCTTTCCATAATAATAGGTTCTTATATCACAAATATTATGGATCTGATATACAAAGTGTTTCAGCAGGAAGAGTGTAGTGTTACCAAAATCACCCCTCCCTGACACTGGCTTTTCTCCCATACTTCCTGCTCTGCCCCTCTTCAAATACCAATCTTTCTGTATACTTGTAAAGAAAGGAAGAAAAATTCCCCAGCAGCACATGAGGAGAATCACGGGACAGTTGTTACCTTGGCGGCCCTCATCATTGGTAAACAGGCCAGTATCACTGCTGCTGCATACACTGCTGGTTTCACTGGAACGAAAAAAAAAAAAACTAAATTAAAAAACATGGTTACAATTGCAGCAGACACAAAACAAAAACCACTTTACTACATTCTACTAGCTTATCCAAGACCAAACTGCTTTACATGTCTCAAAAAATTGCATTTCAGATACATAACTGGCTCTAGGATGGGACATAACTGCTTTTTGTTAAAATCTAGCAACGCTGCATCACTTGAAAAAGAGTAGAATCTTGTACTTAGTTTAGTTCTAAGTTATCAAAAAGTAATTAATATAGTGGCATTTGCCTCGGGTACTAGAATTAATAGACTAACTATGGCATTGTCTAGAATACTCACCAGGAAATTAAGAGCAGCTAAAACCTCTGTCCTTGGGTCACTTAACAGCTACTGAAAACCCTCTGAAGTTCTCTACTTCAGATTCCTTTTTCGCAAAAATGTTACTCTGGTACACAAACCCTTCCTTCAACAGCAACAGCATCTTTTATTTTATTTGGAGTGAAGAGCAGCTGGCACATTTACAACTCTTCAGCTAAATACCATAGCATAACTTGCTGCTGCTGAATGCAACTTTGTTATAGCATGCTTTGCATTTGCTGAAGCAGTTAGAGGAGACTTAATTCTTGAACAAAAGAATGAACTTAATAAATGTGTAAAAAGCCATTGACTATAAAGTTGGATGAATGTATGTAGCAGAAATATATGCTCAGGTCAATCCCAAGCATCTGATGGCTTTAATGCTGATATTAAATCAATCCTTGGACACTTCAGGCAGTACTTCCTCTGATTTAGCCAAGAGATACCAGGACAAGCAGAAACTACTTACTGCCTACTCCATTAGCACTAATATCTTCGATGCGAATGTCAGGTGTAACTCAGCACTAGAATCAATCTCCGATCTGAGCATGCTGTTTGAAAGTATCTCTGGATCCCTCTTCTCCAAGGAAACTGGCTTGGTCCAAAAGGCTGAATGATGAGGGACCACAAACTATGTCACCCCAAAGAATTGCAGGCACAAAATAAAACCTCATTTTGTGAGCACATTATTGCTCTTAGAAAATGCAACCTAAAGCACAGCAAAGTCAACTCATTATGCTGGATATATACAAACTTTGCATGTTCATCATTGTATAAAGGCCATTTATACTTAAAGGATGAGCAATCTGTACATCATTCTCATGTTTCAGTATTTTAGTTAGTATCTAGTTCCAAATTTATCCTTTACAAAGCTTGGCCATTCTTTCACCCTCCCACATATGTCATAGCAATTAAGGCCAAGGACTAAGAACGATTAATTAATTGTTTCATTCCTAGCTCTCCTACCAACTCACTGTATGGCCCTGGACCAGCCTCTTAGTGCGTCTGCTTTCCCTTTTTATAGCTTGGATTAACAGTCCTCACACGCTGCAGAAGCAAGGACCAAGTTCATAAGGGTTTTAGCAGCCTCAGAGGAAAGGTGCCTGAGAAAGGAAAAAGCATTGTCAAGACTCCAGATGACATTAACAGTACTTAAAGCATCCTGTTGCACTGAGAGCTCTTTAGTTCCTTATAAACAAGCATCACTGCCAGTGCTTTACTGGAACAAACTTTCAAGAATCTCATGCTCTTCACCACCTCTTTTACAACGCAGGGCTGAACACAAACTAGACTCCTAAGAAAGCCTTTCTGCAGGTCCAGTAACCACTGATTAATGACCTCCACTTGCAAAGGAGGCTACTTACCTTAACCATGAAATAATGAATGCTATTGATCCGACAAGGTACTGCTACAGAGTGTTATTGATCACCCAATCTTTGGTTAAAATGGTCCTCACTTAGCAATTTCACTGTCGCGAACACCTGGAGCAAAGCATGCTTATAATTAAATAGTTTGGGGGAGTTAAACTGAGAGGTGATGGACAGAGATCTCACGTTTCCCCCATTTATTCTTTTGCCTGAGCTATTGTTTGTGTCAGGAGAGATATTGATTTTCTATAAAAATAAGAAAACAAGAGGCACTGAGGGGCTGCAGAAGGTCAGGCTGGGCTGGAGAAGGAGGGGAAGCTGAACACTCTGTCTTTGTCACTTGCCTTCCAAGAGAGAGGAATTTTTTCTTTATGGAGAGACTGGCCTCCAATTCATCAGCTTAGCCAGACTCTTGAATACCACCGCAGGCTGTCATCGAAACAGCTCCCTTCCAAAGGATAAAGCAACTTAACTGCACACCCAAGATGAGCAATGGTTACAGTCTCAGACCAGAGCATTGTAGTGGTTTTGGCTGGCATAGAGTTAAATTTTTCTCACAGTAGCTCTATGGTTCTATGTTTTGGATTTGTGACCAAACCAGTATTGGTAACATCGATGTTCTAGTTATTGCTGAGCAGCGCATACACAACGCCAGTGCTTTCTCTGTTTCTCACACTGCCCCACCCGTGAGCAGGCTGGGGATGCACAAGAAGCTATCTGGTTTAATACACAATAAACACACCAGCATTAGAGAAATCTCACAGCATTGCTGGGCCAGTAGAATCCCCAGTTCAAAAAAGTCACAGTAAAAGTTCTAGCACTTGAAAATAGATGAGACCAGCTGCACATCTTTCACTAGTAAGCACACCACTCAAAGTGATTTTTCAGACAGCTCTTGTACTACAGTTTGTTCTGCCCTCAAGCCAAACCCAGACCATTCTGGAAATACTCAGCTTAGACTAACAAGAGAAAGAACTTCAGCTCTCAGTACGTAATTTGCCTTTGCTTTATTATGGCTGCAGGGAATCTCAAAGCATTAAGGGACAGAAGGGCATGTTATTTCTAACAGTCTCAGAAGTTAACTGTCACCTTTGTACAAATATACAAATGACTACTTAAACCACTTGCCTCCTCTGTTGTTTCCACAATTATTTATAGATAAGGCATTGAGTTGTGTCATTACCCAATTCAGAACCAGCCTAATTTCCTCATCACATTCTTGCACATCCTTCCTTGTCTCAATTTGTGTTCACCTCTTGCCACATTTGGCAAACAATTTCAAAGATTTCATTTCGTGCACATACTGAATCATAATACTATAACTCATCTTCCTCCAGGAGAAAACTGGGAGCAGCCCCACGAGCAAATTATAAAAAACTATCTCCTCATTAAGAATTCATATCCAAGACTTTCTCAGTGAATGGGAGTTTACTGACTGAATACAGTAAGATTTTGATATAACTTAGGATAAAACTTAAGATTTTTCTTCTAGAAAACAGAGAAAAAGACTGGATATTTCAGCATTTACAGATTCATTCCTGCATAACAGAGAAAAGCAAGTGGCAGTGAAGGGGAGGAAAAAGAAGGTGAAAAAAAATCTGAATATACAACTTAGTTTGCCTGAAAACCCATTTTGTTTGTGAAAATCCCTACTCCTAGAGGAATAAACAGTGGTGGAACCATTTCTGTATGGAAGTTTTGTGAATCACCAGATCACCACAGATTGCTTCCAAGTTCCATAAGCAGCATCAGTCACCTCTCCTTGTGATGACAACCACGTAATTTGCTCCTCTAAACATTCAATTTTCTTCTCCCTTCCTCAGGATATGCCCTTGTCATACATCTGTGCAAAGTACTTCTCTCACTGTACCAGAAAAAAAAACACCTAGAGCACAGTGGGAGTGAGGTAAGCACAGGCAGTTACACTCTGCTGCTAGCAGCAAAGTGCTATATTTAGAGTAGCAAACACCAAAGCATGATCCTTCACTGCCATGAGGGATACTCTGCAGCGAAGAGGGTTGTATGTACTTCTCCCTTCAACTTTGACCCTCCCTAGTGAGTCAGCACAGATCACACGTGTGGTGTTACAGAGGTCAAATATTCCAAGTCCTACCTTTCCAAAAATGAATCCCTAGGATTTGGCAGCAGACGGTGTCATTTGGTGCATACACTTGCACGGTAATTAGTTTGAGAACAAGGGACAACTGAGAGAACAAAGCGATCTCCCAGCATGGTCCTCAAGTAGCAGTCCGGACATAGCTCTTTATGTACTCTTTCAAAGGCTGGAACAAATAAAGGCTGGATGAAAGCCTGTTGGTTTAAGCTCAAGTTTGACATGATGGAATAGTCTCGAACTGGTGGGGGAAAAAAAAAACCCAAACAAGTCAAGGAACACTGCCCATCACTGCCACATCAAGTACGGATATCTCTCAGTCCATCACCACTGACATGCAACGTTCAGGAGCTACTCAGCACATTCCTTTTCCTGGAATACCAGCAAAGAGCTCTGAAAAGATAAAACTGCTTTTAAGAACTAGTAACAAAAAGGAATCCATAGGTCTCTTGTAAAGACCCACTTTGCACCCACTTTTTAGCAATAATACCCGCTCTTAAAGGAAAAAAGTGACCACTTTTCTGCTACTTCCACCCTATAAGTTACATACAGACCACACTGACTCAGTAAAAATGCAATGAACCAGGACAGTGAAGACTGATTACTACCTAAGCTCCTCACAGTGTCCCAGAAAACACCACTGAGAAATTTGCACTTCCAGCCGTTATCCACAAAGCTACAATAACGAAGTGCCACCTGTCCACTCTGAGAAACTGTAGAAGCTAGGCTGTCAGAACACTTAAAAGAACCTTAACACATGAACAGTCATACTGGATTAAACAGTTACACTTTCCAAATGCACTGTCCTCTGTCTGATAGGGCCTATTACAGTGCTTGAGAAAACATGAGAATATGACAAATACAGACTCCTCTGTACACTCCTCCAGCTTCCAGCAGTCTGCAGCTTAAGGACTTCCTGAGCCAGATCTTTCATCTGGGCTGTAATGTTTAACAGACCCTGATAAATCTATGCTCCACATCCCCCTTTTGAATGTACTTAAATCTTTTGACCTCCAGAATGTCCTGCAGTTGTTCCAGTACTGGGGTTTTTTCTAAAATGTTTCCTCAATGTCTGCTGCTTCTTACATAATGATAATTAGAAAATAAACAATCACATTCATTTTTTTGTATGCCATTCATTTAGAAATCTCCTCCATTTGATTCTCAGCAGTTTCCTCTTTTCTAACCTGAAAAATCTCTTCAGATGGAAGCAGTTTTATAACCTCAAACCTTCTATGGAAAGAATGAAAGCCACACTCAGGGGAAAAACTTCCCAAGAGCAACACATAAATTCAGACAATGACATTTAAATGTCTTATTTTAATCCCTTTGTGAGATTCTGCCACAAATTCATCCAAGTTCTCCAAAATTGGACATAAAGGCATGCCAGACTCCACTATTTGCACAGGCTTCCCAGCTCCCCTTCTTTATCATCCCACTACATTCTCCCTATAGGTAGCCCTTCAGGACTAGGTCAGAGATGTAGAACTGCAAGCAAGATCTTTATAGACAGGTTCACACAGTATCTGCACAGAGTAATGATGGGAGATCTGATCTGTTTTCTATGACTACCTATAGTAAACTTTGAAAACAAGAACCTGAGATCAGTTCATATCAATCACACAATTCCAGTGCCAATGGTGGATTTAGTCTCCAAGCCACAGGCCACAAGCGCGCCACTTTTTAACTGCAGGGCCACAGACATTTCAGAGGACTCCTTGTGTAACAGGAGGCAGAATCATATCAGCTTGCCAACTTTTCAAGGAAGCATTTTGGGCCATCATACAGCATTGACAGGAAAGACCTGGAAAAAATCTACAGTTTAAAGTAGCTGAGAAACTTCTCCTCTTCAAAAGGAGAGCAGCACTGAGTAATTTTGGTAAGAAATTTCAAAAGCAAGGCACAGGATTTACAAGCAGCCACAAGCAAGGTGGTCATCTACTACCACAGGGAAAAAACCGAGATCTCACCATTCTGACATGTTTTCATCTGAGCCCTGTTTCTGATCATCAGCTTCACACTCCATCCGCTCCTTCCTTCCTCCTTTGCTGAGGAAGGGCCTGTTCTCTCCTGAGTCACAAAGCCCATGACTGGATGATGTCCAAGGGGCATTTTCTTTCCAGCGTGAAAGGCGTTGTTTCTTGGCAGATTTGAACCTGCAGCCCCTCTCATAGTTCCACTCTGACACCCTGAGCTTTTGCTGGAGACTGGCAGCCACCTCTGATGTCACACGTTTGACCTTCCGTCGCCGCCTGAGAGGTCGACAGGGTGCATTCTCTGTAAAGGAGTCTGACTCATGCCACAAGTGCTGCTTGCTCCTCAGGGTGGCACTAAGAGCTGGGTGTCGTTTGACTACTGTCATGTCATCAGAGTCACTGCAATTAGCCGTCAGCACCTCACGACAATCCTTGACAGCTTCGTCCAAGCTTGACTCTGAGGCCTCGCTGTAGCAGCAGGCGTGCTCTGCCTGATGTGTGAAGTCTGAGCGTCGTTTACGACCCCGTCTCTTGCGAAGCTGACGCCGCTGCTGCCGTGGGCTTAGTGCCATCTCTTCCCATAGCTCATCCAGTTTGTTTTGTTCTGAAGTCTGCTCTAAGGCTGAGGCCAAGTCATGCACCAGTTCATCCATTGGCAACGTCTACTAAAAATGACAACAATTAGCACTAGACATAAAATACTGCTACCAACAAATCACTAGACTTAGTATGCTATAGCCTGTTTAACATTAACCAAGTTAGACACTTACTTTGGAGTTGCCTGGGAGGACCCACTGCAGGACAACTGCCACTTCTCGTGCTAACACTCACGTCTTCCTTTTGCAAGCGTTAAATCCCTCTTCTAGCCATGGTGGCACAGATCTCGCTACAGCAGCAGTTGGGTCAAGTGCTCTATGTCTGAAAAGGCCTTAAGGTTGCATCTTTTGTGTTGAAGCCTGCAACTAGTTTGCTACTTCATGTCAGTAAGCCACAGGGAAGGGTTAGCCTGCTCGACAAACAGATTGAGTCTTCCAAAAAGTAGACAAGCAGCAAAGCTGAGAGTAAAACAGACGATAAAATAGGTAGTTTGCAAGCCAGTATCACTTCAACAGTAAAGCAAGGCGTGCAGGACCCTGTGCTCCTTAGAAGAGGGTGTATGTGACCAAGCCCCGACTCCTACTGCCGAAAAATCCCACCCCTTCCACCTCAGGGCTGCCACGGTGCCAATACCAAGGTCCTGGCCAAATCCCTCACCTCAGAACCCCCTCTCCCCGCCCGTGCCTTGCACGCGTCGGATTTCTCGCCCCACCGGGTTCAGAAACACCCGCATCTCCAACCCGGTGAATCACCCACTGCCTCAGGCCGCCTCCCTTAGTCCTCAGAGACCCGGCCGCACCGACTCCCTCCTCTGGAGAGAAGCTGCCGCTTTAGGCCCGACAGTCCCTGGCCCCCCGGGGAGACCTGCCCTCCCCGCCCCNGGCCGGGCCGGGCCGGGCCGGGCCGAGCGGAGCGGAGCGGAGGCGGCCTTTGCGCGCCCCGCCTACTGAGGCCGGGTGGTCAGAGCGTTCATTGCATCTCCGTCTGTGTACGCCGTAGTCGGTGCCGCTGGTGGAGCCATTACAGATCCCTTGCCTGCCAACAGGGCAGCCCTTGCCATGTACTTACCCTTTAGTTTCTTGATTATTGCATTTTATTTTTAATAAACAACCGATAAACTGGGTACTCAAACTCCTCCATTTCGCTGCTGGCTAATTGTGTA